>CM074496.1:12785727-13253338 GCA_037389245.1 Oryzias sinensis | reverse complement strand
TCCGGACCTCTACCACCCGTGTGTTCCTCCAGTTTTCTCCATCAGCGGTCACGCTGACCCATGTCTGTCCTGCCCAGCTCCCCCATGTAACCATAGAAAAAGCATTCAGTGATTGCAACATGCAATGCGGTTTATGAAACACCTCTAGATCACTTGATCTATGATTTGCCTTAATTTGCTTTTAGTCTTGGTTTCATTCCTGTCCTTTAGCTGATCTCTGATGTTTCTCCAAATTTTCGTAGGTTTTGTAGGATTTTTGGATCTACTTTATTAATAACAGGCCAACACATGAGAAGCACTTGCGACAATTGCAAATTTGCTGGCGCTTGTGTCCTCTGAGCTTTGTGTTCATGTGGTTGTGGGTCGTGCTTTGGTGAGCTCATAACGAGGCAGTTGTCGCTGGAGTGTTTGGTCATGGCTCTGTCTTTTGTGTTGCAGTACATCTCTCCTTTCATCAGTTGGTGGATGAAATCCAGCTCAAATGCTAAAAGCTTCAGCTGAGTGCAAAAATGCACCATTCCGGAATTTAGTTATGAGCTTCACAGGCCTGCAGCTGAATTAGAGACGAAAACCTGTGGCTGATACACACAGGGAGGGCTCTCCTCTGGAAAAAAAAGCAGCACAGCTTTCATGTTTCTGCATGAAAGCAACGTTTGTGTATAATATGAAGAGTTTGACAGGGACATTTAGTAAATGTAGTCCTCATTTCATGAGGTCACCCTGTCCGGCCTGCAGCTAATTTATGTTTCAGTCTCGTAAGGAAATGATTTGCAGTCCCGTACTATTTTCCAGTGAAGAAAAATGGAAAAAGAAATTTTTAGAAAAATGCAGGACAAAAACCTCAGTGGATTCCTGATGAAGGAAAGAATGTAGCTAAAGAAGTTTTTTTTATTTAATTTTGGCTTCTCAGTGCTCTCAGTCAGTCAAAGCCAAAAGCATAAAAGTGCCAGAAGCAGTTATTAAAGAAGCAAGGTGAGCAGTGAAAACATGTTTTAGCAATTAAACACATCAAATAAACTGTAGTTTGATTGCTGAAAAGAATACACATAGCCGTAAATTAGAAGCTTGTTTTAATTTTCCAACATCTTGCTTTGGAAATGTCGTTTTATTAATCCTGACTGTGAATATTCAGACTGATGTTGTATTTCCTGTAGAAAAAGTGTCTCCAAATGAATCCTGCATGTATCTGTGATGATTAGCAGCTGCAAAGACGAGCAAACACTGCACATCTGGCACTTTCACAGCACTGTTTGTCATCCGGATTGCACTGCCAAAGACCCGGCTGAACAGTTTGTTTTTTTATTTAGTAGACCAATCAAAGTCAATTTTGAGAGACATGTTTGATTAAACTGTAATGAACAATACTTCTATAAGTTTCCTTTTTCTTTTTTAAATAACATCCAACTAAAGACTTGCATTAAGCAAGACTTATAGAAACTTGAAAGACTAAATCTCATATTTTCACCCACAAAATATGAAAAATTAAAGGTTCAGAACAACAAATTGTTTGTAAGTAATTTAGAGAAATAAAATCACCAATACCAAAAAATCATAATAAAACATTTGCTCTACCTTCCTGGTTACCTAGCAACCACTTGTGGGCGTGTCCTGAGTGTTGGCTGAACATTCCTCTGAGGACTCAGGTGTCTCAGTCTGCTGTAACCAACAAAAGCAGCAGGCGTCTGAGGAGTCTGTCCGTTTGCCTTTGAAACCTTGTCTCCCTGTTTGTGATGTCACTGGGCTGGAACTGAGACAAGCAACTAAACGTTGGGACAAAACAAATGCTGTTAGTAAGTTTATGAGCAGGAGAGCAGAGCCAACCCCAAAGAAATGATGCAGAGCTTCTGCAAGATGTTAAATATCATATGTTTTACTGATTTTATGAAAACAAAACAAGATATAGTTTAAATGCATAATATTTAGAGAAGTTTTAAGAATTATCTTATTTATTTTAATCTTTCTCTATTTGGGTATCTGATTTGTTTTTACATGTAATGATGAAGTTAAAATATACTTACTGTCATTTAGAAGAAATTCCTTCCTCCTGTTTCTTTTTACTGTTGTATTGAAGGTCAAATCATTATACTCTCACTCCCGTGTTCCACTGTAGAACAGAGTTGTGGTAGGTTCTGTACTAAATCATTTTTTTGCAAACTGAAGGAGTTCATGTTTAGTCCTATTAAACTGAAGAAAAAACTTAAAAAAACAGGTATCCATAGTTGAAACTTTTGTTAATAAACTGCAGTCTGATGATGATGTTTTAAGCTTTTCATGTGGAATGAATAAGTTTGTGGTTCATGTTTAAGGAAAAGAGTACCAGTTAGTTTCTTGAAGAATAAAACTTTTATCTTTAGAGTTTCAAAGGAGTGGGAAGTTAGGCTGAACTCTTGATGCAGCTTTGGAGCTGACACGGGTGAAGTGAGGACATTCAAGTCATCAGAGCTGTTTGCCTGCAGGAGACGTTCACACATAGGAGTGACGGCAGGAATTTTCCCTCTGAGGCTGTAAATATTTGAACCTGTTTACTGAGTCCTTTACACTGGATTTGTTCCTTTGCTCAGCCGTCCTGAACGTTTTCAGCCTCTGTTTCCTCCATGGAAACAGCTTTGGGAATGTGATCCATCAATCGGTTAGTAGACACCCTCAGTCTGGTTCCACAGCAGCCTGTTCCGATGAGCTCTCTGTATTTAAACCATATTAAAGTCATAAAAGCTCAGCAGACAGCCACATGTTTTTCTTTTCCACACCGTGTAGCATCTTGGTTCTTTCCATATTAATGACAACTGCAGCGATGATTGTGGATTGTTTCAGTTCCTTAATATCTATAAAGATTCCCAGGATTTCATTTTATGCTTCTTGCATAATTTAATCAAACATCTAAGACATATTATCTGTTATCCTCAAGTTCTTATGTTTTGGTATAGATGCTTTAATCTACAATGGTAATTAAAAAACAACAACCATAAATTTTGTTTTTTTGTTGTGTTTCGCTACTTGATTTTTGGGGCTTTTGGGGATTTTGGTGTAATAGAAATAATATAAAGAAGAAGTTTGGTAAAACCCTTTATTTAATTCCTACAGATCCACATGAATAAGTGATGTGATCTGCCTAATCTAACTGGCCATTATCCCTTGTGCTATCCTAGGCACTTTAACGTTGGGAGTTGGGTCATCTAGACCCACTAGACAGTGATCTGAACCTTTTTACTTCAATGATTTGTGATCCTCACTGGTGTCCATGGATTACATGAAATCTTTCCACCTTTATCCACCTTTTCATGGTAGGTGGGGTCATCCAAGATAGCACAAGGGTCAACCTGAAACTTCTCATTTCAAAGTTCTACTCTGATCCTCTTTTGTATGTTAAAAATGTTCCCAGTTGTCGTTCAGTTATGATTATTCCGTTTTATCCAAAATAAGAAAGCCAGTGCTGTTTTCTAGGACAGTTTCTGCAGACCGGAATGAATAAAATGAAGACGACATGAAGACGTTTATGGATCTAAATTTGTCTGCAAGTGAATGCATTGGAATGGAGCAGAGCAGGGAGCTAATGGCCGGATTATTTTATGTTCTAGATCACTGGTATAATGTTTTTCCAACAGCATTTTTTCATCAGCGCCTGATTCACGACGATTTGAATAAAAAAAATACTCAGAAATGCTATTTTAAGCTTAATTTTCTTTATATATATCCTCCATCATGATAAAAATATCACAAGAACATGTTAAACACACAGTTTTCATTGGAGAGGCCCTTTAACATGTTATTAAAAAGCAATAGAAAGGACTGTTGCAACCTTTGCATCACTCAAGCAGATGCTCTTCTCTTCGTTTCCACCACACGATTTTGTGGGATTGCTGTTAAAAGAAAGCCAAAAGACAGCACACTGTATGGAAGACTTCCAGGCTCGGCAGCAGATTCCCTCCCACACTCCAGCCAGGCTGGGCAAAGATATGAAACGCGCTCTCCATCTCTTTCCTGAAGGGTTTCATCGCAGTCGGTTTGCATTCCTGAGTTCATGTTTTTGCTAACTGCCTTTTTCCTTTGTTTTCTTTTCCTTTGGCAGTTCGTGCAGCCAAACCTAAATGACATCATGCTGAGGGGAAGTCAGGCTGAACACATGCCCACGAGGCCCTGCAGGAGAACCAGGGACCAAAGGCAGATCTGGATGATCAAGTATTTATCAGAGAGGGAAAGAAGACCTAAGTCCTGGCACAAATGAATTTTTTTTTGGTTCTGTTTAGACTCCTAGGAGAAACTGAGAACAAGTGAATGGTGTTTAAAGGCTTTGAAGAAAAATGAAGGAGCAAAGAAATGATTAATCTAGATGAAAAAAGAGGCATAAAGCGATGAGGAGCAGCCTGCAAAGGAGAAAAGAGGCATTCTTTGAGTCTTCAAGGAGCTGTTTCTGAATAGGCCACAGTGATTCAGGTGGCAAACAGGTCCAGCTGAGAGTGGAGTTGAGCCAAACCAGATTCATATCAGACGTTCATTTGACTGTTTTGGCTTGCTTGAATTTCAAGCCAATTATAAGCTTAAAAATCCAAAGGGGGGCCTCGTGGTAATAAATCCTCAAACTACTTAGAGAAACTGTCTTCTTCTCCTTCACAGCAGGTCAGGTCACACAAACCAAGTTTGACAGCCCAACAAGGCAGCATTAACATCTGTTAAATGCAGTTTTTATATGTGGACACATGCATAACGTAAAAGTCTGTTGTACCATTGGCCTTTTACAGGCTCAACTCAGTGCCGTCTTGCAGCATTACCTGCATAAAAATTGAGCTAAACGTACTCAGGGTGACTTTGCCCATCTGGACTTCAGCTGCCAGCACGGAGACTTTTCATAAACAAGTCAATTCAGACAAAAATAATTTTTGTGACCAGCTTTCCAAATTTATCTTCCTGCCCAACCTCCCCCTTTTTATTATCCAGACTAATAACAAAGCTGGGTGGAGAAGTTTTCAGAAGCTAATGAACATGACAGCTGGATCTCCAGAAGCTGAAAAAGCAGGTAGCGTGTTTTCCTCAATGAATCATCTCGGAAAGTCTGAGCATGAGACTAGCAGTGAGCTGTTGGGAGCTGGAAAGGTGGCTGACCCCTGAACATGAATGTTTAATGATAGAGCCACCAAAGCCAGACTGATATAATTCAAGGAGGTTACTGTTAGCTTTTTTTATTATTAAAAGGTGAGATTTTTTTTCCAGTTGATTCTTTGAATCTTTTTTTCTTTTCATGAGCCACTGCCTTCCGCTGTGCTTTCTTATTCAACACTTTTATTACTTCAGAACTTTTAGCTGTTTAATATATTGGTTTAGCTGACGAGTTAGATGTGTTTTCTCCAAATAAAAAAAGTAAGAAAATAAAGGATGTGGTCTTTAAAACTGCGATGGCGTTTCACAGTAATCTTCACCTTGTTGTCACGAAGCATCTTCAAATACAGTTTTATTCCGGGGTGGAGCGTCTAACGTGCCTGCTTTGCGGTCCTTTCTGGGTGGAGTTTGAACGCCGTTCACGTACCCACAGCAGCTTCCACAGCGTGCTCACAGTGCAGTTTACTTTGGGATTCAAGACGGTGTATTTCTTCAATGTGGAACAGCCACCAGGAATTTGCTGCTGCTTTCATATTAACCCTTGTGCTATCTTAGATGACCCTTCCCTTACATTGACGTGTTCTCCCTACCATGACAAAGGTGGATAAAGGTGGAAAGATTTCATGTAATCCATGGACACCAGTGAGGTTCACAAATCATTGAAGAAAAAAGGTTCAGTGCACTGTCTGGTGGGTCTAGATGACCCAACTCCCAACGTTAAATTGCCTAGGATAGCACAAGGGTTACAAGATGAAAAATGTGTTCTGCAATAACACACAACAGCTCAGCTCTCTGTTTTCTTTATTTATTTTCTGTTCATCTATAGCTTGGTTGGTGAAATTCCTAGTATTGAATCAGTTGTTTACTATGCCTTATTTTTTACTTTTGTATCAATACAAAATACATTTTTAAGAGTAGAAAATGCTCATGTGATACATGCATCTGTTGACATTTTTGTCTGTATACCCCATACCAGAAAAAAGCATTTGTTTTTTTCTGTAACCTTTGAATTTTACTTAAAATATTACTCAAAGGTTGTCAGAAAAATAAATAAAATATGTTTTAGTTAGATTATTTGCTTATAACAATATAATAAAAGAAATGTGTCATTCTTTTCTTTTTAAATTGCGCCAAAGTTTTTGGAAAGGTGCTTCTGTGGCATGACATGGCATCTCTCCTGATGCCATACAAATTACATTTCTGTTGACTTGTCTGAACTTCTAGTACCTCCAGGTGTTGATGACCAGGTACCTACTTGGAATTTAGTTATCTTCTGAAAAGCTGCAGTACAGGCTTGCTGCACGATTTGGCCAACTGCTCAAACAATCCAGAACCAAATTTTCCATCTCTCAGTTCTGCCAGTAGACCCGCCTCTGCTGCCAGGCCCGTTTGTGCTAAATGTTCTGAGTCCAGAATGCATAGAGGATGGAGGGAACATGAAAACACTAACTTCTCATCTTTTGGTGATGTGGAATTGTTTGCAATTGTCCCAACTATTCATTTACTGTACCAGATTAATGTATTAAGTTCAGATGGCTTTAAAAAAAAAACCTTACACTCTCTTAAAAGGGAATTGTTTTTTTCAGCTCAACTTTTTAGTTCTGCTGCTGAGTTAATTAGATCTTGTTTCAATGACAACCGAGTAAAATGAAAGAGGAGCCTGCAGTTTTTCTGAAACTGTCAGACTACTTGTCACATGTCATCTTTTGCAAGGCCTGATAAAGTCTCATATAAGTAAACTTCAAGTTAAAAGTCTTACACTCAGTCTGATCCTGAGTGTAAGAATCAAGTTAATCAAATAAAAATTGTTCATACCTTTTAAATCAAAGTGAAGTCTCATCATTTGAAGTTTATAAAGCTCAAATAGGAACCTCAGGTCCAAGTCGGTATTTCTGAAAACCTTCTACATACAAATACCAGCATGATCCCAATCAGTGTGGGGTGTAGTTTACCACTTTTTGCTACGTTTTTATTTGAGCAGACTCTTTTTGAGCTTAGACAGCTGTAAATTTTCATCTCATTGGTGGCTGGCAGGAGGAATAATTAAGCCCAGCAAGGACATGTCAGCACCAGATGAAAGAAAATTCCAGAACTGAGGATTCACTTCATGACACACTGCTTCTTCTGTTTCCCCCTGTTCTCCACACATTAGGAAGCACATTTCACTGATCTCTGCTCAGTCCTGTGGAAACACCAGGTAAAGCCATCATTTTGTTGCCTCCTGCCTCTTTGCTGGATCAACAGAGCAATTTTTTGGTTCTTCAGAAGAGCCGCTGTAGACAGGAAAGCACTTTGAACCTTAGATTTTGCTTAAACGTTTTATTTATTTTTTGCTTGTTGTGCCGTTCTGTCAGAATAAAAAAATGGGCATGCTTTCTATCACTTTCTAAAACCTTTGAGGAGATTTTGTGTGTGATTTATGAACCTTATAAAGAAAGACGACTTGTGTCTGCACAGTTCGTTGGATGATGTCAAACAAAAAAACAAAAACAGAGTATGCTATTTGGCTTTAGCCTAGTGGATTCCCAAGCTAAACCATTTTTTCCCCCCTGAATTAAAAAATAAAATAAGAAGAAAGTACATGTACTGTAAGTCTCTACACTAATAAAGTTCTGTTTCATGTGTGGTAAACAAACAAGTCACACACACAAAAAAAAAACCCAGCAGGGTTCCCAGGAAATAAAACATAACAGGAAAATGAGAAAATAAAATAGTAAAACCATCAAGCTTTACATTGGTGACAAGAGCTTTTTGGAAATTTAGGGAGACCCCCAAGAAGAATTAGAACCCTATCTGGCACTGGGCCAAGATCAACAACAAGGGAGAAGCTCATTAAAGTGCCCATCGGTCATGACCGTCCAGTATTTCACGTCGCTCAGACATTCAATGAGGGGCTTCAGAGAAAATATGTTCAATGAAATCAGACATGACTGTTTCTCATTTGCACGACAATTGACTGTGCCCGATGGAAGCATATATAGTGAAAACATGATTGATCCAAGAACAGAACCTTGTGTGGCACTGAAATCCAGGATCTCTCTTTTTATACGCGATTACAGGATCCAATTCAGGTAAGAAATCTGGAAGCGAGAGGAAAGCAAAAATACCTGCATCAGAGGCTCAATTGTTTATTGAAAGCTTTGAAGAGTAAAATACCAGAAGCTTGTAAAATGGCTTGGACAAAAAAGGTTTAAAAATCAGTCTACAACAAACACACTGAAGAATTTTATTTCCTCAATTTTTAGAACTATATGCTATGCTGATCTGACACATGCTTACGTTTTTGATTTATTGCTTGTGAGGGAGCAAACGTAAATAATCCCATCCCTGTTAGGCTTTACTTAACTTATATTTATTTAAATATGGGTATCATAATCCAGTTCATAACATTTTGTTTGAGTTATTTATACTTTACCAGTCTGAGTTCATTATGAGCAAAACTTTTTCTAAATAAAGCCATTTTCAAAAAGGGGAATAACAAAAAATAGAATGTAAGTTGCTGAGTGCCAAACTCACACGCACAAACACACAAAAGTAATTTTTCACTGAGATAGCACTGAACCAAACAAGCTCCTGTTCACACCCCTTTCACCACTTTCACTCTACATTCCTTCTCAACCACAAAGATTCTCCTCTTCATCTCCGAGGGGATATACCTTACACTTAATGTCTCACTGAAGCTTTTATCAGAGGGTTCAGGAGCAGGTTGGGTGGGTTTTCTCTCTTGGACGACACTGGGGACATTGTGCTGACAGCCTGACTTGTGTTCTTGTTGGGAAATTCAACAACATTCTTGAAAGCACTGTCGCTGTGGCTGGGAACTCTGTGTTCAGCACCCATGGAGCTCAGAGAAGCACGGAGGACTGTCGGTGCTATGTTCTACATTCCACAGGTTGACAGATCAGAAAAACCTTTAAGAAATCAAGGTCAAAGGATGACATGAACGCTTCAGCCAACACGTCCCAACAGCCTTTTGCCTGCAGGATACAACCTTTACTTTGTGTTCACTCAAATCTATCAAAGCTCTTGGCACCAGTGATAAACGGTGTGCAGCTCTGACAGAAACAAGATTTATCTTTCTAGTTTGTAGCTGTTGGCCACATTCAGACAGAACCGATAGGCTGCTGTATAGAAACAGAACTGGACTGTGAGGAGTCTTTAGAATAATTTATTATTGACTTAAGAACCATGTAATTAAACCAAACAAAATTCAGCTGATTGTATAAAGATTAACCACTAGACAGCCCTGCTTTTGCTGCTTGATATCTTGTTTTTTCTTAATCTTTATATAATCAGCTTGATTGAGACATTGTTCCTCAAAAACCTTTGCAAGAGCACTTGGTGCTTGACATTCTCACCATCTTGCTTTGTCTGAGCGTAACTTCAAACACCAGCCGAGCAAGGAGGGAGGCAGATTATGTTCACTCCTACAGGATTTTTCTTTGCTCTTTAAAAGGCAAAAACTGCACCCAGGAATGGAATTTGTAATTTTCTCCTTTCTCTTGATGTTGTTACTGCTATTTTTAAGACCTCTAATTTAACTACATTAAGGAGACAAGGTTACTTTAAAGATGCGAGCATGTTTTCTTTTTGTACAAAATAGCAAAGATGCACGAACACTTGTGTTTGCACAAAGAAGCAGCTGACAGAAATATTTAAGCATCCTTATCTTAAGAATTTCCACTGTTCTGTTTAAAATATGGATCAAAACTTGTATTCAGAAGACACTGCAGCAAAGTTACAAGATTGACTATGTAACCATCATTCGCCTCACAAAGATTGTGAAATAGGGTAAAGTAAGATGATTAAGATAATCATAATTATGCTGTTTTTAGCCAAATTCAAAAACGTGTCAAGGACATCGTTTCTGCAGAACAGTAGGAGTTCATTAAAAACTTGCCTCCAAGTTGTGGGTGAGGTTGTTGGCGTGGAGCGAATCCACCCCCACATCCCATCACTCATCTGTTTACACACTCTCCCACTAGCTTACAGTCCCACATACCCCCAACCGAAAGTTATCGGAGCAACAAAAATGTCAAGCAGTATTGGAGCTATCCAGCCGTTCAGTTTTGAGCCGGATGCCAGCATGGACGAGACAAAGTCGTCTACAAGTGGATGCATCAGAATGGCGCAGAGCAGGGAGCTTGTGGCCCGCCCAGCGTATTTTCTGTCACAGCTACAGGCTTTTTGTGTCTACCACTGATTCACCACGATTAAAAAAAAACTCAGAAATGCAATACAGAGCTTAATTTTCTCTGTACAAATGTACTCCATCGTTACAAAATGCCAAAAGAACTTGTCAAAAACACCCAAAACAATGTTCATCGGAGTGGGTCTAGGGATAAGTCCTTTCTGTCAGCGAGTTCAAAGACCGCAGAGTTTAAGCTTTGCCTTGACAAGCTGATTGTGTTTCTATACACTGCAATCACACAATCATCATTATGTGTGATTATATTCAGCCCGTCAGATCCTGTCAAATACAGCTGGTCCCTCAGTATATCACTATTAAAAACACATCTTTCGATGGTTTGGTTCAGCACCATCTACGTTGCCGTATAAAATACTGTGAATCACCTCAGACAAGCTGAATTCATAACTTCTCGAAAAATGATCAAACAAAAGATGGAATACAGGAGCTTTCAAGACAGGAAGACGGAAGATTACACATCCCTGAGTGTAAAGGACGGATCTGTTTGTGTGGAGACAGCACGGTAATGAAACAATATTACACAGGAAGAGACTATGAAATAAAACACCATAACAAGTGTAAGGACGTAAGGACTTTGTAAAGCAAAGCTTCAAAAGGTAAAGGAGATGAAAAAACTCCTGCGTCTGAAAAAAAAGTCTGCGTCTCTGAGTCAGCTTTGCTGTGGCATAATTTGTTAAAAGCACTTTGTCAAAATTTGCCTGGATAAAAACGCACAAGTTATCAGTCCACAAAAACAGTTGATAGACAGACATACTGTCCTGCTGTGGATGAGAGCAGTGACACTTCTGATACTGCCCAGCAGTCAATCTTTATTTATGGTGGGGTTTCAAACCTGTGCATGGCTTTTATGAATGAATTTAATGCACACACACGAAAGGAAGCTTCATTTAGGTATCCAAAAAATTCAATTAAATGAGCGTGCCTTGGGACTGACAACAGCTGGTGCTCCCCCGATGTGCAGTCAGGTGAGTGATCTGGTGTGCAGGATTCAGGTGACGATCTAGATGCAGATGAGCTCCAGTTTATCCCATCATAAAACAAGAGGTGTTGAGCAACCGTAAGAATGGAACATATTACAAGCTCAATTAAATGAGTGCTTTACTTCCAGTCTTTTCTGGAGGAAAGATTCTGAATAAATGTTTTGCAATGGGAAGGCAAAAAAACAAAAACAACAACAGAGCTCTAGGATAAAAAGTTTCCATGTGAGCTGAAGTTTCTGTGCGACTTACTGAGCTTCAACCTGCAGAGTCAGGGGCGGAGCCACATCATCACAGAGATGTACATGGAAGTGAAGCCTATAAAAACCAGGTTGTGCTTGTGGGAGACTCAGATGTCGCAACTAAACTTGGGATATTGCCCGTGCTGCCAAACCACAAAATAACAGATCTGTCCCAAACTCAGCATCAAATTTAACCAGCAGATTTGCTGAGTTTGAAGCTGTGAAATACAGATTTGAACTGCTGGGAAATTCATTTGGGGTTGGCGTGGAAATTGCACCAAACCACCTCAAAATATAGCTGATTAAAATCTAGTATAGGCGCACACTCAAGTTGAAGTAGGACTCTATGAATCTCTGTGTCTGTTTACACACGTGTAAAAAAAACAAATCTCTTGATACTTGTTTTAGCTCACATTTCTTATCTTTTTATAATAGTAGCTTTGTTGGTTCCAGATTCCCATTTTCTCAAAAGGTAAGTTAGTTTCCACGCAAAAACGTTCATCATGGCCTGTGTGACCATACAAGGTGGTAGAATGTTCTAATAATGTTCCCTTTGGATTATTTTAATGTGGAAAAAATCATTGTGCCTAATGTAAATGGATCTGTCATTCATTCTTGTTTACTTGTTTGTTTGTACACATGTGTATTTAACACTTGATTATCTTGTGAGAAATACAAGGAATCTGGAAAACTTAACCTGCACTGTTCAGTACCAGTTGATCCATTTTTTAAACATGTTAGTTGTTTTTGGCATATTTGGATTTTTCTTGCAAATTTGAAAATATAAATATATACTGTATATTACTATATTATTTACTGTCATTAATATTATTCCAGCTGGGGATGTCTGTGCCTGACTCTTTTTCTCATCATTCATGTCATATATGATTGATTACATGGGCTTTTATCTTAAGAATTTCTGAGGAAGTTGATTAAGAAGCTCCAGGTTTTACTGTATCTTTGTTGATACTTCTTAATAAATGTTGGGATTCGCAGACAAAGTGAGCATTGAATGGTTTAACTCTGAATCTTTCCATATGACTGAATAGTGTAAATTAGAGCTGTACATGCTGGACTTCTACTGGACCATGGAAAGATTATCCTCATTATTCACAAGTGAAAGAAAGCCCTCCCTTATCTCTAGCCCTCAGCTTGTGAAGTCATCTTTTTTCAGGCCTCAAAGTTCAAGTATTTAATCATAACTGTTTAATAGGATTTACAGTCACACTTGCCGTGTGAGTAGTACTGGTGTTTTTTAAATTTCTTTTCCCTATAGTATAAACAACAACAACCATTAATGTATGGCACTTTAAACTAAAATTGATTCCATCAAAGCCTGTACTTAACCCTTGTGCTATCCTAGGCACTTCAACATAGGGAGTTGGGTCGTCTAGACCCACTAGACAGTGCTCTGAACCTTTTTTCTTCAATGATTTGTGATCTTCACTGGTGTCCATGGATTACATGAAATCTTTCCACCTTTATCCACCTTTGTCATGGTAGGAATAACACGTCAATTTAAGGGTGGGGTCATCTAAGATAGCACAAGGGTTAAAGTCCAACTCCAATCGTGTTTTGATCTATTTAAAAGCTTTCCCAGTTGTCTTTTAATTACAATCATGCCATTTTGGTCTAAAGAAAACCCCAAAAAACACTGGTTTTTTGGACATAGAGTTTATTAATAATTTACCTTTGAGTTGTGGACAGGATCATTGACGCAGAGTAAGCCCACCCCCATTTACCATCATGCCTTTGTTTACACTAGCTTACAGCCCTTCAGAACCCAAAGCTAATCTTAGTGTTGCAAAAAAAACGGCGAGCAATAAGGGCGTCATCCAGCTGGACAGTTTTGAGCCAGATGCCAGCTCAGACCAGGAAAACAAAGATGTACACAGATCTATTTGCAAGTGGATGCAGTGGATCAGAATAGAGCGAAATAGCTTGCTGTAGTAGCTTCCATGTCACACAAACTTTTTCCAGCATCCCTTTTTTTGTCTGCTCCTGATTCACAATGGTTTAAATAAGAAAACACTCAGAAATACAATTTTAAGGTAAATTTTATTTATATACGTTCTTCATCGTGAGAAAATGCTACAAGAACGTGTTAAAAAACATGACTTTCATTGGAGTGGGTCTTTCAGCAGGTGCAGCCCCACCATTACAGAAACATGGGCGGCGCTAGGACCGCGGGAAGGAGCTCGTGACGGGGAGAAAACGCTTCTTTTCGGTCCCGGTGCTGCATTTACGGTCCTGCGCCTGACCTGATCAGCTCACCGAGGAAACTTCAAGTGCTCCTCTCATTTATGTAGCCTGTAAACGTGCAGGCAAACGGGTCCCTCTGTGGAGAAACAAGGGGAGAAGAAGTGCTTGTGTCTGGAGATGATGAGGGGAATCTGGAGAAATGATCCTGCAGGACTCATCTGATGCGGAGGACAACTTGACTGGGATGTAAACAAGGACAACAATCTCTAAACAACATGTAAGGTGTTCAGTTTACAGGTTTAAAGGAAACAAATTAAAATGTTCTGGTTAGGATTTTGGTTCTAACAAAAGAAAACATTTTATCCACACCCAAGAATAAGCATAAAAAATCAAATGAGGATGCATTTTATGCAGAAATGCAGGTTATTATTGAAAGGAACTTTTTGGTTATTGTTGCCATTTCTAAATTTAAGAAAATATTTGAGTTTGTCATTAAAATCTGAGAAAATAATCTTCTTTTTACTTCTCTGCATGGAAAAAAATCAATAATGTCCTTATGCATTTATTTCATTTGAAAGATTAATGTTACCACAGTCATATAAAAACTTTGGGAAACTTACTTTATTACATTTTCTTCCTGGCTCTTCTATTTAACACGTTTATAAATAAGTCAGAATCCTTTTTATTGATGTTGGAAAGCGAACAGTGAAGCTCATTTTGAATCCTGTTTTTTAATAGACAGTTGGCTTTAAAACAAAAAAATGCATCAAAGATCTAAATTATTTCATTATTATTGCTAATTAAATATAAATGATATAAAATGTTGTTTTTGCCCCCCGATTTCTGACAAACACAGAAATGAAGCTCTTTTCTTTTCTTTTCTGTAACACTGTCTACTCATAGGTGTTTGAACAGGCCACACCTTGAGTTTTAATAGTTAGAAACTGTGTTTGTGTTTTGCCTCAACTTGCTGGCTTTTGGTTTTCTGACACACCTGCTGTAGTCGTGCCATTAGAGCCCGGGGACCCACGCTTTATAGAGTGGATCAAATGTCTCATTGTTACTGCTAATCTGCTCTGAAAAGCCTCATATGTGAGCATATACATCTCTTTATTTTTTTCTTTAGTTCACTCGAACGATTGTTGGCCTCCTTAAAGCTGAAAGAAAATGCGGGAACAGAAGGTCTTTTGTTATGGAGCTACAGTAGATAAAGTTCAGTTCTGCGCTGCAGTATTAAAAGTTTGTAAGCAGCCCAATCTCTCTCAGGCACAGGATTTACAATCAGCAGTAAAAGATTTATGAGGGATTATAATGTATGTGCTGTGGGGCTGCCTGTTTGGGAATGCTATGCCCAATTGTCTGCTTAGAACATGGAGCCATTTTCCTCATCTCTGTGATTTTTTTTCCAGAGTTTCCGTGATGATGATGCCTCGTAAGATCTGCCTCCTAACTCACCTGCTCCTGCTTTTCCAGCATCTTTTACCTCTCACCCTTTCCCTCCTTCATCCTCCCCACCATCCACCCATCCACGTCCCCGCGCTGGTCCATCACACGCCAAAGCCTCTCACCCGCTCCAGCTTCAGCGCCCACACTCAGCTGGACTTCAACACTCACTGCAACTCCAGCTGTTTCCACAGAGGAGAGCAGGACGACTGGCGGAAGCAACTGACGGAGAAGCTGGCCTTTGAGACGCTGTACGCAGACGGCTCCCGCACCCTCACCATGGTGGACGTGGAGGGTGACGATCACGACTTGGAGGAAGATGCAGGCTTCCCGCCAAACATGCTATCTTGGAGGGGTTCGGCTGTGAAGCTCAGACACAGACGCATAAGGCGGCAGATCTACGGAGCAGACGGACGATTTAACATCAGAGGAGACAACTTCCTGTTGGATTATCCTTTCTCAACGGCGGTGCGCATCTCCACTGGATGCACCGGTGTGCTGGTGTCTAGGCAGCACGTCCTAACCGCTGCCCACTGTGTGCATGATGGGAAAGATTATGTTAAAGGCGCACAAAGGCTCAGAGTGGGCTTCCTGATTCCCCCATCTATCAACAGCACTCAAGCTGACTTAAATTTGGCCGTAAAGCCTCTGGTTCGCTGGGTGCGGGTGAGACGTACACGTGTGCCAAAGGGCTGGATTCAGGGCCCTCAAGAGGTGAGCATGGACTTTGATTATGCGCTGCTGGAGCTGCGATGGCCTCACCGACGTCCCTTCATGCGCCTCTCAGTGGCTCCTTCCTTAGATGATCTGGCAGGGAACCGCATCCACTTCTCTGGCTTTGACAGCGACAGGCCTGGTGAGCTGGTGTACAGATTTTGTGCAGTGGAAGAAGAGTCCAGCGACTTGATATATCAGCACTGCGACGCCCGCCCCGGAGCCAGTGGCTCTGGAGTTTACGGACGAGTGTGGGACAACAGCTTGGAGCGCTGGGAAAGGAAAGTTATTGGCATTTTCTCTGGCCACCAGTGGCTGGAGATAGATGGAGAAAACAGGGATTACAATGTGGCGGTGCGCATCACCCCACTAAAGTTTGCCCAGATCTGCTACTGGCTGCATGGAAACAGGGTAGACTGTAGCCACGACTAGAAGGGCGTAGAAAATACAAGAAAGCACGAAGTCACTTAGAGAACAGAGTGAAATGTCCCAATCTCTCTGGGTTGAATCCACACAGAGCTCTTGTCTGCACCAGTTAAACGGATGTTCTTGCCTTCTGTGATGACTTTACTCTCCATAATGCACCTTTTAATAACTCTCCCTGTGAGATCATCTAAATGACATCTTTTACTCACATTCAGCTTTAAAACACTCACTACATTTTCACAGTTGTAGTCAAACTTTTACACATGTTTTCTTATTTTTTATGTCAAGACTTTTAGATTATGGTCCTCTGTGAGTTACTGTAATCTACTGAAAACACGCTCCTCTTTTTTCTTCTCTTTTCAGGGAATCATTTGGTATTTTTAAGGGTTTTCAATGATAATCAACTGCTTCTCTACAGAACTGATCTAATTGTAGTTTATGAACATCTTTTAGGACTTTTGTCTAAAATGTGCTATTCTCATGGTGGATTGGGGAAAAATACTTGTTATTTTATTTTGATAAGAAAATCCTTGATATATTTTAATAAACAAATTTATGTGTTTGTGCTGAGCCTTTTATTTTTATTTTTGGAGGAGCTATACTGTCACCTTGTGGTTTAGACAAAAACTGCAGCTCTACATATGTGTTGCCAGGTAAACGAGAAGAAAATATTACATTTCAACTCTGCGACAAACAAATGCTACTAGACACGTTTAAAAAGCACTAGAACACAAAAATTCAAAAATCTACACATTTTTGCTCCAGCGTCAAAAAAGTGTAGTCGCCAGTGGCTGCAGGTGTGTTTTCCTGGACTGACTGATGGTTTGAGGGAGTGATGTTTGGTCATGTGGTAAAAAAAAAGTGACAAGATTAGTACAAAAAAAAAAGACACCCTAAAAGGTGCAATACAGAACACAATAAAATAGCAAAAACGTTACAAGTTCAATTATTATTGTAACATCCAAAGATGACGTGAAGCTGTTTATTGAAATAAAAGAAAGGTGTCAAAAATCCTTAAGTGACTGTAAGGTTTGGTGTCACCAGACACCCGGGTTTCAGTTTCAGTGAGGCCACTGAGGAACCACACAAATGGGATCCAAAGCTCCAGGAAAAAAAAAAAAAACCTTGAACACTTAATGTCCAATTATTTTTTATTTTCTTTTTATTAGGTTAATTATTATATTTCATCACTTTTCGATCTATTTATTTCACTTTTAATGTGTGCTTTGATCTACAGTGTGTGCGATCTGATGGGTGTGAGGAGCAATAAACTGCCAAGTAATTGCTCAGGGATAAATAATGTATTAACCTTGTGCTATCTTAGATGACCCCACCCTTACATTGACGTGTTCTCCCTACCATGACAAAGGTGGATAAAGGTGGAAAGATTTCATGTAATCCATGGACACCAGTGAAGATCACAAATCATTGAAGAAAAAAGGTTCAGTGCACTGTCTAGTGGGTCTAGATGACCCAACTCGCAATGTTAAAGTGCCTAGGATAGCACAAGGGTTAAAAAGAAACTTCTGCTGGGACTTTACGATGTTTATGGAATAAAGGCGGGCGATGTCTGAAAATAAGGTTGAATGGTCAAAACAACCAAAGATGCTCACAGACAAACTATGAACACTCATCACAAAAAACGCCAGAGTTCTCTCAATTCCAATATTTCCTCACAAAGAACACAGGCTGACTTTTTCAAACTGTTCTAAATGTATTTTTAACGGAAGGAGGATTGTGTTTCTGGATTAGAGCCTGCATCTGAATTTCCCATCATGCTTTGGGGGTTGAAGAAATACTTGCAAAAGATGTCCAACCATATAGGATGGGGATTATTTGCATTAGACTGGGAAACAAAAAGCAGTTGTGCAGCAGATAAGTGTCGTGCACAACCTGATGGGACAAAGTGTGAAGGGTGCTGTTAATAAATCAGATGATCTGCAGAATGTTAGTTTTTATCAGAATTCAAAGTAAAAATGTCTTTCTGTGTCACCAGTTTTAAAGAGAATGTCTGGATTATAAACAGGAATAATTGAACTATGCAATAAAAAATATTTTAAACTTCTTTTGACATTAAAACAAAACTCCACTAAATGAAATCCAAATGACTTCTGATCGAAGAAGTTCCATAATTTCTAGCGAAAAGAAGTCACAGTAAGTCAACCATAAGTGCTTTATTTATTAGAGATAAGCAGACAATACAAAACATCAACCACTCATTATTTAGGCTCAATTCTGATCATTGGTCCTCCGTATTCTCATCAGCAGTCGTCTTCACATCATCAACGTTCTCAATCTGAGGAGGTTCTGGTTTTAACAAAAGTGAGGAATGTCATTGGTTTACTTCTTTTGAGGCCAGATTTTCTGACCCACAACCGGGAAAAGAGAGGTTTTGGAAATAAGTTCAAAAAGAGAAAACACGGAATGATAACAAGAAAAAGAAACAAAAGAGAAAAATGATAAATGTAAGATATGGGTTATATCGGTGTTTATACATATTAATTCAAATTACACCAAGTCACACTTACAAACATAACCATTAGTTTGGCAAAACAAAATTAAATTAAATTAAATAATTGGAGCATATAAATCAGGATTCAGTGTCTGCATAACTAAAAGGTTTCTGCCTGTCCCTGTCTCAGCAATCATTCAAATTGTACTTGGAATAAGCAAAACTGCGTCTAAACATGGTCATTTTGTGTATTTCAATGTTGTTTTCCTTCAGCAATTGTCTCAATGATTTCCCTTCACTGCATGTAGTTCATCTTCTAGAACTGTAATGACCTCCCCCCCCCCAACAGCTTATCTTTTTTATTTGATCCCAAACCCACACATCACATCCTCCCCAGAAAGTCCCACAAATGACGCCGGTTCTTCATTAGCCCCCCCTTATCCTGCCAAACTGGAATGACTCAACTGAACTGATGTGTCTGACGGGCCTCGGCTGAGGCTGAGGAGCAGTGCGCTTTCATTTATAAAGGGGATCCTTCCAGGGTGACTACTGATGAGCCCCCAAGCTTTTCTGCCAGGGTGTGTCGGTCCTTCAGGTCCTCCAAACCGTTCACCTGCCACTCGTGCTTAATGCCTGAAGGAAAACGGGAACACCGAGAGGTTTTCATTGTTTAAAAAGATTAAATAGTTGTGTAGAATAAATAAAGATGACTCACCCTCAAACTTTCTCTTGATAGCATCTTTTGAGCTGGCGTAGATCATCTTGCTCTTCAGAGGAGCGCTATCTGGAGCCCTAGAAAAAGAGGCAGAAATATTTACCTGATGTCAGTCAAAGATATTCATGAGACGAATGGGCTCACTCACCAGAAGATAAAGACCAAGTCCTCCTTCTTGGTTTCTTTGGTCTCATAGGTGGCGTCGTAAAGAGCGTAGCGGCAGTCGTCCGGAGGCAGCATCTTCACAAAGTGCTGGTATGGGTCCTGAACGGTGGTACCCAGGTCCCCCTGGAGGATCTCTTTGCCATCGTCCAGAACAATGTTCTTGAGGTCTGAGCTCAAGCAGAAGAGAACGGCCTTCTTCCTCCTCCTCTTCTCATCTTCATTCGCCTGAGCTTTACGCACCTTCATGTCGTTGAAGATTGCGATAACTTCATCTGTGACTTTAACGCCAGAGGCCTGGAGAGAGAACAGTCGCTTTACCGACAGGCTTGTAGGCCAAATTGTAATTTTTGGATCCACTAAAACATAATTTGATTCTGCATCTGTTTTGGGACTTTGATTACGTCTGAAGATAATTTTGTAAAACATTTATCAGCAGCTCTTTAACACTTTCTTGTCTAACCTGCTGTAGGTTTATATAGACCAGCAGCGACTATGAAAGCAGACTAAATGTAGATATGAGAGCTGCAGAAAGGCTTGCAGGCTTACATGCAACACTTCTAAGAATCCGTCTTGGCAGGACAAATCACTAGTGGGTCTCAACATTTTTAGCTGTGTTCAAAAATCATAATAAAAAAAATAGAACCAGTGGAACTATTAGTCATCTTTGGCATCAGGCTAAAGACATGCAAAACAAAAGTAGGGAACATAATCCACCTTTCTACTTTAACATCCTTTATCAACATTAGAAATAAAAAGACGCCTCGCACGTCTTATAGATTTTGCAAGTTTTAATGATGCTGTCTGTCCATGACCTAAACCACACGGGTGGAGTTAGAAGTTAAGCATTGCAGCATGTGGTTCAGCCCAAAAACAATGGCACGTCTGTTCAAGTGCAAATGAGTCACTTTGCAAAGTCATGGCTGCTTTCTCAGTAATAGTGTTTGGAATTTTTTAGGAGAGTCTCTCATATTATGAAGTCTCGAGAATAAAAACCGTCAGCACTTTTAATGGAAGATAAAGAGAGCATAGTGAGGCAAAAACCAGAAAGGTCAGTGAATCCCCAAAGCACCACCTGCAGACATCGCATGTTTGCTCAGAGAAAGATAACTATTTATTATTTAACCAAATAACAATGGAGACAACCTTTTTTTTCTTGACATTATACCTCCACAGCTCAGTTCAAATGTTCCAGCTTTCAAATATGGACTCCATCTATTTCTCACGCGTGCATGAATAAAAAAAAGGTGATATGATTTTAAATAATGGAAACTTAAACGTTCTCATTCGTAGGTTTTCAATTTTACCTTTGGCCTAAAATACATCAAACAGGTTTTGTTTGTAACAAAAGATAACATCTTTGTGTAATAACCAGTCTGCTCTGCTCTCATTCAAAAGTATTTAACAGTTTTACAGGTTTCCAGCTTTATTGTCATATATAAGCCTGTTATTCCACAACAACAAGCAAAAGAGAAATAAAAAAAATGAATAAATGTGTCCATTTCTTAAAAAAAGATGTCAGCTGTTTGGTTGGCAGGCAGGAGACAAAAACAAACATTTGTGTTTTTATGTGTTGCAGTGATCCACAACAACACTGAGCATCCCTTCGCACAATAAAAAATAGCATTAGGCTTCCATTGGAGCCTTTAGCAAGAGTTACGTAATGCTGGCAAAGACGACAAAAGCTTTCTATAAACTTACAAACTGGAAGAAAAACAATAAAATGCTCAAAATCAGCTGTGAATTGAGCAAATCACTTCAGACAGAAATAAACAACACCTTTGCACCAATTTAGGGTGGGGCCGTGAATGCAGCACGCTCACATGAGCGCTAGCCTGCTATAAAAGGAAATCAGCCCCAGCAGACCGGCGGTTCACGGGTCTCTAGCGGCGTGGTGTTAGCCTTAAAATAAGCGGTGGATAGATGTTACATTATGGCTTATTCATGTAAGGTTTTAGACTGTAGTAAATAACAAAGCACGGAAAAGATAAATGATAAAATCAGCTAATGGCAGCAACAAGGAGCGTCTTTAGCCGACGTTAGCTAGTTTAGCTAACTGTAGCAGCTGCACCTCACAGTACTGCGCAGTTCAGACTGGAGGCATCATCAAGCCTCGCTCCAGTATTGTCATGGCAACCGGTCTTTCACCTCTTTTTTTCCCTTTTCCAATGAAGCACGAAGATGAACGAAATGGCGCCAGTGTTCTTTGACACGGCTGCTGGTTTCTCTGCCTTTATTATAAGCTTCTGGTTTTATTGAAATTATAACATGCAGCAGCGCTCACTGTTAAAATAGTAGATATCTAACTTTCGAGCAGATCGCCATACTAGCGTCCGTAACCAGAAGCAGACTCCTGCGGCACACTACTGCCTTTCCTTATGTCACGATTAATTAATAAACAAAAAACTTAGTAAAGATAAAAACAGCAAAGCAAACCCAAGTAAACCAAAAAGCAGGGGGAAACTGTGCCTCAAACCAGCAGGCTATTTAAAACAGACTCAACTACGTGAAACTCACCATTGTCGGAGCTGTGAATAGATCTGCGTCTGGTAGAAATTGAATGGGGTGATGCTGAATTCTGTTACGCTCACTCACTGAGCGGGAGCGCGCATCGAAGCGCGCGCGCTCCTGGTTAGAGCAAGGTGCACGAGAGAAATGGTTTCTGAGTAATCTTGTTTTGTCAAAAACACGTGTCTTAGGTTATGCAAGAAAAAAACGTTTTGATTTGTAAAAATGGAAAAAAGTAATAATAATAAACTATTATGCTTGCAAAAAGTGATGTATATTTGCGTATATATTATTTAATACTTTTTATTAAAAATATAAAGGGGAAAATTCTACATATTTTTAAACTCAATTTTCTTTGTTATGGATGCAGCAAAAATAATCGTTGGGAGCTTTGTGGGAAAATGAGTTTTAAATTGTTTTAAAGCATAGCATATATTGTAGGTTCACTGTAAACTTGCAAATATTAAATATGTCGTTTAAGTGAATACGTGCGGGAACATTTGATATTTAATCGCGGCTGATGGTAAAGACGTAAGAAAGGTTTTTGGGACGGCTGGAAGCTCTCCAATCCCGCCTCTCCGCGTGTGGACACGCCCCTTTGTTCCATTTTTGCTGAACTCACTTCCAAATATGGAAGCGAACTGTGCGCAGCGGCGGCCAGTGAACGCGCCTCGCTAGCAGCGGGAGGAGGTGGGCAAGCGACGCTGATCACCATAAAAGGAAACAAGAGCCTCGAAATTCACCGTGAAAGCCTTTTGTTCAGCGCGGCGTGGCGGGTAGAGACCCAAGCGGCGGAAGAATGAGAGGCTGAGGAGAGGAAGGAGCGACAAGATGAGCGGACAGAATAATGGGTCACTCATTTGTACTGAGGAGACAAAGACGAATGTCTTTGAGACATGGCTGTGAACAGAGCCGTTATGTCTGCCGCTGCTAAGGCAGGGGTTGATAGCGTGGTCCTTTATTTAGTGTGGCACTATTTAAGTCAGTGTATACATCACCACAAAATCTGATATATGGTTATCAGATTTAGCAGTTTACACATCAGGTTTACATGCACTACCAGACAAACAAATCTCTGGTTTACGTGTCTCAGTCCATTATTGGAGTTCTTGGTGAACGCAGTGGTCCAACATTCAATGTTTGTTGGTTTCATTGTTCAGTCTGGTCATTCCTGGAGAATCACAAAGCCTACACCTCTCTACAGAGCTAGTAGGCTTTCTGTTCTTTGTTTATACATCCATCCCACAAAAAGCCAAAGTTGGTTTTATTTGCTTTACGGATCATCCATCCATCCCTTGACCCCTTATCCCTTTCCGGGTCAAGCTTGCTGGTGTCCTTCCCGCTAGGTGAAAGCTGGGTACACACATATGGGGCCCATACACACAAAGGACAGGTCGCCGCTTTGGTAACCCTCTTGCTATCCTAGGCACTTTAACATTGGGAGTTGGGTCATCTAGACCCACTAGACAGTGCGCTGAACCTTTTTTCTTCAATGATTTGTGAACCTCACTGGTGTCCATGGATTACATGAAATCTTTCCACCTTTATCCACCTTTGTCATGGTAGGGAGAACATATCAATGTAAGGGTGGGGTCAATCTAAGATAGCACAAGGGTTAAAGCGCCACCATCCAGGAATGAACAATTAAACTATCACACAGGGTTTTGGACTGTAGGAGGAAACCAGAGAGCCTGGAGAAAACCCGCACATGCACGAAAACATGCAAACTCCAGAAAGGTCCCAGCCGGGAGTTAACCCGGGCCTTCTGACTGTGAGGCGAGAGCGCTAACCTCTATACCACGTGCACTGGGTGGAATGTAGGATGCTTCCACTCAAGGATCATTTCAAGTGCAAAAAAGCAACAAAAGTGAGTAATCTTGACTAAATACATGTAAAACATAGAAAAATAAATGAACAAAGATCCCCTTCATCACAGCAGTCATACTGGAACCTGACAACATTTATAGTTAGTGGTTGAAGTTTTTTTGGTCTTTGGTACATTTTGTTTTTGTTTTGAAAGTAGACTAACCATGCCAATAAAAAAAACATTTTGAAAAGTTACACGACAGAGACAAACCAATTAGTGTGATATAAAATAGCTCAAAATTGACTTAAAACAGCAACCAACAGAAAAGCGTAAGCCTGGCCTTAAATGGCTTCAAAGAAGTAAAAACAGCTACCTGTAGGTTATGTTATGTGTTGAAGGCCTGAAATGTTAGGAGGTGACACAGGTTTAGGGGATGCATTTATACTCAATCTATTGACCTCTCAACCCCCTTTCCCATCGGTTTCCTGTTTCACAATTTCCATGTGGTTTAAAAAAGTTCATTTACTGTTGTTACTTTAATCAATTCGAACCACAATAATATTTTTAACACATAGAAAGATTTTTTCTTATAAAAAATACTCTAAATTAATTTGTTTACATTTAAAAATGTGGGATACAGCATTTTTCTAATACTACAAAAACTGTTATTTATTCACTCTTGGTTCATGTCATTGCTAAAAGCAAATGTATTTCTTGCTGAAATAATGGACCAACGTTATTTTTCCTGGGAAAAGAAGATCCATCTCCATTTACCAGTGCCAAGCTTTATTTATTCAGTATAAAACAGCATTTATCACTGCTACAGCAGTCTGCATGAGATGATTACAATGGCAGTTACAGCCACACTGCATGCCTGTATGACTTTTGAAAAGGGCTATGTGCAAAAAGCACCAAAGAGGAGAGCAAGCGCAGTTTGAACTGACATCCTGAAGGTTCCTCCTCTTGTGGAAAGAGAAAAGTGCATCATGATGGTCGAACATTTTGATTTCTACAAACATTTTTTGGCCCGGTTTCAGAATCAACACCACAACAATGCAGCAGATGAAGGAAGAAAGCTTTGTAAATCTGCATTCCAGCTTCGTGTCTTGAGCGCTTAAAGTTAAAGGATAATTGGTGCAAATAACCATAATCCTTTTAAATTCCAACATGCTTCATTGCGAGTATAGAACATGTCACATGACCAAAAACCCGCAGCTCATTGGTCCACTGACTTGTGTGTTCGAAGAATGAGGGCAGCCGAACAAAACGTTTGTTTAATTCACCATTTTATGTTGGCCAGTTGGTAAACATTGTTTACTTCTTTTACTAATTCAATTTGAACAAAGTGACCAATACTGTATAGTATATTCTTTGTAATAGTTTAAAATAATCTGTAATCAGAACATCAAAGTGTATTTGAATGTCATCAAAAACATTGCAGTTTTCTAAAAAGCACCATGAAGCAGCTGTGGTTTCATGCACAGCAGAAATGCATGCTGGGTTCTTATTTATCTAAATATCATGTTTGTCATGTGTTTTTTTTTACAGGTTTTATAAGTGTTACTGCAGTAAAGGTCAGGGTTACATTTCACAGCTGAAGCGTTAAGGCATAAACTGCAGAAGACAACAGAAACATATCTAAAGCTTACTCTTTGGTTCGGTCATTAGCTTAAATTTGTAAAAATCGTATTTAAGAGTGACGTTTTTATAGCAATTTCAGTTTTATTTCATATTAAAACTGAAATTTGTCGCAGAAGATTTCCTAAACCTGCAGTGCTGCTGAACACAAGTTTTTGGTCCTCAAAAGCATGAATGCTCATCGTTTTAGTAGATGCTTTTTATTTAGAGCAAATTAAGAGGAATGTTTTAAATTCAAGAAATAAAGTATTTATGTTGATGCTTTAAAGCAGTTTAAAGGACGACCTTTGAAGTTTCAAAAGGCACCCTGACCATTCATCTCTCACCACACATCCAGCTAAGGACGATGAATTGACCTGAAAAAGAAAACAAGGCGTTTTCCTTTTTTTGACATGTACATGTAAACACTGACTCGTCCTTTGAGATGAACAGTAAAGTTCTAGAAGAAGGGCAGTTTGTTCTGCAGACATGAACCGACACGCTGAAGTCCCTTAAACAGGATTCTGAGGCTGCATAATAGAGATGCTGGTGACCTGGCGTTGTGCTTCTACTGATGTAGTTGATGCATGATAAGGCTTTAGTGTTGAAAGTGTGCTTGTGTAGTGTGCTGCTTGAATGAGCCCCCACGATGATGTCTGGGGGGGGGGCTTCTAGTTGGATTTCTTCAGGTTTATTGCGTTTGCTCCTCTTGACTTGTTCAACACCACAGTGGCCTGAAAAAACAAAACGCAAATACAAAATCTTGCATCAAGTTTTATAACCTCTTTTTATGTTAAAGTTAAATATAAAGATGAACACTAACACACACAACACAAAGCAGTGTTCACTCATGCTACCTATCATGAGCCGTCTGACTTACTGCCCGCCATGTAAATGAGGCCACAACTGTTACCGTGTAAAAAAAACAACACTAGTGCCGAAAAAGCACATGCAGATCATCTCAAAATCTAACTCATGACGACTGTTTGAACCAGTTTTAGCTCTTTCAGTTTCATAGCAAGGCTGAAAAGAAAAACTATGCAAACTGCAGAGGAAAAAACGGGAAAATAGCAAACTAGCTTTACCCTTTTAAGTGAAAATGAGTACTAACATAAGAAAACTGAATGAGTAAATAAACTGCTAATTTGTTATTCATCTTATTGTGTCCTTATTTGACAGTGTTAACGTTTATTTTTGTTTAGCATTAAAAGAAGACCTGTGGCTTTATTTCTGTTTCATAAACATGCAGATGTGATCTGGTGTTGACTAAAAGCAGTCCAAAACAGAGGCGTTTTATTCCAGCAGCTTTAAACAAAAACATAAATTGAAAACCTACTTTCATCTTTAAATATTCAGGCTATAGCAAAGGTAACGGATTCATTTGTTTGCATTGTTCACCCATCATCTCCAACAGGTCAAAAGGTTTTGCTCTACCAGCGATCTTCTCCAAATCGCTTCCATACTTTTTACTGTAAGGAAAAAAAATGCTTATTCTGTTTGTAAATTTGGAACTAAACATAAAAATGTCTACAACCAGACAAGAAAGAGGCTTTTGTAACATCCAAACTGGAACAGTACTTCAGAATCTGTGGTCCCTGAACTCACCGGTGCGTTTTCCAGCTACATCAGCTGTTTACCACGGCTGTTTCCATTAAAACTTTTTGAAACCTTCGATTTCAAAAATGTTTAAGCTTTTGACATTTTTGGTTTAAAACAAAACAGAACCAGAGTTCTGACACATAGTCATGTTTTCCATTGGAATTAATCCTGTGATCTTATCAGTGGAGCTTTGCCTGCTTTTGTAGCATTTCTCATATTGTTTTGACCTTGTCTTTGTTTTTGGATTTTTTTGTCTCTATATGTTAGAACTTTTGTTATAAGTCATAAAAATGTTTGTGATTTTTTTTCCAGTAAAAAAGACAAAAGTTCCCACTAAGAAGAGTTACGTGTTCAATATAAAATTATTGATTATTGTAATCAAACACATATCTGTAAAAATGAAGTTGGGGTCGTACTAAAAAGATGAATATCAAGCATTGCCACAAAATAATGTTTTAAAGATGAATTAATAGAGCAAAATGTAAAGTTTAAAAAATACATTAAGGTACTAGACAACTAAGGGGTAAATAAAAACCCAGAGTGAACTTTTAGACTCCTCCTTTTTTTTCAAATACGCTTTTAAAAGTGTGACACTTTTCACTGATTCCTTCAACTGCATGGGCAGCTTTCTTTCCTAAACCATTATTTAAATCAATTATATGTTGGAGTTTTTAAGCACCAAGTGCTCCCTCTAGTGGATTTAAAAGGCACATACAGTGACGACAGCAAAACAAGATACTGCCCGTTTCTTCCTACCTGCTCCAGAACAACCCCTGCAGCTTGGTCGATGGCCACACCCACACCCCGGTACTGGCCAGAATAGCGGATGAAGGCCCAAGTCAGCATGGCAATCATAATCAAGCCCAAACTGTAGTCACACGCCAGGGCGACAGTGGACAGGCCGACAAAGAGCAAGACGCCCGACAGCACGTAGAGGAGGCAGACCAGGACGAAGAGCACGGCAGGAGTCCGGAAGGCGCTGAAGAGGTTTTTAGACTACGAGAGAAAACAGAGCTGATGCCGGAGACCAATCAAGGGAAAATGGGAGCAAATCATATTTATGTATCATTATCTCCACATAAAATAATCCAAACGGAAAAAAAACCTCATTGTGCTTGCTCAAGGACTGCCACATTTCTTCCAGCTCTTTTTGTAGCTGCGCTTGGTAACGGTCGCAAAACTCCTGCCCGCCCATCTTCTTTGTGGATGAAAAGGCGTGAATAGCCTCTTTAAAGAAGAAGCTATGTTTCTCCCGCAGTGACTCAGGAGCCACGTATGGGAGGTCGCCCCCACACACCTGTTACAAATGACACATGTAGCCCAGGAGTCAGCTGAAAACCAGTTCCTCATCAGATTATAATGTGTGTAAGGTGTATAAAGTCACCTTCTCCATGTTCTTCTGATACTGATCTTTAGCTGCTGCCACTGCTGCCAGGTTGTTGGCCTCCGCTGTAGCCTTGAGGGTTAAACATACATGTTTACATTGGGGTAAAAAACATACGACCTGTTCAAATGTGATACTGTTCATACCATAAGCATCGTTTTTGGTTGAGGCAGGTCTTCTCCCTGATAGATCTTTATGTACGCCTGGTTACACAGAAATGAAAGCACATGACAATCGGGTTCTGCATCAGCAGATTTGCAAAGGGGATCTTTTACCTTGAAGAACTCGAGCAGGCCTCGACACGTGACTTTGTTTCCGTTTATCTCTTTCTCAGTCAGCCAATCTGGATGCAGCAGTTTAGGAATCAGACTCTGCAGCTGCTCTTTGAATTCTGGGGACACATCTGTTGAGAGAAAAAAAACCCTCCAATCACTGCTCTGCACTGTATTCTGAATATTAGAAATGAGGTCACTTTAGGATTTTACCACAAAGTTGTCCCTTAAAAGCAGGGCTGGTGGCAACCTTCAACCCCGGATGAGGCAGCAAAAAGCAGGAGATGTTGGTGAAGCAGGAATGGATGTGCTCCCTGACTGTCTGCAGCTCTTCGTGTTGGGTCTCCTTCACCTATGGGAGGAAACATTTTCAACCCTCATTTTACCAGGGAGAAAACTATCAGTGTGGAGAAAACTGGTAGCTTGAGAAAAGAATGGAACCTGTAATCGCTTATCCAGGAAATCGCTTCCACCCTTGAAGCCGTACTTGTACTCATACGGAAAACTCCAGTCTCTCACCAGAAACATCAAGGACTGCAGGGACAGAAGAGCAGCACTGATGACCAAACGTTCATTAGAGAAGAAAAAAAAGTGTAACCTGACATGATCTCTCCTGTACCTGGAAGGGTTTCTGAAATATCTCGTCCAAGGCAAGACGCCCATACTCTGTGAAAAGCTGGAAGCAGACAGTAGCCATAAGCAAAATAAAAGTAAAAAATGAGTTAAATTGCTCACTAAAGTCTGTAATTATCAGTCTAGACTTTTGATTTTAGATTGGACAATAAAAAACCTTTGATTCATACAATTAATGATAGTTCCTCATAATCACAAGAAGGCTAGAAATGACTTGTAGAACTTTTTTCCCCATTTAAAATGCATCAAACAAATCTCCCTATAGTAGCAATTATAAAAGACATAGGCCTATTCTGAGCACATGCCTTGTGGGAAATTTAACACAGTCATTATTTCAGGGTGACATAAGATCATCTAGTTTCTCTAATATAAAAGCACAAGGTTGGTGTTTTCTATTAGTGTTTTTCATGCAATGGGATCCCATAGATCACCATTGTTTTAATTGGTATAGAATTTCATAAAAATTCAATTGTTTAGGATTTCTCACCTGAAATAAGCCATGCAATTCTGCATTTTTAATAGATCATAAATACATGTACTTTATTTGATTTTACATTAAATTTTCAAAAATGGTTTGCAGTTTTCTGCGATAGTCTTTACACCAGTGATGCAAACCTCACCTGGATCTGACAGTCAGACCATGATGACCATTAACACAATAACAGTCAGTCACATCTAGATAAAGGCCACTGATTTCTGCAGAATTCTGCAGAGATGACTTTGAATTAAGCAAAATGTGCTCATTTTTGATTTAGAATCCCGAAATGATCAATGCTGCTGTTTAACAGAATCTCTTAAAGCTTTCACATATTTTCTGCAAACACGTTAATTCCTCTCGTGTGAGGAATTGCAAAAGAAAGAGTCATAAAGTCACGCCCTGTCTACTTTTCTACAACATAAACGGAATAGCAGCGGGTCACTGGTCTGATGCTACAGTCACAGACCGCTCAGTCAGAAATGACTTAACTGTGAAGACCAACGTGTGTGGAAACGGGTAAAATATAAAGAGATGAATTAAAGCGAAAACAAAAACGTGATCTGGATCACATTTATCACTCACCACTGTAGGAGTCACGTTCTAAAAATAACCGGTAGTCATTCTTTATTTTTTACACTAGCTATAGATGTTTTAAGGATGTAAAACCCCTCACTTCACATTTTATACTCTTTTCTCTGACAGAATATATTTGACATATGACATATCTGACAGATATGAACATTTTTATATTTTTTTCCCTCTCAAACTCAAAGTTTAAACCTTCATAGAAAAAAAGTGTATTATAGACTGAAAACAAAGATAATCTTTTCTAGCTAAACACATCCTATACTGTACAGCCAATCAGGACGCAGAACACAATGCACTAGATTAGAAGAAACACAAACATGCTAAATTGCACAGGGACCAGTGTATAACATTTTAGGTTGTATTTTATACGTATAACAATTTAGGTTTATGGAGAATCTATTCATCAGATTAAAACTTTACTGTAGATTAAATTACAGTAGTAATTTATCCCAACTGACTGCAGCTTTTTTTTTTAATAACAAAGATATCTCGCACACAGAGTTAGAAAATCTATATTAAAGACCCACTTCAATGAAAATCGTGTTTTTAACATGTTCTTGTAGCTTTTTTCTCATGATGGAGGAAATATATAAAGACAATTATTTCATTTCTGAGTTTTCCTCATTCAAATCATTATAAATCAGGAGCAGATAAAAAAAAGTGTTTCAAAAAGCTTCTAGTTGTTACATATAAACTACAGTTGTGCAATCAGCTCCTTGCTCCGCTCCATTCAGATGCATCCACTTGCAGACAACTAGATCCGTGGACGTCTTTGTTTTGCTCATCCGTGCTGGGATCTGACTCAAACCTGTACGACTGGATAGCTCCAATATTGGTTGCCATTTTTGCTGCACTGCTAATGTTAGGTTAGGGTTGTGAGGGGCTGTAAGCTAGCAGGAGAACATGTAAACAGATGGATGACGGGACGCAGGGGCAGGCTTACTCTGCACCAACAGCCTGCTCACATTTCTAACGAACTATGTCCTAGAAAACGAAAAGATTTCTTATTTTGGCTAAAACAGCATAATCATAAATAAAATACCACTGGGAACCATTAGAAAATAGATAAAGCAATCTCAACTATCCCTTTTGTTTTAAATAACAAAAGACAGATGCACACGGAGAAATGCAACAATTTACCGGTATGTAGGTGAATATTTTGGCTTCAGTGCTGAAACAAATCCCAGCCTTTCTCATTACATAAATCTGTTTATTTACGAATACCAGACAAACAGGTACAGCAGCGCAGCCACAGAGGAGTTTGGGTGTAAACCATTTTAGACGGGAAGTGTTGTTGGAAATGGCGAGTCATTCTTGAAGCATCACTGCTCCTGTTCTATGATGACTCACCTGTCCAAGGTGGAACCAGCTGCACCCTAAGACGGCAAAAGTTCCTCCTCTAAACCTGTCAAAAGGTGAGGACTGCACCGATAAATGTGCAGCATATTTTCTTTTCTTTTTTTTTTTTTTAAATGTCTCTAAACTCTGATATATTTACAATTTAATTATGACTGCTGGTGTCTCAAAAAGATTCAGATGAAGCTGGAGCGACAGAAAATGCAGCCTCTGCAGGATGTGGCACTAATCCACCAACTTTTCCTTTAGATGACTGAAGCCAGCCCATCGAGCTTTTGATGTCAATTCAAAAAAGAGTGAGGTGACACAATAGCTTGATGTACAAAAAGGAGCCGTTGTTGCGTCATTCTCAATATTTTAATTGTGCCCAAGCTATAATTCTGCACAACCTATTCCTGATTTAAATCAGGAATTTATGAAGTAAAATGTACATAAAACCTGAAATCCCATAATAAAAAGCAAAAAAAATACACAATTTTGTAATATGACGAAAATACAAACAAGTGAATTTTATTTTTGCCATAGAGCGTACCTGCAGCTGCTGCAAATCGTCCTCTTGAACATTTTGCGAGAGATTATAGATCTGCAAATGAAACCCACACATAAATACAGGCAACAGCAGCAGACAGGAAAGCTTTAGCATTAATAGCAATCAAAGCACATCCTCCACCTGTATTGAACTGGTCATGGTGCTGAGGGCAAAGATGGTGGCACAGTCCCTCACGGTGGACTGGTCATCGAACGCTCCCTGAGTATCCATCAGGACAACGGCCACCTGCAGCAGACACAAGAAAGCACACCCACAATGCTTTGTGTCATCAACAACAGCTGGATGGGTGTGCTTCTTTTGACACTTCAAAACAGTATGCGTTTAAAGTGAAACTGCACTTAAAGAAAAACAGAAGGTATGTCACAAACGAGACAAGTTCCAAGGGTTTGACTGATTTGCTTTTTTCAGAATAAAGTTACAGTTTAGATTAGTGCTACACAATATGAGGAAAACTCGAGATTTGCAAGATTAATTAATATTGCGATGATGACATAACTTATGAAACATAAACAAATAGCAAAACAAGCAAAAAAAGAATTTCCATTTCACCCCAACAGTGTGATTTAAATAAGAGTCAACACAACTTAATTTTTTCTCCAAATGACCCTCGTCTACATAGGAGCCGAGCATCTAACATAAAAGGATTCCATCCGATTGGTCAAATGGATACAGGGATTTATTTGATTAGTTAAAAACTTCAAGCTGCCATGAGATTGTTTTACTACATTTAAGGTAACCATTTAGCGCAACTTTCGGCGTCATTTGTAATATGCGTATTGGACGGCTTGATATCGTGATAAAGATAAATTGGTGATTTATTGCGCAGGTATAGTTTGTATTAAGAATTGGCAATGTGTTTAAGGACTAAAATTTTATCCAGAATAGTTTCATTATAGAGCTCCAGTTCACAAAAGTTTGAGTAAAGGAAAAAAAAGAGAAATAGTTATAAATTACTTCAGTAGAAACCTTCCAGATCATTAGAAACAGATTGTTCCAAAAGGCCAGGATGAATAGAATCCAGAAAATTCATAACATAATCCAGAATACCGTGTTTATTCAAATATGGCTTTCATACTAGTTTAGTCAGTTCCTAACTCTGTTCTACCCATTTTAACAAATAAACCCTGTTTTTTTCTTTTTAAAAAGGTAGGTAAACATATTGCAATATTTTAACATGCTAACAGATGTAATAGACACTAAGTTTTAAAACAGCAGCCTTTTCTCAGTAATAAATACATCTGAGTCTAGTGAGCATTTTCCTTCTGTGCTAAATTTAACATTCTAAACTAAAATGCATAAAAGGTTGTAGTGCAGTTTAGCTTTTTTAATGAAGCTTTCATATGAAACTGCCTCTGTGCTAAATTCACATGCAGCAGTACCTCTGTTCCATCACTTTTTTGAACCACAAAGACCTCACTCCAGAGCTGAATGCCTGTCGTTTCTGGTTCTGAACCACCTCGCCATGAAAAACCAGTCAGGGGCTCATCATCCCGACCCAGCCAGTTCTTGTCCTCCTGTGGAACCACAGATGACTATAAACATCTGTCATGTCAAAGTCACAATTACTTAAGAAGTTAAAAAAAAAAAACACAATACATATTTTTGTCCTCTCACAGTGTCACTGTAGCAATACCAAACAACACATTTTATTAGCCTCGCTGACTCCATGCCAGCCTAGGTCACCATTTCCCAGCAAATAGGTTGACTGAGAAGAGAAACCATAATAACAGATTAGTCTAAATGTTATCTCTTTTCAGTTAGGACACTCCTTCAGAGGCATCAAATTAAATCTCTGTTCGTCCATTTAGGCAAGCAAGTTTGTTTGCATGTTACAGTGAGGATGGGCCATGCATGTGCATGTGTTTTCATTCCACAGACGTGTTCAGCAACTTCCAAACTAAGAATACCTCAGACATCACAGGCGGAGATTTTCAGTATAATTCTTCTGCACCAAAACACCTGTTCATTAATCGTAGAATTTCCCAGCATGCATTACTGCAAAAAACATTTTTTGGGGGGAAACATGAAGAGTGTGACGTCAGAAATAATGGACACTGGCTCACCTTTCTGTGCATGTACCGAATCATGAAATCAAGCAGGAAGCTTTTTCCCTTCCTGAAAGCTCCGGCCACCGACAGAACGACCACGTGTTTGTCCCTGACCTCTGGAGCCAGCAGAATCTGGGACAGAGCTTCTGTGTTCAACTCGAAGGAGTGATCATCCTTGGATACGGTGATGATCTGGACAGGGCCAGGTTTGATTCCCATTCTGCTAAAGGCTTGGTCCCTGCAAAGTTAGAAACAACATTTTTTTTTCCAACTCCCTCAGGTTCATTCTTTTAAAAGAATGATTTTAAAAAAGATTTAGTAATGTTAAATAATTTGAAGAATTTAGTTAGGATCTCTGAAAACAAAACCCTTTTTTCAGTTTGTGTTAATCATATCAAAAGAAAGCACACATCTAGTGTAATAAGTAAGAGAAAACTGCTGATGGCAACGAGCACAAGAACAAAACTCAGCATAACTGTGGTTCAGAAAACTGTCTTTGCCCCTAAAAACACTGAAACAGAGCAAAGCTTTTTAGCACAAGTTCATGCAAAGATGTGAATAATCGCACTTACAAAGCTCTCAACTCTGTGAATATAATTTTGTCTGTGGCAGCTAATAGTTTGAGAAGCACTGATTAGACAATAATGTTCATCTATGTGAAACTACTAGCTGCAAGCAGATGGGTGTCATGCTGCACCGCCTGCAGCAATTGATTCACCATGCTGTGGAGAAGTTTGCCTCATTTGAGATGCGATCAAATCACAACTGTTGGTTTCCAAAGAATTTTTTATTTTCAGAGGAAGGCTTTATACTTAAAATGTGTTCATCTACAAAAACACTGAAACTTAAAGATTGCTTTGATTAAAGATTCTGGGTTCTAAACTAAAAATCTGCCGCATTTGACACACTAACTTAGTGTAGGCCCCATTGGCAAAAGAATAATACATATTATAAAAACAATAATTTTACGAATTTTATGAGCAAAAAAAAAAGTTGGAGTCGACAGAATCTGATTGCAATTCACCAAATTTTTCACATTTCCGTTCTAAAGTCAGTTTTGTTTAGTCATAAATAACTGTTCACCAAGCCAATGATTTCCACTGACTAACAGCACTTTCGTTAAGAAAGTTTTTATGTTTACATTTGTATTTGTTATTTTTGCTAAAGCTACAAGCTGTCAGTCAGCCAATAAAAGTTAAGACGTTGCGTAAAGACTAATTGACTAAAAGTCTTTTCGAATGGGTTTAATACACAAACTACAGCCGTTTACGTAGATTTTGAGTATAACTGCACAGCTAATTGTCAAACGTAAGAAAAGAAAATATAGCTAACATTACGAGAGCACAGCTTTGAGCTTAAACGTACCCAGACAAAAACTAAGCGCTAACTTCCCTAAAGTTATATAACCGCTAAATAAAACTTAGTAAGATATTTTGATGTTTAAACATCGTATGAAGTGGTTCTCTGCTAGCTTAAGTTGTATTTGACACACTTTACCTTGGCTGCTTCAACACGAGTTCATGGAAGTCTGGAAACGATTGAATTTTTTTCGGTGACACAACTACAACCATGAGAACTTTTCTCCACCTCAAAACGCTGAGCTCTCACCTTTGACCGCACGCAAGCTGTGATGGGAAATGCAGTTTCCATGAAAGCTCGTTCTTCTGCTTTGACCTCTCAATAAACTACATAACCCACATTATTGTCCCTACGCCTTCTTGGGAAATGAAGTTTAATCGTGGAACGATGACAACGGAACCACCTCACAGGGTTTGCAAAACAGGGGCTGGGTGTTTCCGTTTATACAAATCATATTCACTATTCTTTTATGCATGAAACGCACTTTGTTGCTTAGCAACTGCTTTGTGTTTGAGGGTGTGGAGTAAAAATAAAATTTGCGTACAGCACCATCTAATGGTGAAAGATGCATAAACCCTTACCCAAAAGGAACATAAGTAGCGGTCCTCTACACCCAAAATACAAACAAATAAACCAAAAAATATATATAAACCCTTACCCTTATATAGGATAAATATAGCCAAAACACCATAGGAAAGAGTAAAAATTCATTTCAAATGTAAGTAATAAGAAAATTAATTACAAGAGTAATTGAAACTTAAATTGAAAATGATTGTCCTTTATTCAAAGATGATAATTAAGGATAAAAAGTGAAATTACATTTTTATATTGTAAACTCTACATATAATTGTTATAAAATTTAGATAACTACATATTTGATGAATTAATTGCAGAGAACTATTATTCCTTAAATGGAGTAGAAATCTTACAAGAAATATTCCGAACAGTGTGTGTGTGTGTGTGTGTGTGTGTGTGTGTGTGTGTGTGTGTGTGTGTGTGTGTGTGTGTGTGTGTGTGTGTGTGCGTGTGCGTGTGCGTGTGCGTGTGTGTGTGCGTGTGCGTGTGCGTGTGTGTGTGGGTGGGTGTGGGTGTTTGTGTATGTGTGTGTGTGGGTGTGTGTGTGTGTGGATGGGTGTGTGTGTTTGTGTATGTGTGTGTGTGTTCATGGAAGACTGAAGTCTGTTATTAAAATAATCAACTATATAATCACAGGGTGCATGCGAAATCTGAGTGGGAGTTTGTTTAAAAATATCAATAAAACTTGCCTCCACTTCAGGAGTCATATAGGAGTTATATGCCGTTTCCTCACAGTTCTCACTGAGACTTCCTGCTGGATTTCACTGGTGACATTGAAAAACACACAGCAATGGTCTGATATGGCCTGGTCAACAACAGAGGACACGACGGACAGGCCGTAGGTAATGACAAGGTGCAGAGTGTGTCCTCTATTGCGAGTTGGTTGTGTGACATGTTGTTGAAATTGAAATTCCATGCTGCTCTGAAGATTTAAAAATCACCAGTTATCAAAATCCTATTGTATCTGATGTTAAGTGATGATAAAAATAAAGAAAAATCTTCACTAAAACAAGAAGGAGGGTTTTAGGAGAAACCACAGCACTGAGACAGCCTTTGTTAAAATAGTAAATGATGTTAGATGTAACATGGACTGTCGGAAACTCTCAGTCCTGGTACTATGGATACATGCTCCTCAAAGGTCTTTGAAATCATCTGTGGGTCCCCCAAGGTTTAATTTTAGGCCCAATACATTTTAATCTATATTTGTTTCCACTTGGGGCAGGAGGCATGGGGATTTTTTTCATAGCTATGCTAATGACACTCATCTCTACATCGCTTTTTCTCCTGATGACGAAGAGTCAGTCAACATACTATTAAAATGCATTTTAGACATTAGGTCATGGATGGCAGAGATCTTCCTACAGCTCCACCAGGACAAAACAGAGGCTTTAGTGATCTGTGCTGAAGACAAGAGAGAGATTGTTTTATCTAAACTAAAAAATTATAAAACTTCTCAGTGTGTGAAAAAACTGAGCGTTATTTTTGTCTCTGAGATGATTTTGTTCCAGAAATGAAAAATATAACAAAAACAGGATTTTGTCATCTTAAAAATATTGTCATTTCACTCTCTTGCCAGCACAGAGGTGCTAATGAATGCTATTATTCCCAGCAGATTAGATTATTGTAATGCCCTGCTCTCTGGTCGTCCCATGAAAAAGATATCGAACCTTTAACTGCTGCGAAATTCAGCCATGCAGATGAGGACCAGGGGGCGGAAACACATTTCTTTATTTTTTATTTCTTTATTCACATTTACAATTTTATGCATGCCTAATAAGGTTTATTTATGTACTTATTTGTTCATAATTCTATTTGAATTTTTTAAGTCTTTTTACATTTTAGTTGTAACTCCAGTGTTTTCCTCAGAGGGATCCTCCACATTAGTGACTGACCCTTCTCAGTAAACGGGGTCACTGCAATGGGATCTCCCAGGTCTGGCTGTTTGTTTAGCTCTAGGGGCTCCTGTGCTAGTGTATTCTGAGAACTTGAGTGGGGGATCACTGATGTGGACATGTCCCCAATGGATTGTTTCCCCACTTCAGTACAAAGTAGTCTGTATGTGTGTGTGTGTTGGGGGTGGTGGTGGCCATGTGTGTGTTTTAAACAAAATATTTGTTTAATGTCTTGTCCTATTGTTTTTAACTTTGACTATGTTTTTATGTAAAGCTTGTTGAGTAGGTCGCGTTGTAAAACTGCTACACAAAAGAGTTTGATTTGATTTGATTAATGCAATTAACACTTAAAGAGGTCTAAAATTATTTAATCCTCACAGGTTAGCCCACATCAGCCTGCTGCCTCCCAATATGAGCACCTCAATAATAATAGGAAGTCCAACCCCTCTTGAGGTATTGAGTTTCAGTGTCTGGAGTGTGCATAGACGTGAGCCCAACTCTGTGTCCCTGGTTCCTCTCAACCTCCTGCTCAGGCCTTCAACTGCTGCCTAAACCACTTTGCAGCAGCACCTTCTGAGCTCTCCTGGTGTTGAGCTTCTCTTTTGTCTTTCTACATTTCAGGTTCCTTTGGGTTTGCTCTTGTTTGTGTGATATTTCACTTTTGTTGTTGAAATAGACAACTCTCTTATTGGTTAGTTACAAATCCTTCATTTGTGTCCATGTTTTATTATCCCTGTTTGTTGGTGCAATACTTGCAATAAACGGCCCTAGCTGCCATTTAGTGCGATCCCTCCAGGTATTTTTTGTTTTTTCTTCATGTTACACATTCATCCCTTTTTAGTAGGCAGCATGGATTGAAAGCGATGAAGGATCTTTGAACTGCTCTTGGTCACAACAAATCATAGGACCTGCTCTGCTATGGGTGATGACTACAGCAGGAGGCATTAGCCCAGAACATCTTTGCTCCTAGGACCTCAAGCTCCCAGACCCCTCCACACCTTTAAAGTTGGTTTACTGAGGGCTCTGTATATATATTTGTATGTTTTCTATAAATCTCTTTTTCATATTTTGTTTAACAACTTTATCTCTCTATATACTTTTGATATTTGTATCACTAGCATTTTCTCTGTAAAGCAATCTCTATATGTAGATATATTTATGAGTCTATATTTTTATTTGTTTTGCCAAAGACAAAATATCCTAACATATTTGTATATACACTGACCAAAACAATCCCAGTCTAAGGCACACCTGTGCCAATAATAATAATGCTGTCTAATCAGCATGTTGATATAGCACACCTGCGGTGGGATAGTTGTCGCGCTTAAAGAAGTGCTCACTATCACAGATTTAGACAGATTTGTGAACAATATTTCCGAGAACTGGTTATTTTGTGTATGTGGAAAATGTTTCACATCTTTGAGTTCATACCATAAAAATGGGAGCAATAACAAAAGTGTTGCGTTTACATTTTTGGTCAGTGTAAATCTATTTTCTTAATTGTTATATTTATACTTTTCAAAACAAAGAGGAAGAGTAACTGAACAAAGGACAAGTCAAACAGAAATAAACCAACTAAATTAATACAGAGCAGTTAAAAAAGAATATTTATTGTTAATTGGAAGGTTGAGAAACTACATTATTAAGGAAAAGAAATATGTACAAATAGACTTGGTTCTCCACTTCCAAATAAAAAATATTCTTTAAATCAAATTAATGACAACTTACATTTGTTAAGTAAAAAACATTAACATTTTTTAATATTCAATAATTTAATATAAATTCATTTAAAAAAGCTGTCAGACCTTTAAAAATGGTTTAATGCTACCTACTTCATAAATTGAATTTTATGTGAGTCTAATCAATGTTTATCTACTAAAATAGTTATTTTCCTACTAGCTAATGTTATCTAATATTTACATCTATGTTTAGCTGCATGCATTGCTGACTTTAGCAACCCTTCTCCTGATTGAACAACTGAACTGATGTGGCCAGTTCACTTTGAGTGTGTCTAGTAGTTGAGAAAAGAGGCCTCTGGCTTTGTTTTTAGGGCAAATGGTCTTGCTTTTTCACTCTTTAGTGGTTTTTTAGTAGCTAGGTTTTACATGGCTTTTCTCAAACCCTGCTGCATTTAGACCCAACCGTCCTGCCAGTTGCAACCAAGTTATCTAGGAAGACTTACATATATCCCACTTTTAATGAATGGATTTGATTTTTATAATACAAAAAATGTAATTGTACAGAAAACTAACTAAAATTAATATCTAATAAATCTAGAAAAAACAATAAATAATATGTACGATAAAATTTTAGTGCATACTTTTATCTTTATCTGTATTGAAAGTAGTATCTGGATTTCTTTTCACAAATTGTAATTTTTCTCTCAGTTTTAATCTTTAACATACTTTTACTTATATTATGTTTTCAAAACAATCAAAAGGGTGACAAAGACATACTTTTTTAATCCTCTCTCTTTTATCCATAAGTTGTCCTTTTTTATGTTAAAATAGTGGACATAATGCTTTTTTAAATACTCTAGTATTTTTATTTTGGAAGTGTTTGAAATAAACAAACAAAAAAGAATTTAATTCAAAAGAGCAGCAACTCATTGTGTTACATCAAAAAATAAGAGATCATATGAAGTAATTCATGAACAGAACTTTAATGCACCTTGAAATACAAAATGCTTAATTGGATGGCAGTGAATTTGTCAAATTAAATATGGTCAAATTGTTAATTTACTACTGACATGCCCTAAAAGATGATATACTTGGCTTTCTGATTGACTAATGACATGAGACTGGGACTTTGTAACATGAAAAAAAAAAACATATTTTAGGAGTGTCAACTCAAGCAAATACAATCTAAGGAATAAAAAACACACAGTAAGGAAACTAGCATAGAAAGATGAACATAATTACAATTATTGCTAATTATGTTACTGTTAGATAAATTAAAGGCCTAAATAAAATGAAAGTATAAGTGCAACATATTACTTAATCACTTCAGTGCATTTTCTACTTAAAATCAAAATATACTCAGTAAATATGGTTTAAGATTAAAGCTAGTTTGAGAGTGAAGGACTTTTGCCTCCCCTGAGTGGATCATCCTAAAACTTCAATACATTTACTGTATAAATACTTTTAGATTTTGGAATTAAAAAATTACCAAAAAAAAAAGGGTTTTGCTATGATACATTGTTCATGAGCATATTAACCACATACTCATTCCTGTTTCATCAAATGCATTTTTCTTACACATGTGGCATCCCTTACAAAAGGAAATACATGATATGCTGTGTTGTGCACTGAAAGTGGCTGAATACCAGAGGAGAACTGCTGTTACCTCCATCTTAGTCCATCTACAGACCAATATCGTTAAAAAGTTTCACACGGCAATAGATAATTCACGGGGCAGTGTAAATATTTCTGTTAACAGTGTTTTTAAGTTATTGCAAAAGGGAGCTATGAGCTAGTAGCCACCACCTGCCAGGTCCAGCAGGGATCCAGCAGCCTCTTGAGCTTCAGCATCCAGCTGAAGGATCTCCACAGTTTCAGATCAGCTCAGAGTCGCTTGGCAGCACAAAGTACTGGAACTCATTAGACTGGTAATAATGCAACTCAATGTATCCGCTGTCAGACAGTGGGTCTTTCTCCATTCTCTGCTGACCTCCTCTTGCTTGGTATTCATCAAAACTCGTAAAACAAGTTCCTCGTGATCTGGGGTCAGAGGGCACGGCTGGTTCTCGACAAAATCTGGGTTATCAGTGATGAGGATTTGGGATGAGGAAGAGGAGGAGAGGAGCAAAGTCTGAGAAAGAGAATCTGCAAACAAACAAAAAAATCAAACTTAATTTCGGATAACAAAACTGTTTCATGAGCTAACACATGAGAGTTTAGTGTTTACAGATTCAATCATAAAACTGAAGGAACCTGTGCGAAAAAGAAGCAGCTAGGCTAGTCTTCAGTTACCAAGGTAATAGACGGTGGTTCCCATGCCAACAGAACACAAACACAGGAATGTTGGAGAGGCTTTCACTTAGGAGAAGTGAGAAATACTGGGCCGAAGAGCAAGAAATCCGGCATTACAGAGACTTGCACAAAGTCAGACATTTATTTTTGCAGACCCTAAGAAGGAACATGAGCCCTGAACCTCACACTGACCTGAGATTTCCACCATGTCGCACACTGCAGGCACTTCATAGTCAGCTCCTTCCAACCTCCATAAAACAACGACAAAACAAGACCGACCTTACAAATTCTGGTTCCCCTACTCAGTAACCTGAGTAAAAAGCTGTGAGTATAAATTAATTGTTCAGTTGTAAATCAGCTTCTACCAAATAAACATAATACTGTAGAGTCTTCATTTAGTCATTTCTATTGTTCAAATCTTAAAGTAGTTTTCCATCTTAAACATCAACCTGAAAGATGCTAGATTTCAGCTCAAAAACGGACAGAAAATGAGTCACGATTTACCATAGATATTAAAACTAGAGACAGATGGATGAATCATGGGATATTTAAAGGGAGAAAGCCAAGAACATTTTACAAGCTTGATGATTCTAACTGCATGGCAAAATGTTCAACAGTCTGAAAAAAAATCTATTTTATTCATGGCTGCTTTTACAAATAAACAAATCAGTTTAGTCACAACTTTACAGATTTTTGATTACAAATGCCATTGTTTCAATTTAATTGTCTAAATGTTTTGAGTGTGTTTATTTTTTAATTTTACTTTCAAAGCAAATTGTATTTAGTTGAGAAGATATTTTACATATCTAGTGATGTAATTCAGAGTTGTCCTTTAAAACAAGACAAGACACTAAATGTTTTTTTTTTAAAACAAGAACTACTTAAAAAAGATAATCCACTCATGGCATTGGTGAATGAATAGCTTATTTTACAAGTAAAGATCAATCAGTCAATTAATCAATATTTAATAGTTTGAGCTATTATATTTGTTGCTACCACATTCCTTGTTTACATTTTATTGCATTTTCAATTTTTTACATTGTTTTTTATGTGTACTTTCGAGCCTAATTCTAGATTTTGGAAGGTTTTAGAATTATGAAAGGCTATTAAAATTCTTGGAGGGAAAAAAAACAAAATATTTATGTATTTATGTTTTAATTGGAGAAAGTGTAACTGCATAGAAAATAAATCTACTCACAGTGCTGGCTTATTTATCAGATTGTTGCTGGTACTGTGGAGGCTGTGGGTCTTCCTCAACACCTTCAGCAGTGCAGGACGATACTCAGGACATACACACCAGAACGACCCCTTCCCCACCGACTGCAACACACAAACACAGGCAGAGATATCCAAACAGTTGTCGTGGCAGCGATGACAGTTATCGATTTATTTTAAGATTAGATTTTGCATCGTTACCTGAGTTCTGTCCCTCTGAATGCGACGGAAGCTCTTGCTGAGGGAAAGGTTGTGTCTGACAGAGTTCCTCCAGCCTCCGCTGGCTGACCTGTAGTACGGGAAGTTCTTCACAATCCATTCACCGATGTACTTCACAGGCAAGCTTTTTGTGGGGAATCTTCTATTGCCATGATCAGACTGCTGAAAAGGAATACGGTGGCTTGGATGAGGCAGGAGGAGGAGGTGGAGGAGGCTCGGCAGGTGTGCAGCTCTCCTGCTGGGGCAGAGGCATCATTTTGGCGAGGGCTGCAATGGGGAGCAGGTTCTTCCTCTGAAGTGCAGCCAGCTAGAGACAGGTCAGATCATCTTGGTCAGATGTGGCGTCCTGACTGACGACTTGTGCGTTTTGTCCTTCGGGGATGTGAGACGTGGTGCCGAGTGAAAGAGGGGAGGATGAGTGTGGAGACCAGGTGAAAGCGAGGTAGGGGATGGAGGGGGAGATGGGTGAAAAGAGGAAGGGACATGCAGCCATTTTGCCCAGGGGTTAAAGAAGGAGGAACCCTCCCAGGTGGTGTCAGGATACTGGGACGAGGATGGCGGTGTGTGAAAGTGCTCTCCATCTCTCAAGAGGAAATGTCCTTTGTCATTCAGCTGGATGGCTGCTGAAAGATGAAAACAGATCTCCTCAAAAGTTGGACTTAAATCCTCTAAAAGAACTCGTGAGGGGTTCATCTAGGAATTTCTCATTTACCAAACTTTGAAGTGTTTTTTTAAAGTAAAATATGGAAGAAGACCGTTTTATTTAACCTAATAAATTATAGTTTTGATACAAAAAAGGCAGCGACATGTTTTCCAGTCGTTCCCCTCTGCTGAGCATGCAGTTCAAAGTCCTCATTTCCATTTTCCACCTCAAACAGGTGCAACATCTCACAAAAAGCGTCTCTTTTAACGTAATACTGAATGCTAGGACAGATTTATAACTGAGTGTTATTAGCACGCGGGCACATGGTTTAACAAAGCACGTCAGCGGGCAAATGGCGGAGCAATATTAAGTTTCATTTGGCTATTAGGAAAAGATGCGTTTGGTTCACAGGGGGTATTCCTCGTGGCTTAACAAATAAAGAGATTTAAACAATTTTTTAATTAATTATTATTATTTTAATCAGACTGCAGATTACTTACACGATCAGCTCTCCTCGCACGTCAGAAATACGCTACTGCGAAAATAAAAGGAGAAATCCTGATGTGAAAAGTAAAACACGCTCGATCTCGTATGGCTGTTACTGCTGCTGTCCGTGGTTTCCACGGTAACCAAAAGGACGCTAAACGTGGAGCGCGCTCCCGAGCGCAGTCTCGCAAAGGCAAGAGAAGAGTGCTTTTATAAAAAATATTCCTAATTATGTATAATAATCACATACAAATGACATATATTCACACATAAATGTACTGTCATAGGTCTACAATACTCACTACTTAAATGCCATATAATATGTGAAAATATTCTCATGAGTAAACTTTATATTTTAACATTAATATGATCTCTAATATGCTCAGTCAGTGCTAAATTTTCTGCTTTGTGTCTTTTCTCAGCTGACAAAGTTTAATAACAGTTTCCTAAAACTTTAAATTAATTCATATTAAAACAACCAAAACACTTGAGATGTGTATGACTTACCAGGGCTGGATAGATCAAATCGATGAATCAATCTGAATCTTTTGCCTAGTCTTCTGGAATGAAGTGTAATGTTATTATTTGCGAGCTCCACCTAGTGGCTAAACTGAAACGCCCTACAGGAGAGACAGGACATTTAGTTTTGTAGTGAGTCAATGTAACGCTTGTTCTATCCTTGGCACTTTAACATTGGGTCATCTAGACCCACTAGACAGTGCACTGAACCTTTTTTCTTCAATGATTTGTGATCTTCACTGGTGTCCATGGATTACATGAAATCTTTCCACCTTTATCATGGTAGGAATAACACATCAATGTAAGGGTGGGGTCATCTAATATAGCACAAGGGTTAAAGCCTCTACAATGTTAATCTGTTCTTTTTTTGTTGGAGCTTCTCCTGTTGAGAAATCATGTAACATTGCATGGTGAACAATTTCATTGGTTTATTATTTCCCTAATAGTATTTACAGTATTATTCATGTATTTGCATACAAATATCTAAATCTGTAAACCATGTAAATTCAAAATTGAATTCAATTGAGCTGATGGAAATTGACAAAAAATTGTGATCCAAAGTGATCCAGGCTCTAGTGAATCAAACTGAATTGATCCTGCAAATTTTTGACAATAGTAATCATTTATGTTTTTACCAATTCTTCTTAATGTCTTACTGATACCACAGGTTAGCCTAGTGCGTATTTTTTACTAACATTTATAAAGATATGTATTGCATTTTCTCTAGATATAAGTACTGTAAAACATTCATGAAATAACTGCAGAAGATGTCGAACATGGGAAGCATATAAAAGCACAACTTCAGCTCGTTTATTGATTTTTCTATAAAACTTCAAACATTGTCATGCTTAGTCAAATTTTAGATAAATAAAATTCAGGATGAATAAAGAAAAGAGGGGATCCAGCAACACTCTTAAATCAAGAAACCGCACTTGAGCTTCTGTCCATGTGCTGTGTACACTGTGGAGTAAACACTGTAAAGCATGTCTGAGCTTAAATAGAAACTAGTTGTAATAATGAAGCAGATCCATCACTGAAAGCCTTTTGTGCTCAATGATAGTTGGACAAAATAATTTGACTGAATTACTAATGAGTCAATGCAGACGCACTCAAATGTGTCACACTTCCTTCCAATTACAATTATTTCATTATGAACAAGCATAGCTGAAAAACAATTACACACTGCTGTTGCAGGTTTACAGACAGACTTGAAAACCGCAATTGTACACCCTTCCTCTTTTTTGTGTTCTGTTCTCTTGCTCTGGCAATCATTAATGACATCACAGTCACCTGACCAAATGAGATGTTAACCAGTATATAATGATTGGCTGAAAGACTGCAGTTGCAACAGTTATATAAATGCGGATTTGAGGTTTGGCACTTGATCCCATTCCCATCGAGTCCGAGGACACAGACGTCAGAATCTTCATTTTCAGGGATCGAACCTTTGAAGGAAAAGATATAGATTGACATTATTGATATAAACAGTAAAAATAAACACATGGCTTTTAGATGAAAAGCTAATAGACAAAACAGAAAAGTTTTACAAAGGGCTACATGCCAGTCTTCTTGGCTGACGGCGGAAAATTCCTGAGTCTCTGACGGTTGTCTACTGCAGTCACCATAGCAACTAAATGCCAGCCCATTTGCTCTCACTGCACTCGATTTAGACTCAAAATATATTACCCTGAAACTCAAAAGTAAGGTGACAATATTATGTCAATTACTCTCCCTTCAAAACAACCTATTTGGTACAAATAAATCAAAAATGATCATTAAAACGCTGAGAAGTTAAGCTTTTTAATGGCAAACTTCTTGTTTTTAAAAACAAAAGATTTACAACTTTACAACAAAAGCAACACAAGAATCAAGTCTGTGTGAATGTGATTGACAGGAATACAAACCCCATTTTAAAAATCTGTAAATTAATAATTTCATAATGTTTTGTTTAAAGATCCGCTCCACTGAAAATTGTGTTTTTGGTGTTTCTAACATGTTCTTGTGGTATTTTTTGTCATGGCAGGACATTGATAAAGAAGATTAAGTGTAAAATTGCATTTCTGTGTATTTTGTTTTTACTAAAATCATTGTGAATCAGGAACTGACACAAATAAGCTGTCTAAAAAAGCATATGGTTTTAATGTAGAAAACACTTATCTTGGCTAAAAACTGCCTAATTATTATTAAAAGACCACTGGGAGCTTTGATCAAAAGATAATCATAGAGGGTCTTTAAATTGGTGTTTTGGTCTGTTCTCTTTTTTGATTATCATGTCTCAGTTCTGTCAATAATCCTAAAAGTACTTACAATGAAGAACATTATTGCAAAGGATGACCAGGCGAGGGCCACAAAGTAGCCATCACTGCCAAAAAGCAAACCGCAGGTCATGGTGAAAATGATCCTGGAGGAAGACATGAACAAACACGGTCAGTAAGCATGGATCATTTCAGAAAAGCTAAATGAATTTCAATGTGTCAGCCTATAAAGTGCCAACATTATTACATTCCCTTTCTGTATGCAACACCTTTTTTGAAAGAGAAAGCTACATTAAATGTATGCTTGCAAGTTTTTGTGTTTTAATGTTTGATGTGAGAGATCTGCCTTATTGATTCACTTACCCAACATATTTGTATCCACTGTAGGCGATGAGATCGAAGGTTGAGAGGTCACTGTGTACCGTCAGAAGGTACAAACTTAGCAACATGATTAAGACCTCGATGATGACCCACACCAGGGCAGTACTGGCACACAATCCAAGAACCTCAGGACTGAACCTTCACACAAAGTAGACAGACACGCACACCCTTGTTAAACTGCTCGGACACGAACTTAATAGAAGTGAGTCCTGTTGTAGATGAGGTGTTAAAGTACCTTTTTTGAATACCGAGGGCCATTCCAGCAAGTAAAATGTAGGTAATGAAAGCCATAGCTAAAAGATACAAAAATATGATGAATGCATAAACAAGCAGCATGATAGATTCAGAAGGAAAAAGAAAAATCTAACTTGGTATGTAGAGATCAGGTGCGTTCACATCCTGTCTTGGGGTAAGCGGAGTGTCTCTATGGTAACGGACATCCCAGTCCTGGGGAGACAAAAAAAAAAAGCATTAATATCTGTAATCAGAAACTATAATAAATAACATAATGACAGAAATATACACCTTGAAACTTCCCTTTTCTGTCACTTTGCATTTACACAATAAAGAAGAAAAATTCTGGCAAATTCAACCGTCAGTGGAGGCCGGTTGAGGAACACTTAAAAAAAAAGGTTTAATTTGAAGAGTAATTTATAATAAAAAAATAATGTGAATCCACTTTAGTAAAATCACATAACTATAAACTAATACTCAAGTAAAGCTAAAACAAAAGTTAAACAGCTGAGCTGACAATGGAGTGGAAGAAAGGTATAACTGGTTTTCTGAAGAGACGTTTCAAAAGTTATGTTTAATTGCCTAAAGCTTTATTTAAGATTCAGACAACAGAATACACGATGGTGCACTAGTTCTTATTAACACACGTGCACATCCACATAGTATAAACTTGCAGTTATACCATCGTCATCTTTAGAGCTGTTGTGAAAGTGGTCTTTTAATTATGATTGTCAGTTTTAGCCAGAATTTAAAATAAACTAGTGTTGTTTTCTAGGAAATAGTTTCTGCGGAGTGGCAGTAGTTTGTCAGAAATTCACATCTGAGTTGTGAGCAGGACAACTGGAGTGGAGCAACGCCGCCTCACTTCCCCATTGCTTTTTGGGTCCAAAATTTAAGCCAATATCTACATATTTTCTTAGAGTTGCATCCCACTGCAGCACATAAGTGTTGATTCTCCCTCATTTCTCTAATCCTGACGCACACCTGAGCACCAAAAATTGGGTCTTTACATAACTTTCAAGAGAATTGAAAAAACGTGGACTAATAGTTGCAATGTCACTGCAATGGTCATTACTCCACATTCCAATCATCTCTGGCATCACTCATAGGTTTGGGAAGTTTAAAGTGAGACAGAAAGTTTGCCCCACCCAACTGAAAACATGAGGGACATGACGAAAATGAGGGATAGAGCTGGACATAGAGCAGTGAACGTTTTGAGTCCACCCCCCTGCCAGTCAAAGAAACACGTCCATAAAAACACACAAGCATCAAAAAGGACAAATTTAATGCCAAGTTTTCATAAATAGAGAATAAAAACACAAACTTCAAATGGATTTTTGAAAACTTTGTGTAAAATTTGTCTTTTTTAGATGGGAGGAGTCAATGGGAATTTGTTTTCTTTTTGTAATCATCCTCTTAAAGGTGTTTTTAAAATAATTGAACATTTAGTACTTCCTGGTTTCCTACGAATCTAGAAACTGGAAGTCATGCCTCGGTTTACTCTAGATCTAGTTCACATGCTATTGAGGAACAGGTTTTAGTGGTTTTGACAGCAAGAAACAATTTTTACCTCCGTTTAGACTGACGGAACTCACATCTACTGTATCAGAGTATTTCTACACAAGACTGGAGACTCGATAGATAAAAAAAAAAACTAGAAGGATTGCTCCTGCACTCCTCTCGTGTGATTACATTTTTGGAAAACATTCCAGAGATAGTAATTGAAGTCCCAGATGTTTGTTATTTTTCCATAAACTGATGTAGAACAGAGTCTGACAGGCTTAGATTACCTGGTGTGTGTAGGGGAACATGAGGATCATAAGTTTCTTCAGAACATATCTAGTGTCCACTGCAAAGAAGTATTTCAGTTTGTTCACGGACATGAATCTGCCGATCTGAAAAGCAAAAGAACATCATCACTTTACCAGATTAGAATTAAGCATTTATCAGATGAAACAAATAAAGCAGAAACAGTTATTTCAAAGAGTTGAAAAAAATATGCAATGGAGGAACAAAATGTTAGCAAAAAACAGTAACTTTTAGACATAATCGACAAACCCAAATGCTTCTAAAACAAAAACAACTCATCCAAAAAAAAAATTACTGGCTTTAATTCTTTCTTGATATCTGTAACTTTAAAAACAAGAAGTTTAAACAGATCGTGGCAAAGCAGTTTTATCTTAATACTGTGCTTTTCTGTAGCTTAAAGTGTGGGTGACATGGTCTATTTTAATAAGCCAAAATATAGTAAATAGTCTCTATTTCATGTTGCGATTGTTTTTAATATTTTTCGAAAAAGAATAAATAGCGAAAAACGCGATATAAACAACGAGGACGGCCGCCGGCTTCACGCATTCCGCCGAATTCTCGCCCCCCTGTTTGTGACGTAACGAAAGGAAGACAAGGCAGACAACATGGCTAGCACCGATAGCGAAGCACAGAGTGATGCTACCGTCTCTATTAGCGATTTATCATCAGATGAACAGAAAGATGAAGAGGAAAGTTGCGGAGATTATCATGATGATGAGTCACTTTTGCAACCGTATCGATTCGAACCCTTTTGCTAAAGTGAGGAGGATATAGTATAGCAGAAAGTAGTAGGTCTACTAGTGATGACGATGACGATAGCCAGCATGAAGATTCGGCTAGACTCCAGTAAGTCTAAAAAATGTATAAAATTAAATTACTCCACTTACCCTAAAATATACTCAAAATGTCCCCTTTTGGCCTAATCTAAACAAAGGTAAACACTGGTTTTCAACCCAATTTACAAAATAAATGTCACAAAATAATAAAAGTTTCCCAGATATTACTACTCTTTAGTTAACAAAGTCACTGTATACCATTAACAACTGCAGAACATTAACAGTTTTACCTGTTTGAACCAGTTTGAAACCTTTTCTCGTGCGCGCGAGCGCTCACACACACAGTTCAGTTTACTCACGGTATCGGCGCCTCAAAAGCAAAAGAAAAAAAACGTTGCAGAACTGTTGCTTCTCTTGCAAAACATTGAGTGCGTTGAAATACTCCAGTTGGATCCAAGGACAACAGAAAACACGACTACTTCGCCTCAATGTGATCCATCGTGATGCACACTAGCCTAGCTTAGCAGCCTCCGCTCCCGACCGACTCCAGCGCCGTCCTCTCAGACCCAGAAAACGGCTCGCTCGCTTCCAGCTCACCCGCCTTTCCTCGACTCAGAAGCCAAGATCCTCCTCCCAACTCTCCGTTCAAAATTCTTCGTTTGTGTCCCGGTTTTTGTCCCTTCGAAAACGCAGACTTCTCTCCTGCAGATCTGGAGGGAAAAATCCTTCGCCGTCCACCTTCTTAAATTTTCCCCTTTTCAGCAGCGTTTCTTGTTTTGGGAATTTTATACACAGATACCCTTTCACTAGATGTATTGCTACATCCAGCTGCCACACAACGACTTGGCATGTTGATGATTAACAGATTTAAACACGAGAGAAACGAAGACTACCTGTTTTGTTTACATGCTGTCCTAAGCGCAACTGCGAAAGGCAACGCCTTTCGTGACGTCACAGGTCAAATCGGGTTCACTTCCAGCCTGCGCTCTAGCGGCAGATCCAAATCTCTGATTCCTTCGAAAGATGTCTATTTTTCATATGCTTCGGATTTTTTTCGACGCAAACTATTGGTATCAATAGAATCAGCGTTTAAAGGGCTTTTTTATTTGACAAAGTTGTTCAAAGCATGGCATCCACACTTTAAACCCCTTGCACAGTCCATTTTCCAAAAAGAAACATAAAAAAATAATACGGTAGATTTCTACATTTTGAACAACAAACCTTCATTTACTCTAAGCGCTTTTTAGGCAATAAATGACGGACCCAAGAAAAGACCAGGAATGAGATGACCCGTGATAAGACGATGTGTTCTGGTGTGGTTATCCATGAGAAGAAAAGTATCAAACTAAAACCGTTTACTTTTTAATGTTTACTTTAACATTGTTGAGTTTTGTGGGATTTTACACTACAATTTTAACATTTTATCCCTAAAAGTGAAACTGGAAGTAAAATTACAGAAAGGTTAAAAAATAAAGTCATAAAAACCTTGGTTAGACATTAAAAATGATGGAAAGCGGCCAAATTAGCAAGCCACCATTTTTATTTCAGAACCAAATACAATTTCTAAATGAGCAACGATTGAATGTTGTATTGTCTCACCTCTTTGTTCACAATTTCTTGTCCTCGATTGGCTAAGGAGGAGCCGTACATCATTGCTGCACTAGCCATTGGATCAGCGAACAGATTGTTCATTCCTGGAGCCCCCTGCGTGTCATTTGGAGGTCCTTCCATGTTATAGCCAGAGGCATAATAGCCCTGACTGCTTGGTCCAAGTGCTGCTGAGCTGGTGTCTTCAAACAGGACAGGATCACCTGTTGGAGGAGCTGGACGAGCTCTCTGTTTGGCTGTGAATGAAGCAACAGAGCACAGTAAATATGGAGTATTTCTGCAACAACACAGCTAATACTTCTGAAGTCTACTATCAGAACTACGGGCATTGTCTGTTTAAGTGCTAATTGCATTATGTTGGCATCATTGCAAAAGACACAAATATTAGTGGCAGTAAGTTCACAAGACGTTTTTGCATTATTGGTCAATTTTGTATTTAAAACACCCACTTTAATGGCTTTGACACATTTCAGGAATATTTCTGATCTCACAAAGCTTTTCTAAAATCCAAATTTGAAAAAGAAAAAACAAATCACCCAAGAGCTCAATTAAGTTTTAGTAGAAATAAGCAATGTAATTAAGCAACCAGAAGAATCTTGCTCTAATTCAGCAAAACCTCTAAATTTAAATCATGTCTTTACTTAATGGTCTATGGTTTACTGAATTTCACATCTAATTTTTTTTCTGGAAATTGAAAAAAATTGGACTTTGGACAAGTCTGCTCTATGGTTTAGGGTAAAAAAAAAGGGTTTTTGGTCATAGTGGTATTTCAAAAGAAAAATAATGTAAATGTATAGTTTTAAGACATGTATTCTTCACTCAAAACGTAAAAGGCATCAGGTCAGAATGTGTTGCTGCCTAATATATTGTTTGTTTAGTTTGAGACCATTTTTGACATTCAAATGTAAGTTTTGCAGTTAGTTATGTGTTCATCTTTAACAAACAAAACATAGCCCTAATACTATAATACTGTTTTGAAAAGTTGACTTCTAGTTAAATACAAATTTAAAAATTCCAATGATATTTCATTGCATTCAGCCGTGGGTTTTTAAAAGGGAGCAAATATACAGGAAGTTTATGACATAGGAAGCAGAAGTGAGTGTGTGTACATAAATGTAAACTATTTTAACAATGTAGTATATATTGTCTTTATGTAGTCTCCTTTCAAAAGCTTACTTGCTCGGTATCCGTGATGTGACAAGTCCATTCTGATGCCTGCTCGCTGCCTGCTGTGGTCTGCCTAAAACAAAAACAATGACATAAAAAATTATTAGCTACATTCCACTTACTTGGCTTCAACAATTACTACTACGTCTTCAAAGTTTTAAGCTATGCAAATGGTATTATGTCAGAAGTTTCCAGTGAGGTAGTATTATTCCAAGATAATAAGTACGCAGTTCGGCAACTTATTTTATGAGGCTAAAATCGTTCAACGCCGGTATATATATTAATAGCTGCTAGCTAGCTAGCTCAGCTGTGTTAAATAATCTTAACATCATTGGGAGTTTATTGGACAAGCAGGATATTCCAGATAGAAGATTAACGAACCTTATTTTAATCATAAACTTCTACTTTCCTAAGGTAAGTCATATTTAAAAAACACAGAGTTTAATAAAGACCTTACCTTCCTTGCTAACGTCTTGAGCTAGCTACGTGGTGTTCGCGCTGACCCCGCCTACTTGCTGTGATTGGTTGAATCCAGGGTGCCTGCGTGGCACAGCTTTTTCTGTTTTTTTCAATCATATAGTTTAAACAATCAAGGCATCTTCTTCAACCTAGTCATTATATTATGTTGGAACAGCAGCAGAAGAGCACGGAGCATATCAACGATTTTAACCATTACATTAAAAAAAATATATAGAAAATGTCAATTTAAAACAAAAGAGAGAGAGAGAAAAGGGGCTTGAGAGGGAATAAATCTGAAAACTTTAACAAATCTATTAAATAAGAGTTTCATTTGGCAATTTTATTTTTCATTTATTGTTGGATTTTGAATATAATTTAAGGTAGTTTAAAAAGCTGTTTATGTTGGGTTTTACTTTTATGAATTTGCAGTTGCGAATAAAACCTTTCACAATACAAAGCAATGTGTTGATTCTAGATTTTGTATCATTAATAAGGTTTATTTTCATTTTAATAGCATTTTTCCGTCAGACAATTAGGAAAAGAGGACCAGAATAACATAGCTAGTTCTGACAGTGTTATCTACTTTTTTTTGTCTGTCTGTCTGTCTGTGTATCTAATTAGTTTTTAAGTTTCAACTATCCCATAATAATTTAGCAGTTAATTTCTAATTTGCAGTTATATGTTAGAGAGTATTTGTGAAAAATTTTAAAAATATAAAAAAGAAAAAAAAAGACGTTTTTTATTGTGTGAAGCCACATTTATATTGGTTCCGCAACGTATTTGGGGTGCCTTCCAGCTTGATTCCAACTATTCTGTTTAAAAAATTTTATGGATTGGGATTTATGATTAAAAAGTGACTTTGGTTATATTTAGGAGAATGTTTGGAAACAAAATCTGATGCATTGAAGATTTACTTGTGTTCTTGTAGACGTTGGAATCAGTTTATTGCCATGGGAGGGAAGGTTTCACATTCCTAGAAATTTGATATGATCTATGGTGAAAATATTCAATCACTACGAATACAAAAAGCTATCAAATCCAACATGAATGACTGTACAGATGAACAGAAACCAAGTATGAGTGTATACACCTTTTGTACAAAATGTGGCCAAGAGAACAGGTAAAAGAAAGTGAGAATGATTCATATGTTTTAAAGAGCAGTTCTGACATGAGTGCAGCATGCTCCAGGTTTGGACTATCAGTCTGTTCTTGTCCAGACCTGAACTGTACAGCCCTTATCAGATCATCTCTGCTCATTGTACGTAAGCATAAATTGACAAGGCATGAAACGTAACACCAACCAGGCACAAGAGTCAAAACGTGTAGAGTTGGTGTGTTTGTGCGTGGGTGTGTGCCTGTGGGTATAGGTGAGTAATATGTTGGGATGAGTAGACTGCTGGGGGATAAGAACTTCCTTTATCCCACATTCCTGAAAGAGAAAAAATAAAAACTTTGAGGACACGTGTGCTATAAAACTAAACATGAAGCAATCTCTTACTCACAGTCACCTGAAAGGGAAATAAAACAGGCAAATAAAAGATAACAGAGAGAGCCCAAGGGTATATGGATGTGTAGTCAGAAAAACAAAAGTGGCTGACATTTGACATGCATCATTTGTAATGTGATGATATCCATATTTCCAGACCTATAGTCAACCTGTTCTAACCTTTACCCTACATTTATTTAAATCCAGTAGAATAAACAAATCATGCATCATGTTTGCTCTGAATATTACTGGGTAATGTAAATCAGCAGTAAGCCTCAGATAAAAAGGTACATTACTATACTACTTTGACTGCATCCATAATCTTCCCTGTTGGGTAAAGAACCGAGATTATTTAGCTGTGTCTTAGTATTACAGATTTCCAAACTTTTAACTCAGTGAAAAATGTTGCAAAGCATTGTTAAGGTAGAGGTGTTAGCAGTAACATGAGAGCTGGGTGCGACAGCCACCAACAGGGGAAAACAGCCGATGCCGGGAACGCTGTTCTCCTGGGGATGCAAAGTCAGCAGCTGTTGTATCAAATTAACCTCACCAAAGACACACACACAAAAAAAAACAGTTGGAATGGATTGTAAAATGAATGAGTGATCCTAATTCCTTTTAACTGAATCATTTCCACAAGCTTGTGTGCTAGAGAGGTTTGTAAAGTGAGAGTAAAAGCCCCAAAAACCTCAAATTACAAGCACATGTGCTTCCATCTCTGCCAAATAGGAATTTAGCCTGGAAGTCACGCAGCATTATAGTGAGTTGTTTAATTGAAGTAGTAGTAAGGAAGTAGCCTGATATGTGGTAATTGTAAATACATTTTAAAGCTTGAATAATATAGATAACCAAATCTGTTTAAAATATAAATAATTGCCAAACATATTTTTAAGTATATATTGTTGTTCATAAACAGTTTTGTTTTTTTACATCTACAAAATCAAATACATGCATGAAGTGAAAGTATCCACCATTTATCAAAATGTATGTGGGCTAAGCATATATGAATGTTGATTATTTAATTTAGAAAAAAAAAACGTTTTATTTACTTTTATTTTGGATGAAGTGCTGGTGTGGGGGAAAAAGTCTATTTATATAAGTTAAATTAATGTATCATTGAGAATCAGTATAGCTTATTAAGGACGAATTATTCCATCTTATAATAAAAAGTTCAAAAATTATATTTTGTTTGTGGTTTTGAGGATTTTATTCAAACACTTAATACGTTAATTTAGCTGCATGCATACTCTCTCTTCCCTTGTTGAAATAAAAGGCTTCTTTCTCACCTGAACTTTGGAAAGATACATTTATTTCCGTCACGCATTGGATAATAAAATCCCCTGTTTCAGTTTCTAACCACGGGCAGAAGCAGCTTCAAGAATCCCGGGCGTTGTATCCTTGGGAGGAAACTATTGCCATATATGGACAGTGACGTCACGGCACGTGGTAAAATTCGTGAGAGATTCCAGACAGCACTATTTCCCGTAATCGCGGAGGGGCGGGGTAAACTTAAAGAACAACCTTAACAGTTTACATCGTACAAATTCTTTCCAGACTTTTCACTTGTCATGTATGACTAAGGACGAGGACCAACACCAACGATCATTTTCTCAAAACGTTGGTTGTTTTAAGAGAAACTTAGGGAAAGTTCTTCTTCCTTGTTCCCCCCTGTCACCCTTACCGAATTGGAATCTACCGGTTTACGACGAAAAGGTGGGCTCACCCTGAGTTTGAATTAACAAGCAAGACTCATCTCGAAAGTTAAGCTCACACGCTTAAAAGGTCCCGGCCAGATTCGTTGTCTTTTGCGTTGACGCTGAAAGGATGTTTCGAAACTTTGGAAGTCAGGGAAGAGGGAACCCGCCATACTCAGGTGCGGTCTCTGGGTCAAGCTCCATATCACTGGGAGGCGTCAGCACTTCGACCACGCAACAGGAACAGGTATTGTTACTGTTCTGACATTATTTAATGGAATTATTCTGAATGATTGAGGGATTATCAAAATTTCTTTAATTATTATCATCAATACGAAAGGTTATACACTAGTTTTGCTTGAGCTGTATGTTTTTAAAGCTCCTGTTTTCTGTTTCACAATAATAACAATAGTTGGATCTTTCCTATTATAGTTTAATTACACAACTCAAAACATCTAGAGGGTTTTTCAGATTATAAATGTATTTCAAAGTTCTTCTGTGTGTCCGATCAGTCACACTAATGCTGGACTTAGTTTCTATATGACTATAATCTGTTTGGTTTTATTTCAGAAGTTTACGATGGCGGGTAGCAGTCACTTTGTTCCCAGCCTCAACGCCATCACAACAAACCAGGACCTTCAGTGGATGGTCCAGCCGTCTCTTATGCATCCTCCAGGTCCTTCCCGATCACCTGTGGCTCCTTACCCAACAATGCCGGCGGCGAGGGCGATGGGTCCACAGCCTTCCCCGTCCTACTTCCTTAGACCTGGTGTGATAAGAGCAACTACTGCACATTCCTCCAGGCGCAGGAATGATGAACAGGTAAGTGCAAGGAAAAAAGGCATAAATCTTTTGGTCTGGTTTGGCAATGCCTTTAGTGTTAGATAAGTTGGATTCATTTTCTTTCTTGGCGTTTATTTTTTCCCTTCTCATTCAAAGGAGTGGAGATGAAGGAGTGGAGATAGTGGCTAAATCCCTTATGTGTCATTTCCTGTTACTTTCAGTGACATAAGTGTGTCATATCCTTTTTACATGCACACAATCAACCCTCTGCAAAAGGACGTTTACAAAAATGTGTTTTTAAACATTAACACTTAACTTAAAAAAAAACGATTGCATTTGTCCACTGGAGGGATGCAGCAGTTTGATCCTGTAGGTCATTTGATGGACTTTATTTCAATTACTGACAGAAAAACTATTGAATCATACGTGAAAAATTGCTAGAAATCAGAAAAACTACACATTAAAAGCATCATTGCCCCTCTGTGTCATCATTTGTCTTTACCGGACACATGTTGGCACATATCCCCGTCACAACTTTGTAACTTCATGGCACAGGAAGTGCTTTGTCATGTGACTCACAGGGGCAAGCCAATCTCTGTGACTCACACCTGAGTCACGAGTCTGAGTGAGTGAGTCATCCTTCAGAAAGGGCGGGAAATATTGCCGCATCAGTAATTATGTAGTAGGGTGTCGAATGCAGTCAGTGTTGTGGTGTCACGCACAGAAGCTCAGTCTTCCTAAATAATTCAGCTGCCATGACTGTCTGTGGACACATGGTGGCAGTATTTGTCCTTTAACATTGCCTGGACTTAGTTGCTGTTTCATTCATTTATTTTTTAAAATCTAAAGTTGTTTTATTGATTCTAACTTTTCTCATTTCCTGTTTCTAATCAAAGCTGTCCCAGGACGAGCTGGAAAGGCGCAGAATAAGAAGAGAAAGGAATAAAATGGCTGCTGCGAAATGTCGCAATCGTCGCCGGGAGCTGACAGACTCGCTGCAAAGCGTGAGTAAACACTGAACAATGCTGTGAGTTTAAAGTCAGGTTTAAATGTACTTCAACTTATTTTTCTCTGCTTACTTTTCCTTGCTGTAGGAGACGGACCAGCTGGAGGACGAAAAGTCCCGTCTGCAGAAGGAAATCGCTGACTTACAAAAAGAAAAAGAGAAGCTGGAGCTTGTTCTGGAAGCTCACCGCCCTATTTGCAAAATAGAAGAATCTGATTCAGATTCCGACCCAACTCCAGCAGCTTCTTCTTTAGGAGCCATCAAGATGGAGCCAGTGGAATTAAGCATCCCTGGACCTTCAAAAAAACCACCAGTCAAGATGGAGAAGCCCAAACCCAAGATTACTCTCCCCACCAGGCCTGTGGCTTCTACCTCATCTACGTTTGCCACCGAGTCCGAGTCCCTCCACACCCCCATTCTCATATCTACTCCTTCCCTCCTCTCCTTTTCATCCAACATGGTCTTCACCTATCCAGGTGGCTCCTCGGATGCCAGCTCCTCGACCACGTCTCACGTTACATCCCACCAGCAGCCGGGGGCCCGAGAGCCCTGCGGGATTGCTCACCGCCGCAGCAGCAGCAGTGGCGATCAGTCCGACCACTCTCTGCACTCCCCCTCCATCCTCACCCTGTGATCTGCGTACCCGGCAGCCAACACTAACACTCACCTCAGCGGGGGGGGGAGACGTTTGACAGAGCTATCTCTGGGGAAAGGGATGGAAATGAAAGGGATCTTAGGCATTTCAGGATGATCAGCCACTTCATTTCAGTCTTTTCTTAGACTACTTCAAAGTTTGAGGCACTACTAGAATGTGAATGTTACACTCTTCCTACTATTTAAAAAAGTCTTTATATTTTGATGTTTAAAAGCCATATTGTGGAATAGAAATGTGTGAGATTTAATCACTGCATGCAGAGTATATACACTCTAAAGAAAAGTTTATATATTGGTTTCTTGAGAATTTGATAACAGCGTAGCTTGAAATTTGTTATTAACTTTATGTTTTTAAAAACTGTCTTTGAAAAGGGAAACAATTATTACAATTTTGGTCATTACTGTTATTCTGAATACTCTACATTGACCTCTAAGGCTGGACCATAGGAGTTGATACTGACCGTTATTCACATATTTATTTTGAGAGTGTAATATATTTTTAAACTTTCAGACATGGAGGGCCGTGCCTTACTTTGAGCTTTTGTCAAAACTGTGACTAAAATAAATAAAATAAAATTCAAAAAAAGTGGGCGAAGGTGAAAAGTTGTTAAAATTTGTTAATTAGTAGAAATTGTGACTTTTTTTTTTTTTTTTTTTTTGCAAGTACCAGGATATTGTAATAACTAAAACACTGGTTGCTATTTTTCAACTTGACAGTTTAAATTAATTATCATTTGCATGCAGTTTCACATAAATAACACATATTTTCTCTTTTTTCAATTAAAGCATGTTCATTAATGACATAAATTCTAGGAAATCACTTTAGCTCTCATTAAAAAAAGGAGTTAATTGAGCCGAAAAAGTGCAAAGGTAATCAATTGTCATGCCTATTTCTAATGGCAGCTCATGAAGGTGCGTGTTGACCGCTTCCTGACCCCTTAGCTGTGACAGGCCCACAGCTTCCCCCCAAATCTCCCGCTAAATCACCTGTGGCTACAGTAAAGACAGCGCTGGATCGCTGAAATGAGGCTCCAGTGTCAGAGGCGGAGCCCGAGTTAGAAACCAACACAGAATGTCAGAACAACCAGTGCAGAAATCGCTCCAGCGTTTGCCGTCACGTGAACGCTCAAGCACACAATGAACAGTCGGGACAGCAACAGGGTGTCACACCCACTGTATTTAAAGCTCTTTAGTGCACTACGAGCATAGCCCACCGATGAAACAGCTGACCACAAATTAAGTCTTTTTCTAATCCATGTGCGTCATCTATGATTCCAACAGAAAATAGTTAGTTCCGTTAATACAGACAAACCAATAGAAAGAAGGGGTCAAAGGTGAGATGATCCTGTACGTTACAGATTAAATACAAAAACATGACTTACAGAAGAAGAAGAGCCGGGAATTGCCGGCCTAAAGAAATACTGCGGTATACCAAACGAATATCATAAAAATGTCTAAACAACCGTCTCTAACCCACTCAAATAGAAGAAAAATCATTAAAAACTTGTAGACCTTCCAGTTTGATTCAAAGTTTCCCAGATGGGTCTTTTATAAACTTCTTTTTTTTTTCTTAGTTTAGCTCCATCAGTAATTTTTAGATCAGCAACTTTTGTGTCGACTGCTCACATTTACTAGATCCTACAAGGCAGCCCCACTCAGCCAGGACCCCCCCCCCCCCTTCCGCGTGGGCCATCACAAACTGCCTGAACAGTCCAGTCATCGTATGGCACTCATATCCTGTCCTGAGGAGCAGAGTGGGTTTGTTTCTAGAAAAAACCTCATATCAAATAGTTGTGTTTTCATCACAATGCATCTATGTCACTGCTATTGGGTTTCAGTGGACCTAATATGGCTCGAAACTGGACTCAAACAAATCTTGAGATCTGCCATTTGGAGATCTAAGATTGTGCTGTCCAGTGCAGTAGAAATAAAAGGCTTTTATGCCAGTGTAGGCTAGTCCAGTGCATGAGATAAATTTACACATGTGACCCACTTTTTGGTCCCATTTCTTTCCTTTTTTTTTTTTACAATACATGACTGAAAAAGGAGAAATCCCAGAAGAATCGTTAAAAATACTGTAAAATGTAGACACCCTATGTGGGAAATGACATGTCTTTGTAAAGTCCTGAAGTTTATCATCAAAACCGTAAGTGGCACAAAATTCTTAGCAGCATTCAGGCAGCCCTAATTTTGTTTCACAGCCTCCTTCCTCCCTGCATGAGGAGGAGAAGCCCTGATTGCTGACGTAAAGCTGCCATCAGTCGTCAGGTGAGCACACCAAGTGAAGTTGGTCCGGACTTCCCACGCTGCCGGTGCTGGAGCTCCCGTCTCCAAGGTCCCGGGCGACCATGCAGGGCAGGTGGAGCTCCGTCGACCCTCCAGGACTGGAGTCGCTCCTGCTCACGCACTCCTCCTCCAGCACCAGGCACAGCTCCTTCAGGTCTAGATTCTCCTTCACCAGCCCGTCCTGCAGTCGCTCCAGGTCGGCGAGCTTTTTTAAGTACCCACCTAGGTCCTCACGCATCACTTTGGCCGCGTGATGCCCAAACAGCTGCCATTCCCGGGCCAGCTTTTTCACTTTAAGCCGGTCGTCATCCAGAAAGCAGCACAGGTCTCGCAGTTCCACGTTCTCCTCTTGCAGCCGCTGGTTGATGACTTTCAGTTCCCTGATTTCCAGAAGGTGTCCCTGCAGCTGTTTGTTGACTTCTTTGATCAGCCGGCCGCGTTGGATCAGAGCGGATATCTTCTCTGATTCCTCTTTCCGCAGCCGGCTCACCAGCTCCTCTTTGGAGCAGGCCAGTAAATCCTCGTCTGACATCTTGGACAGTTCTCTGTTGATCACCTCACCGTCACTGCCCATTTTAAATGTGAAAGTCCAGTCAGTGGGTTCCTGAGGTTGAATTACAGCTGGATTTAATGCCAACACCGTTTACCACATCCTCATCTTCACCTCGCCGTTCTCCAGATGTGACTTAATCACTGGATGTTTCATAAAATGGTGGGATCTTTTCATTCCAAGCGCCGCGGCTCCTGTCCTGTTTCTGTGTCAAATCCGCCCACAGAGCACAATGCCTTAATGAGGTCGTGGATGAAGATGCACCGCAAGCTCCCATTAACGTCAATCTGTCAGACTCAGCATAGCGGGCCCCCCCTTCTCGGGCCTCCGGGAGCGCGGCACCTTCTGTTTGTCCTCCTCTCCTTTCACCTCCCAGCGTCAAAAACAGCGTTTCTGAACCAAAAAAAGGCGCGGTCGATCCACGGGGGCTTATTCCAGCCCGCCCTGCAGATGTTGTGCTTTTTCACGGTGCTCGCACCGCCACATTGATGAGCTCGGCGGGTGTTGAAAGGCTCTCTGCGCCGCAGCCGCGCGCTCTCCCCGAGCGTCGCCACGTCGTTGTGTAACGCGGATGAATAACAGTCCACCCTCACCTGCTATCAAACGCGCTGCATCCCCACATCCTCCAGGGCTGAACTGTTAACCACAACAATGTCCGCCTCCACCACTTCCACCACTCTGCCGAGCTGCGCGTCCACACCATTCAACACGCAGCTGCACCGGAACAGGCTCCCGCTGTCCTTCAAAATAAAAGCACGAAACAAAGTGCTGTTTGATGCAGTTTAGTCATCTGTGACATTCAGTAGAAGCGGTGTAACAATTAATTAAACATATGTATTATCGATTTACATTTCTACAAACCATCCAGATCAATCTGCCTGAGGCAAGTTGGTAACTGAATTGACTTGTGCCATATCAAATTATTTCAAAATGAAATAAATCATTTGAAAATAATACTGGAAATAACTATTTGGATTTAGGTTTATTTTACTATAATGCAAAAGGACCAAATGCTATAACAGTGGACAACATACATTTGAAAGCAGCAAAAAACGACCAAGTTTTGAATTTTGCAAAAATGTGTGACAGACAGTGTGGTAGAATTTTCCAATAATGTTCTGTTTGTATTATTTTGATCTGGAAATGCAGCAGTGGACCGAACTTTATGAAACTAAAAGGTGAATGTATTTGCCATTAATTCTCGTTACTTGTTTGTTTGTATACATATTTAATTTACACTTGATTATCTTGAAGAAATACAAGGAATCTGGAAAATTATGATGTTAATCAAATTTTTATAAGATTGAATCGTTACACGCCCACTCAGTAGCAGCATCATGGAACCAGAATGGAAAACAACGATCCCTTTTGATAAAGTGTTTGCCCATTTATGAATATGAACTTTTGAGCACATGGCCCCTACTGTTAAAGTAATTGCCATGGATCAAAGTATTTGCTAAATGTTTTTTTAAGTAATTTGTTGTGGACATAAATTTATAATCAAGGTATACTAAAAACTCAAAAATGCGACACAATTTCTTTCTTCTTTAGCTTTAAGGAAAGAGGTTAACACAATTGTAAAAGTTAAAGTCTTTTCCTGTGTTGTTAAACTCTAATTAGTTGTCACCCACCGGAACGTGTACATTTTCCCACTGACATTTTATCAGAGGAAGTGAAAAGCTTTCTCAACAACTGTAGGGAAGCATTTGTTGGTTTAACGCCCAAGACTTAACTAGAGAATTTGGTAGCAATGTTGGGACCTGAAAGTGCTCTTCACAAGATACATAAAACGTGGTTGCAGATTTTCATTCTGATTTTCTGCATCTGTTTTTTAGATGATCTGATTTTCTGCATCTGATTTATGGTTAAATGACTGCTGTCCAGCATTTTAAAGATCCAAACAAACCAACTATTTGAGGACAGAGATGCACCCAATAAGTTTATTTTTTTTGTTTTTCACATTTTCTTCATTACGAAGCTGTTTGTTGAGACATATTTAACATATTTGGTTTCACATTTCAAAATAACAAGCGTTTTTATATTTTTAACTTGTGTGCATTAACACTTTAGAGCGCACATGTGGAACCAGTGTGTGATCAGTCCCACTGTTATGGAAAATAGTGGAAGGTTTCTTTTGAAAAGAATTGCAGGAAGTTGTACATTGTATGATATGTGAGAACTTGACATATGGTAAATTGTGGAAATCTGAAACGTTTGTGGGGTTTTTTCTATTCTTTCCAGTTGTTACTTTGAAAAGTTTGTGTGGGACAAAACTGAAGTCAAAATTATTTAACAAAAAGAAATCACTATGGCTATAATTAAATCTGTTTCCCCCCCACAAATTGTCCCATAAAACCAGACAAACAGAAGCAGAGTTTAGATGAGAAACAATGAAGGACTGTTTGAGTCTGTACACCAGGAGTTCATTCTGATCTTTTGAATGATAGCATGTTTTCAGGGTTCTAAGAGCAGTGAAGTATGGAGTTAATACATCATGAGACATTACAGGTTTCTTTCCACAGAACATTTTGTGACGATAGACTTTTTTTTCATGGGTTTATGCAGAGGCATTCAGCCACATCCTTCCGGCCTCTGTCCCACCTCCATTGTTTCAGTGAGGCCACAACAATGCAGGGTGTTAACCCTACAAGTGGGAATCTGTGCATGGACTCTGGGTGTCATATGAGGTTAGAAATGAGAGTGTTGACATGCTGCAAGAGATCTGAGAAAAAGGACACAATGACTGGCTCTTTTTTTCTCCCCATGTTGCGGTTTTAAAGGACACGCGCGGAAACACAGAAAGGGAGGGTGAGGAGAGAGATTTACAGGGATTTATTTGGATTAATCGCCAGAGGAAAAGAGAGCAGATTGTGTACAAGCAAGCAGCAAAGCAAACCATAAACTGTAGAGTTGCTGCAGGCAAATATGTCTATTTTTGATGTTATGAAGTTTGTAATGAATTCATTAATGCAAGAAAAAGGTCAGCCAGAAAAAAGAGCAGTGCTGTAAAATGCTCTGCTGCAAACCGTTTTGATTATTCACCATCATTTGATTTTAAGCTGAGAGAAATAAAAATGTAATGAATTTGTGTTACATTAATGAGAAATCAGTAAAGTTGATTGGAGCTGTTTGGTTGTTCAAATAATCTTATTGAAAAATATTTTTTAAAAATGAATGAATGGAGTTGTACTGGGTTGCACACTGGTGTGGTGCCTGGCTCTTCACAACAAGAAGGTGTTGGTTAAAGTCCCAGCTGAATCCTTTTCTGTGTGGAGTTAGCATGTTTTCTGCTCTGTTTCCTCTCTCAGTCCAAAAACATGCCTCAGTGGTTGTTTGTCTGTGATGGACTGAAAAACTGACCATGTGCATGCCACCCTCACCCTGAAGCAGATTGGATAGACCACAGCCTCCTCTGTGATCATGCACGGCACAACGCAAATGCAGTAGATAAATGTTACCATACGTTTCACTATTAAATTAACTATTAAGGGGGGGGAAAAGTATATCACATGTAAATCACATGTTTCGGTTGTTTTCTAACCCTGTTTAGGTGTGCTTTTCTTGAACTGTAGCAGCAAATAGCAATAAAAGTTTCTTGTGTTTGTTTCAAAAGGAAAGAAAGTATGAGATGATATAATTTAACAAGAATATTATATCAAATTAAGTTGCAAACAAACTAAAACAAACTAAACTATACTTTTAAATTGTTGCTGTAAAATTATACATTGTTTGTTCCCAAAGATTGCCCTGTGTTATTTAGATCTCAAAGAACTGTTCCAATTTACTCTTTTTTTTTTTCCTTTTGGCTGTTCGCTACAGGACAATATCCCTCTGCATCCTCCTCACTGATGCCAGCCAACCTCACGTTCTCTTTCACTACATCCCTGGAGTTCCTGCAGGAGTTTCCATTGGGCCTTGGTCATGGCAGTAGGAGTGCAGGTATCCGTTTGCAAATATATTTTATAGTTCATTCTCTGCATCTGAATCTTCTAAATCTTCTTGTTTTCCTGGCTTTTTTCACCAAAACATTCTAAACAGTCCCTCTGATAAACTAATGCCTGATCCTACCTGTTATTGCCAGTCTTATAAAGAGAACCTAAACATGTTCTGCTCTGCCTCCAGTTTGTTTCTCAGAGCCTCTGTCTCCAAACCAACAACATGTCTGTTCTCAACAAAGTCTTCTGCACCTTTTCATTCATTCTTGATGACAACTCTAAACTGTTAGTCACACCTGTTCATCTCTGCATTATTCCACACAATGCATTTAGAATTGCCCACCTTCTTCACCTTTACATTCTGTAACCTGACAGGGACACTTACATTATTAAAAACTCTAAATTTAGAATTTAGTCTAAAAAAATTGTAAATGCTATGTTTTGTTTGTGTATGTATACACCACTTAAGTGAGAGATTTATTTTGGGGGAAAAAAGTATCAACTTATTTTAACATTATAGATATTTTATCTTTTTATTTATTTATTTTATTTTGCAGCCCCGCTTCATGATTTTATGCGATTGGCTGAGACTTCCCATGACGTCACGTCACCGGAAGCTCGTGTTAGTGTGTTGACACTGCAGAGCCCAAACCACAGAGATCGAGTACCGTTTTATCAGAGATATTCGTGCTGTAAACTGCTTTTTAAGCCTACGGCAGTTGTTTGATTGCATTTTATTTATTTATTGTTTTTTCTTTTCAATTTTGTCCCATGTCACAGTTTCGTCGTATGATAGTTTTTTTTTCTCTGTATGAACGGATGCTAACTTTGCTACCTAGCTAGCACTTCAGCTAAAGCCAATTATCGATGGAGAGTCCACCAAAGCCCAGCTAACAGAAACCAAAGATTTACTTTTAATCAAAGGTTCTTACATAAAAACAGTTCATTCAACGCTGAAAACAAGGTAGAAAATAGAGTTGTAATATTTTAACTTGTCTGAGTTAGTTTAATTTCTGCTGTTATTCACTTAACCTGCCTTAACCCTATTTTCTAACGTTCGGTTCTTCTTCGACCTTCACAGATGGCAGTAGAACTGGATGTGTTTGTAGGGAACACCATCATCATGAGCGAGGAAGTTTACCAGCTCTGGTTGGATGGATACACAGGTAGGAGAGTAACAACATCCTCCGTTTGATCTTCTAATAACACTTGTCTGTCAGAGACATGATGTCATTGTCTGATAGCTGCAGAACATGAGAAGATGATCACCTTTAAAATTACTTAATTAAATAATTAAACTAATTGTTTGCATCATGGTCATCACAACTAAAAGGATTTGATTCACAAGTTAGCTTCATATTTAGCATAGTTAAGGATTTATTATCAATTGTAATTTCCACTACTAAATCTTTTTGTTTAGTTATGAAAAATAGTTTTTTTTATCATGTAATGATCTAAAGTGGAACTTAATTTGATAAGGGTATTATGACATTTAATAACGAACAGAACAGTAGTTTTGTTGCCAAAAAATTCAAGAAATTATTGTAATGTAAAATAAATCAAATTCGTGGATTCCAAAAGTCTGTATTGTAAACTTTACAGGTAAAATTGATTTGATTCATTGTTCTTTTAAAAACTCTACTTTAGTGCCAATGTTTTGTATTCATAAATAATTTTGAAAGTACTTTTATTTTAGTCATTTTACAATATAATAGGTTTTTTTTCTTTAAATAGGATTGATTTTATTTACTTGGAAATTGCATGGAAACGATGTGATTCAGTTAGTATTTTTAAATGCAGATAAATTATTATATATTAAATATTTTCAGCAAATCATAAATTAATCTATAAAAATGAAAGAATTTTTTTGCAAAGATGATAAAAAAAAAGTAAAACAAAGCATACATACATGACTTATTTAACTAAATAAAATATTTGATCATGAACATAAGTATAAGTATAATAAAGAAAATACTGCTTCTGGTGTCTATTTTATTTGGAAAAATGAGGAAAATGGCCCTTTGTGGGTTTGGCCTTAGTAACTAAAATAGCACCTGAATTATTATAACAAATAGAAGATTCTACAGAAATAAGAGAAATCTATAATTCATTTGTTCACAGATGAGTTAAGGATGACTCTGATTAGCTGTCTGAACACACTAACACTGAAAACTTATAAAAACATGTAATCTTTGTCTGTTTATATTTTATATTAAAATCTAAGACCTCAAGAAAAAAAAACGTGTAAAAGTGAAATTCACTGTTAAATTCACCGTCTGCACAGATTATACTCTTAGATTTTTCTACTCTACATACCAATCTATTTGAGTCAAAGTAAAAAAAGTCCAAATTTTGAGCTTTTAAGTGTATTATAATCATTCCTCATGAAAGAAAAACCCCAAAACGGTGTTTTGATCCATTCACGCATTTCTGAGTTTTTCCATAAAAACCTGCTTTTCTGATCACCAGCCCCTCCCAATCCACAAATACAAGCAGGTTCTTACATTGTGACGTAGACCAGTGAGAACAGCCCCTTCCAGGAAGAGTCTGCCCTGCCAGCACCGCCTCCAGACTAACACACAAACACCCACTTTCTCCAGGGAGCTAGCGGTGTTTAACAAAAACTCTTTCCTTTTATATGCACTTCCATCTTTGCAAAAGTTCAGATGTGTGTTTTCGTGGGCGAGATGCAGACACGGTGCTGAGGCCAGCTCTAGGATGACGTCATGAAATGGGCGACACCCACACGGAGAGAAAGCCGGTGCATCAGAGATCAAGTCGTCTTTTACTTCCGGGTAGCAAAAGTACGGAGCCTGTGACCCGACATGGGTAACAAAATAAATATCTCGTTAATATCTTGTTCCCACAAATTAATATCTCATTCCCACGCAATAATTAAGTTGTGTCAATGAAATAATATCTTGTTCCCTCAAAATAATATTCCTTTCCTACGCATTAATTAATTTGTGCGAACAAAATAATTCTTCAGATCATAAGTCATTCATAAACAGGGATTTGAGCAATATTAGGATTTATAGCAGATACTTTCACATTCCTGTCTGTGTGTGTTTCACTACATTGCAATGAAGACACGAAGGATGTTAAGAGATCAGATTGATTTATTTTAAAAAGCTCTACAAAAGCATCATACTCGTTAGCAGTCATTTACATCCGAAGGCTAGTAGTCTACATGCTACGTATCCCATCATGCATCACACATATCCCATAATGCATCTCGACCAATCACCGTGTCCCTGTAACTGTGGTGCATTCAAATACAACAGGATAAATGATTGGCTACGCAGTATGTAGCCTACAAGCCTTCGGATGTAAAGCGACTGCTAAAGAGTATGTTTATAAAAGACAAGTCCTGGACGTTATTATTCCTATTCGACCCTAAACTACAATATCAGCTGGATGTCCGTCTACCGGCCAGCCAGCTGCCCGAATGCCAGCATGACAAGCAAAAGAGCTAGTAGGAGCTATGTCCGGTGAATTGCTGCAGTATGGCGAAGCTTGGGCATCTTAAATCTTATATTTTTCTTATTTTCATCGAGACAATAATAAATCGATCATTCTTGTTTTTATTTTTTCCCCTCTTGAACGAATGTGTGTCACAGAGACACGGAGATATCGGCAGAAAGCGGCTTTTGCAGTAGGATGGACTGCGTACGTGAATGAATCCAGACAGGGAGACTCGATTACAGATGTTTTTGTGCTTTAAAAAAAATCAATCTGATCTCTAAACATCCTCCATGTCTTCCATGCAATGTAATGAGACACACACAGATAGAAATCTGAAGGCATCTGCTGTAAATCCTAATATTGCTCACATCCGTGTTTATGAATGACTTATGACGTGAATAGTTATTTCGTTCGCACAACTTAATTATTGCGTGCAAATGAGATATTACTTTGTGGGAACAAGATATTTATTATTCTACCCATGTCAGGTCACGGGCTCAGTACAAAAGAACTCAGGAAAATAACAAATATTTGATAAATATTCCTCCTTTGGTCCTCATTTACATAGATATTGTTTATTATAAAGGCTTCAGTATAGCATGGTTTAGGCCTTTTAAACACCTTTCTGCCAGCACTCGGAAAAACTAATGTGGATTTTGGTGTCCATGAGAAGTTAATCACTTTTTAGTTGGGCTGCGTGCCACGTCTGGCAAAACGTTCATGCAAATCTGGTCATAATCTTTTGTGTAATCTGGTTGACAAGATTAAAAAGAAATGAATGAATGAATGGGGGACCTGATCACATAACCTTCACAGAGGGTTTGTGGCAAACTTACCTCTTTTCTTATTTCTTGGGCTCATTTCTTTCGTGCCCTCCTCTCCCTGTCCTGCTACAGTTTCTCCTATTTGTCCTTCTGTTTTAGCCAGAATAAGCCTTTGAGTAAAATATTTGCAGTGTAACTCCATGATCAAATTGTTTATTGTACTCTCATTCAGAAGATTGTGAAGTGTTTACTAACTTTATCATTGCTTTGATTTGTAAAAAAACATTTATATCGGTTCATGCCTCATATCTCAAATAGGGGGAGGAGGAAAGCAGAAATAAAACTCTTTCATTACCGGTAATAGTTTTATTTTTTTGCTACAGATAAAGAAGTGATCCGAAATGTTGTCAGCATAATCTCTTTTGGATGAGCACAAAGCAAAAAGAAGAAATACCAAAATGCTTAGAATCTGCACACAGCATACCAGTGCTGGTTGATTCTCAGAGAGAACCTTTGGTTGAAAGTGATGTATATTTCATTTCATCCACGTCTGTGGATCATCTGTAAATAAACCTGATTTTTCTACCAGTGAATGATGCAGTGAAGGTTCGCATGGAGGGAGGAGTCTTGGACGAGTTTGACGCTAAAGTAGATGTGGTGTTGAGCGACACCATGGACCAGTACCGGACTTTCCAGATGTGCGAGCGTCTGCTGCACAGTCCGACCAAACTAGCCAACCAGCTGCTGTTCCAGATCCCGCCTCACAGACAAGCCACGCTGATAGAGAGGTGATGACTTGGGTTTAGTCCTTCAAACTTTATGTCTGTTACTACAACTTTTCTTTTCTACTCCATGATCATCCTTCACTCATTTTTAAACGACACGTTGAGAAGACCCTTTTGTGCTTCTGCCTTTAGATACTATGCCTTTGACGATGTATTTGTGCGAGAGGTTCTGGGAAAGAAACTCTCCAAAGGAACAAAGAAAGATTTGGATGACATCAGTGCCAAGACAGGTGTGATGCTGAAAAGCTGCAGAAGACAGGTAAGAAAACATACCGTATGTTAAATGGTTTTTCATTAGGATGAGTTGACAGTCTGTGCAGTTGTTCATGGAGCTGGTTCCACATTTGTGATGTCATTTCTTTTGAGTAAATCTGCAAAATCTTTCAGTTTGACAACTTCAAACGCGTTTTCAAAGTTGTGGAAGAGCTGAAAGGACCCCTGGTGGAGAACATACGCCAGCACTTTCTGCTGTCTGACAAACTTGCAAGGTAATTTCTGGGGATAATACTTCAAAAAAACAGCTCTGATTAGGAGACAAAACAATGTTGATAGCCTTCCATTTTTTGTTCTGGGTGGAAATTTTGATTCATTCAGAAGAAATAACGAATCAAAATTTTGGGATTTTTCAAATTGTTTTAGGGATTATGCTGCCATTGTTTTCTTTGCCAACAACCGCTTTGAGACGGGGAAAAGGAAGCTGCAGTATCTCACGTTTCAGGACTTGGCCTTCTGTGCCGGCCAGCTCATCAACAACTGGACGGTGGGAGCTGTCGGTGAGGCTTCTGGATTTTTCAGGGGGTTTCCGTAGCCATCTTGCTAACATGATATAATGTATATTGATCCAAATATGGATCAAACCTCTTCTGCTCCAATATTACCCTGATTTAGCATCAACATAAAAGCAGAAACACAAGTGAAATTATTTTTTTCATAGTGGGAAATAAATTCAGGCTTCAAAGAGTTAACAAACATCTTCCTGCAGAATGGATATTGATATCTTGTAGGGTTTTTGTTGTTTATCTATTATTATTATTATTATTATTAAAAATACCCAACAAAGCTGTAAACTAAGCAGGATTCTAAGGAGAAAAACAGAAAAGTCTTCTATGGATCTTTGGTAAAGAAGTTAATGAGGCGCTCTGACCACCAGAGGTCCTTCAGGTCTTGCTGGTCGTCATAACGCATGAAATTAGACTTAAATGTCACAAGCCAGTTATAGTCTGAATGGTGATATTATGAAAAAGCTTATATTACAAAGTTTTTATAGAATCAGAAGGAAATAAAATCTGTAGGCCTGAATTGGCTCCTGTCTGTCTTTATCTAGATAACATGGTGGAGGACATGGATGTCGATCTTGATAAGGATTTTCTACAAGAACTAAAGGAGCTGAAGGTTTTAATTACTGACAAAGACCTGCTGGATCAACACAAAAGGTACAAACACTTGTGTTTGGATGGGAAATCGTCCACCTTGTTCGTGTTTCTAACTTTTCGATCCACCCTGCATTGCTCAGTTTGGTCTGCACTGCTCTCAGAGGGAAAACAAAGGCTTTTAATGAGATGGAGGCTAATTTCAAGGTGAGAGACATTACACCCTCTAGTTTCACATCCTCAGTGTAATCTGGTAATTGTGTTTAGACCGAGAGATCTTCATCTCTTGCAGAATCTTTCCAGAGGCCTCGTCAATATTGCAACAAAATTAACCAACACCAAAGACGTCAGAGATTTCTTTATTGATCTTGTGGAAAAGGTTAGTGCTTTCTTTTTTTTTTAGGTTTAATCTATGCGGCAGTAAAGAATAAAAATAGCTTCTTATTAGACGGTGCCCTGAAAACCTTCTCCTTTTCTTTTTGCAGTTTATCGAGCCGTGTCGATCAGACCACTGGACGGCTGCAGATATGAAACTCTATCTCACGCACTACACCAACTCTGCGCACATTCTCGACACCTTCAAGTCAGTCACTGTCATTTTTATGTATTTATTCTGCACTTTTATCAGTCCTGCCAGGGTTACATTGTTTATTTTTTCTTCTTTAGCTTTCCTGAAGTTCTCAAAGGCAGCTTGGCTTCAGGAAAGCTAAAGTGTGGGGATATTTAGGCAGCATCTTCTCTCTCAAAACAGACATCTGTCTTCTGCCAGAGGGGGTCTCCCAGTCGCACCCACGATTTCTTAAACATTAGTTCCCTTTTCTCTTATGCTAACTCTCAGGAATGTTGTTAAGGGTTTGCACAGCTCTGTACCAGAACTAGCTTAACAAAGAGATATTCATAGAGAAGCATATACCCCCTTGAATATACTGAAGGGATGGAGATTGCCTCATTTACTCTGTTAACCCAGATTTTGTAATTACAGTTGGTCATGAGGCTCACTGTGCGTCACTCCTTTTTTTCCCTAAATATCTTGCCTTTTTCTGTTTTTTTTCCCCTCTCAGGTATCAGGTTGTGTGGGATAGATACATGGGAGTCATCAAAAGCTGCATCTTCAAAATGTACCATGACTGAGCTGCCTCCACCACAGCGTTCTCCTGCACCTCCACCCCAAGACGAGAGGTTCTTCTCCTCCTTTAGTTCAGTTTTTTTTTAATTCCATGGTCTGATCAGATTTTTCTAAAGTTCATTTTAATGGTCGGTTGTATCGTCAGTCGCTGTTGCATCTGTAAATTGAATTTTTAATTTCTAATAAGTGTTTTTTGTGTTTAATGTCCATCATTAAAGACCCACTCCAATGAAAATAGTGCTTGTGACATTTTTTTTCATAACAATCACATAGAGAAAATTATGCTTAAAATGGCATTTCAGAGTATTTATTTATTTAAATTGTTATGAATGAAGAGCAGATGATTGAATCCATTTTGAAAAAGCTTGTAGGTGTGATGTAAAAGTTACTATGGCAAGCCACAAGCTCTCTGCTCCGCTCCATTCTGATGCATCCACTTGCAGCCAAATAGATCCATGGACGTCTTTGTTTTCCGCGTCTGAGCTGGTATGTGGTCCAAAACTGTACAGCTGGATATCTCTGATATTGCTTGCCATTTTTCTTGCACTCCTAATGTTGGGTTGGGGTTGTGAGGGGCTGTAAGCTAGCAGGAGAGAGCACATAAGCAGAAGGATGGTTTGCTTACTCTGCACCAACAGTCCCACCCACAACCCTGAGACAAATTTAGAATGAACTCCCACTGCTCTGCAGAAACTGTCCTAGAAAATGACAATTATTTTATTCAGCCCAAAAACATCATTATTAAAAGATCACTGGGAACACTTTTACAGTAGATCAAAATATGATCATAGTGGGACTTTAAGTGCTTTTTTCCTGTTAAAAGGAATTTATTGTTTCGTGTTGAAACAAGGGATGAACAAAAGGAGATGCAAATCATACAAAAACAGTTTTAACACTTAAGGCCTGGCATTCACTTAGGCTGTTTATGATCCTAAGTAATATTCACTGCGTTGCTTTTGGGATGAGTGTAGACTCCACACTGTGTGTGGGATGTTTGTGGGATTTTTACCAACATCCCCCATATTGACAGCTGTCATCTCTGCTGCCGCAGCTGGTAAACAGGCAGAAACCGCTCTTTAAAATTTATAGATTTAAAAAAAAGGTAGAGTCTATTACTGTTTAAAATTTGGTTGTAAATCTAAAAAAACAACTACGAGGCTAATAGGGAAGCCACATGACAGGCTTTTATTTTATAAAGCTCCATGAGGGATGACCTCGTACTTTGACCTTTAGGTTGACTGAGTTTTCAGTAACAGCACCTTTTCTTTAGGGCAACATCTCGACCAGTTTTCTTCATAAATGACCGATTTAGCAAGAAAACAAAACTCGATTTGCAGCCCAGCATTACACAACGCCACAGAGCGAAGTCGACGGCCGTTTCGTTCTGTGTATTATCTCAGCACCAACAGTTTATTCTATGAAACGAGCTGAGAAATTTTCCGAGTCAGTCTCCCCACACTCACTCTCCTCCACTCTATAATTTTTTTGTCCACATTCCATTAACTTTGCTCTCCCCAGCTATAAATATCCGTGTCAGATTGGACCAGAGCAAGAGCTTTGGTTGCTTTATGGGGGGGGGCGAGGAAAAGATGGGGGAGGTAAGTATAGATAAATGGGGGGTACATGGGAAAGGGGTGGGAGAGCTTGGGGCTTTTGCGGGGGTTTATTTTAAATGAAACCAGGTGTGTTGTGGGACCAGTACAAGGAGGCCGGGGGGGGTTACTGGGAAAAAAGATGGACGCGTGTGTGTGTGTGTGTTTTGTCCCTGTGATTTGGACAGATTTGGTATTTGGCCCACAGACCAGGAATTTGCATCCTGGGGGGTCAGGGAGAGGGGGTTTAGTGAGTGGAGGATGGCAGTGCAGGGGGCCAGAGGGGGGGTAAGAATGGGCTGTCCCTTTCTCCTCCCTCCCTCGTCTCTTCTTTCCCTCCCTTTGCATGTGTTCATCTGCTCCAGCTGTCGGTCTCGCCGCTCCCTCTCAGGGTCACACAGGCAGGAGTTTAAAGGACCACTCTGGAGCGCCAGCTCATCCTGGACCAGCGCGGCCGGACACACAGGTCTGAGGCACACTCACAGACCCAGCAGACCAGGCTTCAGTGAGTCTCTAAGTTTTTTCTTCTTTTTTTTTTGAGGTTTCAAATAGAGAAATAGTGTATAGGTTGTGAAGTTTACAAGAAATGTTGTGTGAAATGAGGGAGATGAACCTCCTGCCCACCTCTCTGGTACAGGCCTTCCACGTCACAGCTGTACCCATGCCCTGCTGTCTGCTCCGCTCTCCCAGCTGCACTTGGCTTCTCTCAGGAGCCAAGATAACGTGGCTGCAGTTTGCTTCCTGGCTCAGGCTGTAATAGGAGGTTAGACAGGAAGAGAAGCAGTGACTCACAGGACTTATTTTATGGGGCTGTATATTGCAAAATGCCTCTGCCTCCTCATTTTTGAACAAAGTCAGTGTCACAGTCCTCAGAGTAGTCACTTAAAGCCTCTCTCATGTTTCTGAAACACAAACACATGCCCGTACAAGACAGCGCCGCATTAACGCCATCAATCAGGTGGTAATTTCAGAAGGAGCCATGTTCCTGTGAGTGTGGCACTTCTTCATGTGTCACATTGTCTGCAAACGCTCATCAGTCAGGCCTCTGCTTTGCAGAGGGATGGAGCAGCATCACCCCTGAGATCACTGACAAACTCAACAGCATTTGGTGAAACTGCATCCATCATCTCTGAGAATGTGCTAAAGACGCACAACCCCTAGGTGTACACTGATTTGGTAAAGCAGGAAGTCCCGTGTTCCTGGGCTGCTGCGCATCCTGCGCGTGAGTGTGTGCGCGTGGGGTTGAGCTGTGGGGTTTTTTAGGGCCTGTGCACATGGTGACTTTAATAAGCTGCCTGACATCTTGCCTGTTAAGTTGGACTGACTGTGTAAATCTAAACGTGGGTCAACATGATGCGGCTCTGAGGAGTTCCAGCCAAATTTCAAATGTTCACAGGAACAGACTAGGAATGTATTTTTGCATTAGCATTTCATAAATAGTTTTTTGTTGGATCACTTGATGAATAAATATTGTACAATGTCGGTTAATAGTTTATTTGTTATTTGTTAAGATTATTTGATCACAAAGGAAAGCTGAGGGAATATCCTCAGATTTTGTAAGTGGTCCGTTAGGTCATTCAAATCCAGTTTTTCTCTTATATTTGGTAAGAGGTACAGAAACTTTCTTTTTGCATCTTGATTAAAATATTACAAATAAAAGTCAAATTTAGTCAAATAATAAAAATAAAGAGTAATGGATTTTATTGAATTGACTAATCAATGAGTGAATGCATGTTTCCAGTGGTGGTCGCACTCAAACAATGAAGCTCTGGGTCAGAGCCACATCCTCTGACATCCTCCTACGCATCCTGTGGAGACATGAGACTTTAGGGGAGCAGTGGCTGAAGGTTTGGCTCCAGATGTCCTGTTATTTGAACCATGGGGGGTTTCCCAGAACTCTATACTCTGGGAACCATGGCAGTTAGCAGGGCATCCCAGCTGACTTGAGGAGCCCACATCCTTTTCATGGGCATTCCACGGTCCACCACCATTTGATGTGCAGTCGCAGAAGGGCAACACCCATTCATCCTTGCTGCTCGACCCCTGAATGATGGTCAGTTTGTTTTTTGGGTGGTTTTAGGATGCATTCCTGCTGGCTGTCGGTGGAAGAAGGCCGAACCGTGAGAGGTCACGTACCGCGGTTGCAGTAACAGCGTGTTGGTGTTTTCTTCCTTGGCTGCAAGGGTCACAAATGGCCTGTGATGTCATCCAAGCAGAATTTGAGGGTGTCCGAGTCACCCTGCTGCCTTCTGTTTGTTTAAACCACAAATACAACAATAAGCTGTTCCTGCAAACGTGGCCACTGGAGTTTATATCAGAGCTGGAGACTGTGCATGCACACAGCCTGTGATTATAACTTTCCTGTAATCAGCCTGTTTTCCTACCTCTTTGCTCTGCTAGGAGACGGACTGGTGATTTTTATTGTTATTTTGCCTTCAGGTAAAGAGACTCAGTCCATCTGAACGCTAAGCAAATGAAAAACTGGGAATCCAGTTCTTTCAGTCAGCATGGTTGAGAGGTTTTCACTAAACCAGCTTTGAATGAGCTAAATGATCCTCTGAAATAATCCAAAGGGGACGTCCTTCTCCGTGATTTCAGCTGCTCTTTTTGGTGAGAGGTCACATTGCAGCTGCCTTACAGTGTGACCTCTCATGAACTCGTGCATTACACCCCTCTGACCTCAGCAGACTTCATCAGACTCACAACAGCAAAAAAAAACCTGCATTTGTGTGGTATTCTAAAGGATGTTTTCTCTCCTCCTTTTGCACATAAGATTCCAGTAGGTTCCACTTTAAAAACAAAACAAAAATTAATGTAAAAACCTTTGTAAGATGAAATAAGTAATTTGGAAAATCTTGAGCAAATGTAGATCTGGGTTTTATCTCAGTAGATCCAAATATAAAAGTGGTAGGAACACATTTAAGTGCAAGCGCCTGAGTGGGAGATGCTGCTGCGAAACATGCAGGAGGCAGGGTCTGCAGCTCTGCAGGCTCCCCCCTGACTGCCAACACATGGACACAGAGGGCTTTTTGTGAGCAGTTAATATAAAAATATTCCTCAGATGTTGACTCTATTTTCAGTCGAAAGTTGTCACGGTGTTTGTGTTTTGACTTGGCAGACTCGTTCATTCTATTTATTCTTGGTGAACTAGAGGAGCTCTGTTTGGCTCGCAGATGTTGAAAATCCACAAGGCCGACCGTCTGTGTGCTCATTCACCTCTAAAGAAAATGCTTGACTTTCCCTTTTTTTAGAAGAAAGCGGCAAAAGTTTTTAATCTGATTCAGTTTATTCTGTGTTTTTTACGTAACTAAAGTTAATTTTTAATGCCCCCCCTTTCTCTCTTTCTGATGCAGATACCACTCCTTGACTGTGCATCTCAGCCTCACCTCGCTGCCACCTTATAGTTGTGTGTCTGTGCGTGTGTGTGTGTGTGTGTTTTACTTGCAGTCCGGCCCCACTGCCCATCAGTTAGTGTATTAGCATGCAGGCTGCTTGTGTGTCAAATCTGTGTGTGTGCATTTGTGTGTCAGTGCTCCTCCGCAGTGTACTTTCACAGTTGCAGAGAGAAACTGACACCTACACGGTAAGGATGGACCGCTCTCCCTCTTTCATTCTCTCCTCCCAGCTTCCCTTCTTTTTTACTTTCATTTTGATTTTCATTGATTTGATCAAACTTCAAAAGGTTAAAATGCAGGCAAGATCTCAGCTTTCAGAGGGTGTTTGATGATCTAAGACTCAAGGGAGCTTGTTTGGGTTCATAATTAATTCAATTAATTTTAAGGAGACTTGAATTAGGAGAATTTACATTGAAACTGATCTATTCATCACCTGATAACTCTACAAAAACTGAATCTCAAGAAAGTAAAAAGACCCTGATTTCCAAAGAAATTGTCTTATGTGTATTGCAAGAAAAATAACATCAAGAAAGTATTTCCATATCAAAATAATCTTAGTTTGCGAAAACATCTCTTAATGTCTAGAATGTTTTCTTAAAATAAGAATTCTTAGCAGACATATTTTGCTTATTTGAATCCTCCAATCGGGTAAGAATTAGTTCTAAGGGGACAGTTTTTGCAGTGAACATAAAGGCAACTACAATAAAAAAGTATTACTAAAATGTGTATGAACTGAACATAGCTGCATTTGGATAGCAGTCTCTGAAGTCTTCAGTTTCACTCCTGAAAATTTTTAATTATTAATACGCTTGGATTTGGGAGGAAGCTTTCAGGGAAACCTGCTTGCGGAATTGTTCAAACAGCATTTTTAGACTTAGCATCTTTAAGAAGGTTTAGCAGCACATGTGAACTGCTTCAGGTTTCTTTCAAGAAGTTTAGTGTGATGAGAAGAATTTCTATAATCCACAATCTCGGATTCTATCATCCTAAAATCTAGACTAGAGTTTGGAGCCTGTAGTATCTATAACTATAAGCAAATCAAAGGATGTAAAATCTAACCAAGTAGCTGCTGCATTAAGACACTTTTCTTTAAACTCTAAACCTATAAAATAGTTTTGTAAAGTGTAAAACTTTCCTTTTTTGTTTGTCGGTCTGCTTTGAGATGCTCATAGTTCTGCATGAATTGCACTGATCAGCCTTTTCTTTTTGCAGCCAGCGTTCCACATAAATGTTTCCATCTCACCACTTTTAAGTAGCCAATACTGGGGTTGAATTTGATTTCAAAACCATGTTCCTTCAGGCCTTACTTTTTATTTCCATGAGGGTCACAGTAGCTTATTTTCCCCCCTCTGGATGATAATGACCTCTTTTTCTAAGCAAAGGCCCTGAAATGTGAGTTCTGTAGTGACATTTGGCAGCAGGGTTGATGTGTAAAATGTCACCAAGCCCTTAAACAGAGGCAGGGTTTGAGACCAGCTGGCTCACCACTCGAGCAGAGAAAACAAGTCCCCCTCTCTACTGCTGCACTGCTTCTTTTTTCGTGCTCCACTATTGAAGATTTGTCATGAATTATGAGTGTATTATGCAACACCTTGGCTCACAGGGACTGCTGACATCTTTCTTTCCATCATTTTCTCACGTGCTCTCTCCATTCGTTTCTGTAGGAATGCACAGATGGGTATCACTGGGACCCTCAAACTGACCACTGCAGAGGTAAAGCTGCACTTCTTCTTCAATCATTCCAGAGCCCTCATCATTAACCCTGAACAAACGTCGCCTTTTGCTGACCATCTTAATCTGTCCTCAGACATAAATGAGTGTGAGACCATTCCTGATGCCTGCAAAGGGGAAATGAAGTGCTTCAACCACTATGGGGGTTACCTGTGCCTCCCTCGCTCGGCGTCGGTCATTGCCGCTTCAGAGTCCCCCATTGCTCCCACGGCGCCCTTTAACCCCTGCCCTGTGGGCTACGAGTCGCATGGAGACAGCTGCGTGGGTGGGTGTCTGCTTATCTATCCTGGAGCAAGACAGGTGGCCTGAGGACGAGGGATCAAGCATGCTTGTGTGTGATCGATTGTTGTTTGTTGTTAGCGGCTGCATTTTGTGAGGGACAGGTGGCTGGAGCAAACGCTTGGAGTGGATGAAAATCCATGGGAGGCAGTCAGGGAGGGCAGGAATCTGGACAATTTCACACCGAAGCAGCTGCTGTGTTTTTAGAAACCTGCTAGAAGGCAGCAAGGTGCTCATGTGGAACGCTCCAGAAAGCATGACTCAGTATGGTTTTCTCAGCTACTGGGTGCAAGTGAAGAACATTCTGGTCACCGTGTCACGCTGAATGAAGCCCTCTGAACCACATTTCACATGTCTCCTTACCTATGTTCCCAGATGTGGACGAGTGTGTGCGACATGAACACGACTGCCAGCCCAGCCAGGAGTGCATCAACACTCTGGGTTCCTTCACCTGTCAGTGCCCCAGAGGTTACAGGAAGGTTGGCACGGAGTGCATTGGTGAGATGATCGCTCTTCATCCTTGAGTTGAGGAGTTTAAAGCTCATGTCAGGGCAGGTTTGAGGTCTATTTTTGTCTGACCCTTTTTAGACATTGATGAGTGCAGGTACAGGTACTGCCAGCATCGCTGCGTGAATGTCCCCGGTTCCTTCTCCTGTCAGTGTGAGCCCGGGTTCCAGCTGGCGGGAAACAACCGCTCCTGCATCGGTGAGAAAGAAATCCTTTGCTATAGTAAATGAAACAGCACTGATGCTAGACAAAGAAGCTTATTTGTGATCAAACCTTTATTTTAACACATCTTAACTTTATTGTGCCCTTTTTGGGAAAGAACATGTTTTAACATGTTTAAATACATTTAAAAGCACCCCCCCCCCCCAAGGAATTAGATTTCCTGAACAATTATGGCTGGATCCAACAACTTCATTATAAATAAATAAATAAATACAGATTAATGGATAAGAACACTAATAATTACAACAACAATAGTAATTTCAATAAAAAAGCATGTTTGAAAAGGAGCAAGCAGAAACTTAGTTTGTTGATGCCCCGCCCTAAATGATAATGAAAAAAAAACTATGATTCTACTCTCAAGATAATATAACAATATTATTTTCATCAATACTGTATTAATAAATTTTTTTTTAAATCCTAGTATTTATATTTATCATTTTTCATTGTATTGTGCCCATATGCTTATAGCTATTTTTAAACTTTAGAATATTTTTACAATGATTTTGTTTAAACCCCAGACTGTTGCTCACACAAACACACAAAATTCCCTGCGGTTGGTTTGTACCATTAAATATTGAATTAATATGTACAGGAATTTCCAAAGTTTAATGAATTACAAATGTAAAATATTCCTCAAATGTGTTTTTCTGTTTAAAAACATAATTTATTTAATAATTAAAAAAACACCCATAACCTCTAATGTATATCCTTATTGTTAATGACCAATTATGACAGAAATGTTTCAGAAAAATGAGTGGATCTTTTATGTTGTGTGGAAAAAGCCGGATATGTTAAACATTTTTGAATCAGTTAACTCCTCCTTGCTCCTCCCATGACAGAATTGAACACATCTTAACCTTGGCTCTTCCCTGTTTAACAATAGGTGGATTTATTAATCATTTGTCTTTGTTTCATTTGTTATTTACTACAGTGCCCCCTAGTGTTTAGATGGGTGCTACATTTATTAAAGGATAAATAAAGGCATTGAATGAAGCTTAAAAATGTTTTAAATAAAATAAAACTTGTGATTCCTAGTGATCATTGGCCATTGTTAAGTTTAAACTGATTAAAAGAGACAAAACCCTTAGAATTATTCAAAACAAGCAGACAAACTACCAGCATCACTGTAATAGTTAAAAAAATTAACCACGAAAACAATCTTCAGGAATAATAATAATAATTCAAATAGTGATGCTACTGTAGTAGAATGTGTTCATTCATGTTGCATGAAACTGACAGGTGTCAGCGGCTCTAGAGCACTCAGCTGTACCTGTCCTCCTCCTTTCAGATGTGAATGAGTGTGAGATGGGCGCCCCTTGCTCCCAGAGATGTTACAACACGTACGGCACTTTTTTGTGTCGCTGCGATCAGGGCTACGAGCTCGGCCAGGACGGCTTCACTTGTAATGGTACAAAACAAATCTACTCTCCTCCTGCTTTCGCTTTCCCCTGCCCTGTTGATGTGCAGCTGATAAAACCTCCCCATGTGTCCCGTCAGACATCGACGAGTGCAGCTTCTCCAGCTACTTGTGCCAATTCCAGTGTGTTAATGAACCCGGGAAGTTCTCCTGTGTGTGTCCAGAGGGATACCAGCTGCAGGGCACCAGGACTTGCCAGGGTAATGCTGGCCTGCCTTCATTTCTCCCTTGGTGCTCTGACAGAGTCACGAATGCTGCTCTGAGTCAATATGCATTCATGCCCATGGCAGCTGTCCTGTCAGGTCCCGTTCCAGCCTGACGAGCTGTGTGTCCTCTGCAGATATAAATGAATGTGAAACAGGTGAGCACCAGTGCACAGACACACAGACCTGTGTGAACATCCACGGGCGGTACCAGTGTGTGGACAACGATCGCTGCCAGGACCCCTACGTTCAAGTGTCTGACAAGTGAGTGAGAGGTGGCGTGTCGTCTTACCCAAACACACCTTTTCCTCATTACTGAAGTATGTGCTGGCTATCAACACAGAGTATAATCAGCCCCAATGCTGACTGCAGCTCAGACTGTAAAATTACTTCCATTACTTTTTCCACGTCTGGGTCCAACATTACAGTGTTTGCCTTTCTATGTGTTTCAGCGCAAAAAGCTAACTATTACAGCTGTGAACAAACTGCAGCAGGTGGTTCTGAACATTAACGATTTCTAGGCATGAAAAGCGTGTCAGAAAAACATGAAGGCGGTTAAAGACCCACTCCGTTCATTGTTTGATTACTTCTAGAAACATTCCCAGTCGACTTTTAATCCTGATTAGACCGTTTTTAGCGTGAGTCAAAAGACCCGTGTCATTTTCTAGGGCAGAGCTTCTGCAAAGTGGCAGGAGTTCATCAGAAATTTACCTCTTAGTTTTGGGCTGGACTTTTGGTGCGGAGTAGGCCCACCCCTACTTCCTGTCACCCATCTGTTTACACTCTCCTGCTATCTTACAGCCCCTCACGCCCCCAAACTAAAATTACAGCTGCAACAAAAGTGGTGAACAATATTGGAGCTATCCAGACGTACAGTTTAGAGTCAGATTCCAGCTCAGACGAGGAAAATGAAGACGTACATGGATCTATGTGTCTGCAAGTGGATTGGTCGAAAAGATGAGAGCAGGGACTGTAGCCTGTTAATTTGTAGCGTCTAAATCCCAAATACACTCTTTTTCCATCGTCATTTTTCATCTGCTTCTAATTCACAACAGTTTGGAAAAAGAAATTCCTAGAAATGCAATTTTAAGCACATGTTAAAAACACAAAAAAAAAACATTTTATTGTGTCTGGGAAGCTGCACCCTCTGTTGGCAGATGTATGAATTCCCCGGCGTCGCTTGCTCTAATCAAGGGTTGTTCTCTATCTGTGTGGGAGCAGCCGCTGTGTGTGTCCCATCATTAACCCCGTCTGCCGAGACCTGCCTTTCTCTGTGGTCCACCGCTACATGAGCATCACCTCAGAGCGCACGGTCCCCTCAGACGTCTTCCAGATCCAGGCCACCAGCGTGTCTGTGGGGGCTTACAACACTTTTCGCATCCGTTCTGGGGACGACAACGGCGACTTTTACATCAGGGTGAGTGCTTTATTAGGTTTTACAGGGAGTGCAATGACTGGTTTAATAACAACCACAGCACAGGGTTTAAATGAACACAAATCATAACCAACAATCTTTCAAAAGGCACAAGTGGTGAGTTGGAAACAGAGACTTTGTTCTTGATTCAAGAATTTCTACTTTAATGAATACATTTGGCTGGATGAACAGCTCCATCTGTGTTTAAAAAAATTCAATGAGAATGGATGCTTTACAGGTAATTTCACATTTCTTTAGGCTTTTGATTATTTTATTCCCAGTAAGCTTGTTTAATTTACAGATGACAAAAGGTAAAGAATTTGCATTTTATGACGTTGTTGCTGCCTTAAAAGCCTTTACATCCCTCCAACCTTAAATGTATCTTTTTTATTTATTTTCAGAGTGTTAAACATTTAAAGTTATCAACAAAACTCTTTTTATAAACCAGTTCAACATAAAACTTCACATTACCACAGCTGCACTTGAGGGATTTTTCCTTAATTTGTCATTTTCTTTGGCTCTTTAAATTTGCCAACATCAATTTAGCCATTAAAGAAAGAAAAACTCAGAGAAATTCTTACTTAGGAGCATAAGTATTGATCAATTTTGTTTATCAAAAAAAGATAGATCAAAGTTTTTTTGAATTTCATTCATTTTAGTTAGGCAAAATTCTTATAATACCAACATTTTGATCTATGTAATTTTTCAACTCTTGTGTAGTTCTTTATTCTGAGTGTGCATTAAGGTGGATGTAAAAAAAAAAAAGGAATACCAAGACAGATGAACCAGACTGGATGACCAATATACTCTCCAAAAGAGGACAAGAAAGAGAAAAAGAATCGTCAGTTGAAAGACTAAAAGTGAAAAATACTTAGAACTTCTGTGAGACCAAGAAGTTATATACAGAGCATATAAAAAAACTATATTTCATAAGCAGAAGATTCATTTTTTGAAGAGATCTGAAGATTTTAAATCTTGCAGCAAATTTAAAAAAAATATTTTTAAATGAATGCATCAAATACTACTTTAATTTTAGCTATATTTGCATATAAATTAAACTACTGTAATGCAAGTTAATTGTTTAGGTTTTTAACAACTGATGTAAAACGAGCTTTTGTTGTATGATAGATCCCAAAATTGTCTAAACAGCATTTTCTGTCCAATACTGAAAATACAAAATACTTATTAAAATCTAAGTTTAATCCTAAATGCTGTTAGACAAGGAAAAAGGCTGAACCTTCTCTTCAACCCCAACTATGAAAACGCCTCATAAAAACAAAAGAAAACTGCAGATATAAATACTAACAAACTCCTAATTAGATTCTAACAAAGTCCCATTGCTCTTTACAATAGTCAAGGTTAATGAGCTTAATAATGTTCACTTTGTTTAAAAAGGTATTGGCAGCCAGGGCTAAAAAGTAAAAACCCTTATAAAGACCTAAAGGACTAAAGTAAATGTTAAATGCTAACTAAATCGAAATTTGTCCTAAAACTTTCACAAAAATGGATAAAAGTCTGTTTAGCTCTTAAACTGTTGAGTTAGATGTTAAATTTGGTGAATAAAGCTAAACAAAACCACAAAACATTTTAAAACTGGAAGATAAATGGAAAAAGATAAATTAGCTGGATAATGTTTAGCTATTGTTCAAATTGATAAGCAATGAACAGGTTTGACTTTAAACGGTAAAGTCAAGGGTTGTTTGACGCATTTTTGGATAACGTTAAAAAGTTGGACAATGCTGAACAACCAAGTCATTGCCAAAAAGGAAGAGCTAAATGTTATACTCTGAATTAAAAGTGGAGTTCAAGAATTTTTTTAGTGTGCATAAAAATTATAAATATTTAAAAACTATTACAAAGATTGCAAAAGCCAAGAATGAAAGCAGACAGCCCTGTAAAAACTGAACAATTGCTTGCATAAAGGGTTGAAACAGCTAAAAAAAAAAAAAAGGACCCCTAAAAGAGAAGATGTTGCATTTGGACAAATGTTTTTACTTCCGTGGTTCTTCCTCTGGTCAGGCATGAAGGACAGGGGTTCATGTGTAACAGTATTTTACCTCCTGTCATAACAAAGTGTTCAGGAACATGTGTGTTGTTTTCTGCAGCAAATCAATAACCTTAGCGCCATGCTGGTGCTGGCCCGCTCTGTGTCAGGGCCCAGAGAATACACGCTGGACCTGGAGATGGTTTCCATTAACCCCCTGCTCAACTACCAGGGCAGCCACCAAAGCAGCTCCGTCCTCAGACTCTCTATCTACGTCGGGCAGCACGCTTTTTAAAAAAAAAAAAACAGGAGCAGAGTGGCGTAAAATGGATCCAGAAGAAGCTCAATGCAGTTCAACCAATCACTGTGATGTTACATTATTAACTTTTTTATTTGTAATCATCTTTAGAAAAGTTTCTGTCAGTCCCTAGTTTGTGTAAATATATTCACAAAAATATATTTTATCCTGATGTTTTCCTGTCACACAGATGAAAGGTCGTTTTTTTTGTCCACCTCTTTGTTTTTTTGAGCATTTGTTCTGCTTTTTTGTGCTTCTCACCTAACCTGGCAGCATCATTAGGAGCTCAGTGGGGTTTTCATTTGTTCAGGTGAAAGCAGTCTGTGTGACATCCTGTCTGCCTTCAGGTGAAAGATCAATGCTTTGAGTCAGCAGATTGATTTGTTTTCATTTGTTTCAATCCTGATTAATTGTTTTTCCTGTTGACGCTTCACTCAGTAACCACTCACACCAGACCTCAGTGCTCACGCTCTGCATTCAGCCTCCAGTTGTCCTTTGCATTGCCACCTGACGTCACTTTGCGTCATAAAGTGTTCTACAACCAATCAAATATTTACCTTTTCATTAAAGTTATTTTTATAAATGAACATCCAACATGTTCGCACTGCCAAGGATTGTTACTTTTTTCTGTTAATTTCACAATAAAAGTTTCTTTTTTTTGCTCTTAAATTCTGTGTTGTTGTACAAATTTTCCGATAGACATTTTAAATCCTTTGCAGCTATGGGAGATGGTAAATGGTGTATACTGTACTTACTTAGCACTTTAATTCCTGTGCTTTACACTCACAGCCCCATTCACCGATGCGCACACACACACACACACACACACACACACTCACACACACACACACACACACACACGCACACACACCACTGTCATGCATGGTGCCAACCTGTAACCACCAGGGGCGCCTTGCTCGCCCGACATATGGGCGAGCAAGGCGAGAACTGAACCTGTGATCCTCCACTCAGAGGTTGACCGCTTTACCTCTCCATCACAGCTGGTAACTGTTTGAAAAAAAAGTCACTTCTTTCAAAACAGTAACAAATAAAGATCCAAAAGTTACATTGTAAGCTGACCATAGTGGTTTGACAAGGAAAACTAACAATAAATCTTCAAGTGTGAAGGCAGATCATCTTCTTCTCACTGTGTTATTTTAGCCTTAAATGTTTACTTATTTGTTTCAATGTTATTATGGCATAATTTTTATGTAGAATAAGAAGTTTTGTTAAAAACGGTGCGAGTGAGCCTTTGCACAGACTCGTAGGGCTTTATAAAAGACACAGTTGTAAGCAGAAAAGTATTCATGTTTTTGTGCTGAATAGATGCTCTTGTGATAAAAATGTGACTTTTTTTTTGTCATGTAACGTCAGGTTTGTTCAGCTTTAATAGCAAAACATCCATCCATCTTCTAAATCCACTTGATCCCTTTCAGGGTCATAGGTTGCTAGAGCCTAGCCCAGGTACTGATGGGCTGAGGGTGAAGTGTTCCCTAGACGGGTCACCAGTCTGTTGCAGGGCTGAAGCAAAACCTTTGGCTTTAAATGACAGAACTGGTTAAAATTAAACATAGCTGCTTAAACTACACAAATAGGGTAAAATAGAGTCCACAAATAGTTCATCTGAGCCTTTTAGTGACATCTTGCCTTTTTAGACTTGCTTTAACCCCTGTCAAAGCTGACTTATTGAGGCCACATGTGTCCACCAACACATGGAGGAGCTACAGCTTTTGACCTTTGGGCTATAACTAGTCTACATAACACAAAAATATATATCACTATCAGACAAAGAAAACAAAGAAAAGAAAATATTGGACGTATTTCAAAGTTTCTCCAAAGATACAATTTTTTTAGATTACGTACAGAGAGGTTTATGGAGCATTCCCTAAACTTTCATTGTTAGAATGTGTTTGTTTGTAGCAGTTAAACCTTTAGCAAAATGATATCAATGTGGATAGAAAAAACCCATCAAACATGCAATTCACACAAATTGTATTCGTGTGAATACAAAGTTATTATATTACTTTTATAGAGCTCATGAATGTTGGAAATTCTTTAAAAAAAATCAACTTGTCAGTATTTTTTTTTCATTAAATGTTCCATTAATAAATTAATCTTTTTAGCTCTTATGGCATAACTTGGGTTTATATTTGGATTTGTAACATTTCTAACCAGTAATTACAACAAAAAACATATACAAATAAGAAAGATGTGTCAAACTTACGCTGCATGGTGGGGCAGTGGTTAGCGCTCTTGCCTCACAACAAGAAGGTTCAAGTCCCGGCTGGGGGATCTGAAACAGAATACCAATTGAGGACGTTTCTGTGTGGAGTTTGCATGTTCTACCCATGTATGCGTGGGTTTTCTCTGGGGACTCTGGCTTCCTCCCACGGTCCAAAAACATGCTTTTTAGGTAAATTGATTACTCTAAATTGTCCCTAGGTGTGAATGTGAGTGTGCAAGGGTGTGTGATTGTGGCCTGTGACAGACTGACAAACTGTCCAGGGTGTCACCAGTGGCTGGGTTAGGCTCCAGAAGCCCTGTGATGCAGAAAGGGACAAAACGGATTACAAAATGACTGAATGAATGTCAAACTTAAGATGATCAGTCATATGATTTGAAAATTAAAAGTAAAAGAGATAGATATCCATATACCCCTTGTGCTATCTTAGATGACCCCACCCTTACATTGACGTGTTCTCTCTAACATGACAAAGGTGGATAAAGGTGGAAAGATTTCATGTAATCCATGGACACCAGTGAGGTTCACAAATCATTTGAATCATTGAAGAAGAAAGGTTCAGAGCACTGTCTAGTGGGTCTATGAACCAACTCTCAACGTTAAAGTGCCTAGGATAGCACAAGGGTTAAACAAGTAGATGGTGCCATTATCATCACTCTAAATCATAAATCTTATAGATAAAGAACACCACACACTGAATCCATTAAATGTGCAGTTTTTAACCCTTGTGCTATCCTAGGCACTTTAATGTTGGGAGTTGGGTCATCTAGACCCACTAGTCAGTGCTCTGAACCTTTTTTCTTCAATGATTTATGATCTTCACTGGTGTCCATGGATTACATGACATCTTTCCACCTTTATCCACCTTTGTCATGGTAGGGAGAACACGTCAATGCAAGGGTGGGGTCATCTAAGATAGCATAAGGGATAAAAAAACAGTTTAACTGCTTGAAAATGAGAGGGGAGTGGGAGGAAGCAGTCTTAAGTAATCCCATTATGTTTTAATAATTTGTTTACGTATATATCATAACTCAGTTTGTAACTTTAAATCATAGATGTTACAATATTCCAGAAATTACTTATCACAATTCCAGAATGAAAATGGAGAGCTTGAATCAAAGGGAAGTGCTTAATTAGTGAAAATTATGCGTTGATTATCATTAATACATTCTTTTTGGGTCAAAATCAGTATGCTTGTCACAGCTGAACCTAGTTAAAAATAAATGGTAGATGAAAGATCCATATTTCATGGCTAGTCCTTGATGGCCACAAGCATGGACGATTACACAACTTATTAAAAAATATCTCAAAGATTCACAAGGATTATCTTAACACGCCATTAAAGGTGAAATGAATGTAACAGAAGGGATAAAGCTGTAGTTATTTGTAACATTTCTTTTATATGTGAAAATGTTCAAAGGAAAGCAATGTGATCTATAACTAGAGCAAAGCTCAACTCTCTACAAAATGATATTTCTACACTGGGCTCCATACAACTAGCAAAATGTATTCAGTGTGTTATAATTATTTCCAAGCAGACGTTTGACATTTTCTTTAAAAATACACAGGCATAATTAAATTCACAATAAAAGCCGCATCTGAAAAAGAAGCAAAACTAAATAATTGATTCTAGTGATCTAGAAAAATAATACAAGTAAAATAAGGAGCAAACTGGGATTGAGGGAAGCCCTCACTGCTGTTTTCTCCACCCACAGCACACAGCCCCCCATCTGTCCTCACTGGGGGGGATGACTCACACACAGACCTGCTTTATGTAATCAGATCTGACAGTTTTTGGCCAGCAGGGGGCAGCAGATCCTTTGAGAGTCCTTTGCAGCGGCGTCCAAGAATAGCAACAGCTTGAGGGACAGTGGTGGTTTTGTAACATAATTGGCAACTGAGCCAAAATGTTCTTACAGTTCGCCCAAATTCGCCTACTAGGAGGAGGAAAACTGAGAACATTTTAGTTTAATGAAGAGACTAGTGAGAAATTCACCAGACTTGAACCCGCAAAGAACTGCTTTCCTCCAGATTCTTTTTCTTGCATAACTTCTCATGATGGAGAATGAAGATGACAGAGGCTGGTGACGGTGACTGTGCTAAGAGTGTAGTAGGGTAGGAGGCCAAATGTAGTTTAATATAGTGGAAGACAGGCCTTTAGACATGGTGTTGCATTAAGATCAGAGGAAAACCAGAGAGAAGAACAGAAAATACTTTGTGACATTAAACAAAGACAAAATTATCTCCATGGCATGTAAAACAACCTACCATGAACAGCATTTTTTTCGTCTGCTCCTGATTCACAACAATTTGAATAAAGAAATACTCAAAAAATGCTATTTTCATCTTTATTTTCTTTATAGATGTCCTCCATCATGAGAAAAAAATCCAAAAGAACACCAAAAAGGGAGTCTTTACATTTAGAGATAATGTAGAAAGTCACCTTAAAAAGGTATATGAAGCACACATAAAAAATCAAAAAAAGGAGCAAATCGAGCACATAACTGCAAATGTCATAGAGTCCTATAGGGCAACACCGTGGAGCTCACTGTGTGCAGTCAGAAATATCATCTGAAGTTTATGTGTTCTTATAATTGTGTGATATGGGTGTTTACATATGGGAGCATGTGTTTGAAAGTGTCAGAGCCCACGTTCATGAGTGGGAGGAGTGTTTGGGAAAGCGGGGAGGGTTGGAGGCCTCTGTGCTTTGGTACCCTGGCCAAAGCATGATCTAATTTCTGGACCAGTCACATCCTGTGGGCCACAACCAACAAGGTGCTCGTAGTGGGAGATGAACTCTCCTGTTGGGGGACAAAAAACTACAACACAGAGGAAAACAACTCAACCCTCATATCCATGTTTTACAGTCATGTTCTGTCCTTCAGGTAGATGCATGTTAAAATGATCAAAGGAGCAGTCTTTGATCTTCTGTTGCATCTCAAAAAAACCTTCATGCTCCCCCTCTCCATTACAGCACAATGCAGGTATTATATTTATGAATGAAAGAGTGAGGTGGAGTGTCATTTTCCTCCACCCACGACACAGAGCGCTGCAATTAGTTTGTTAATTAAAAGAGCGGGCAGAGGAATCTCACAGATATGAAAAACAGGAGGCATAGCTCAAGGAAGATGGGATGATTGGAGAGTATGAATAGTGAGGAAACAAGCAGGGAAACAACTCTGGACATCTGCAAAGATTACAAATATCTGTTAAAAAGGTGAGAAACAGAGAAAGACATTTAGGAACGTAGACATATCAGCACATCATCAAACTAGTGTGTTTGGTTCCCACTCTCACCTGACCCAGAGGGGGCCCTGGTTCCTATCCCAGCTGGGTTCTGTCTGTGGAGTTTGCATGCTCCCCAGTTTCCATCTACAGTTTATCCTCCTTCACAAGTTGACTTAGGAGTGAGTTTCTGACCCTGCCATGGACTGGTGAACTTTTCAACTTTTTGAATATAAAAACAAACAATATCCACAGCTGCCTAGGATATAAAAATCATAGGCAACGTCCAAATTCCCTCACTAATCTGCAACAACTAAAAAACTATATAGTATAGGGGATTTTTAGTGCCCTGGATTTTGAAAGCAATTCGTTCATTTTTTTTTGTTAATGACAAATGTGATGTCACTGATATCCCAAAGTTAAAACCTAATAAAAATAAAAATTTCACAGACTATTTATGAATCTGCTGTGTTCCAATGATGAAAACTAGCATGGTTTATAAAATTAAGAAAACAACAACAACAAAATACATTTTTTCACATGAAAAATAATTCAAGTGCAATGCATTAGAGCCTATATTTGCCAATCACTGCGGTGACGCTAATCACTGCACCACCTCACAGCAAGAAGGCCCTTGGTTCAAGTCCCAGCTGGGGGACCTGAAACAGAACACCAATGGGGGAACTTTCTGTGTGGAGTTTGCATGTTCTGCCTGTGCATGTGTGGCTTTTCTCTGGGGACTCTGGCTTCCTCCCACCGCCCAGAAACATGCTTCATAGGTTAATTGGTTAATCTAAATTGTCCATAGGTGTGAATGTGAGTGTGAGTGTGCAAGGGTGTGTGCTGCCCTGCGACAGACTGTTGACCTGTCCAGGATGTCCCCTGCCTTTGCCCATGAGTGGCCGGGATAGGCTCCAGCTGCCCTGTGACCCCAAAAAGGACAAAACGGGTTTAGAAGATGAAAAAAAAGGATTATGGAATATAGATTCAGACAGCTCAACAATATGGTATACACACCATATTGTGCACTAAGTAGTGAAGGAATTTTACCACAACAATTGTGTTAATTCAGGCAGCACAGAATTTCTTTGAGCAAAAGCTGGAACAGTTTTTCTGCACTAATTTGATTTTCCTGACAGAAGAAAAATGTCAAACCAAAACAAGGTGAAGAGCAGTCTTTACAGTCAAACTTAGAGACACAACAAACTTGGATTTGGCCAATGGAATGACGCTTTGATGCATTTTCAAAAAAGGGCGATTTACCTCACTTTTGGGTAAGATTACAAAGCAGCAAGTCAGAATCCTTAATAGTTCTGACTGATGTTCTGGCTCCTTTCATGAACAATGCAAAAAAAACACAAACAGCTTTAAGCATTATATGAGCTGAGGAAACAAAAACACAAGAATCCTTTATGTGGCCTTGTGAAAAGCGCTCACACTTGTGTTGAGGGTGTAGGGGTGCAAACAGGTCAGTGCGGTCTCCATGTGGGCACCTTCTCAAAAACTTGTTTTGTTGAATTTGACCTACAACACAAAGAAAACTAAACAGTGTTCCAGCAAACCATCTCCCTCTCTGTCTGCACTCTCTAGCAATATAAAATGAAGTTGCCAATTAGCCAACAATAAGCAATCACAATACGAACAACTAGCCAGCCCCAACTATTATCCTGCTAAGTGCCAGTCTACAATATAGAAATGCCAAACTCACGAGAAAAATGGATTAATGTCAGGACAGAAAAAACTCTCCCCATTCAGTTTGGGCTCACTGACAAGCCTCAACCAGAAGAGACGATGGAACAGTAAAGAAAATATGTGAAGGTAAATGTAGACTTTCAGCTTTAAATAGAAATTTAACAATTTCCTTAGAATACCAGCCAGACAGACTTTACCCCACTCCCACCGAACACTTCATTTAAACCAGCAAGCCCAGTAAACGCTCCTTCACAAAACAAAAAGACAGACAAACTAATCAAGTTTAAAATAGCCACATAACTGGCAGGTCTCAATACTCCCTGTTAGCATTAAGCAAACCATCTTTACAAACATTTCTTGGAACACAACAACTGCTCTCTCCCAAACATCTCAATAAAATAAAAGCCAGAAATTGCATCAAGTCGTTTTTCCTAGGTTTTGCAATCACCTGATACATCCCCTTACAGCATCCTTTATCTTTTTCCACAAGAACTCACAGCCGCCAGCAGCAGTCTTAGTTGTTCAGTTAATTCTCTGCTTTAGGCTCCACTCTTTAATATCCAGCTCTCCTTGCAGATAGCAAACTTACTTTGCCAAAAAAACCTCCTAAAATAGGGGTGTGCAACCCCTGGTCTTCGAGATCTACCACCCTGCCTGTTTGTCGGTTCTCTCTGCACTACTTCTGCTGATTCAGGTAATCAGCAGTAAGAAGCTGGAGAACAGGCAGAGTGGAAGATCTTACAACAACAACACCAAATCTGGCCTCAGGTTTGTGCAAGCAACACAACCAAAGACTTGCCTTCAAAGCAGTTTCTCAATTGCCAGTTTCCATCTTCATCCAACAGACTAACTGGCCTTTTCACAGGGCACCAGAGTTCTGCACCTTTCTCCTCCTTCACAAACAAACTCCATTTCCTGCTTTTTTTTGCTTTGCTGCATTTATATCTTTGCATTTTCCTTCTATAGCTGATGTGAAGCATTTCAACTCTTGACTATGCATCCATGTAAATCTCCCCGATGACAAATTATTTTACATCCTGACAGAATGTGACGAAGAGAAGCTGCCCCAAACACAGTAAACCTGATGGATCCTCGTGTGTCCATATATTCTAGAGATGAAATAACATGAAAAACAAGAATTTCATTCTGCCTTCCTCCCTTCTCCCTCATGTAAATGGTAAATGGCGTATACTTATATAGCGCTTTCTACCTTCTTAAAAAGGCCCAAAGCGCTTTACAGTCACAGTCACAGTCCCATTCACCCATGCACACACACATTCACACACTGGCAGCGGCTCCGCTGCCAAACACTGGCCAACCTCCCACCAGAGGCAAGGTGGGTTTCAGTGTCTTGCCCAGGGACACTTCGACACATGGGCGTGCAAGGCGGGAATCGAACCTGCAATCTTACGATCATGGGTCGACCGCCCTACCGCTGCACCACGGCCGCCCATGTCTTTCCAAGATATTTTTTTTTCTCTATATACGTTCCCCATTTCCTCCAGTAGCCTTGTGTTACCTTAGAAACTTGCACATCTTACTGGCTCTTTGTGCGTTTTAATTTGATCTACAACCAGCTTTCTTTTATTATCTGCAGATATTCTGCACCACAGCTGCTGAGATGGGCTCAAACCAAAGCCAGCACATCTGTGCTGCACCTGTTTAACAACATTTCTCTGTCTAAATGCTGCCAGAGCCTGAAGAACTGCCTCTTTTGGCTTCCATTTTTATCTTGCAGAAACTTTAGGAACAGGGCTTGGCACAACTGAATGCCCCAACTGTGATGAGGTCATCTCCAGTTTTGCTATAGCTCATGTAAACTCCTCTGTTAGACTAGACACATGGAACTTCAGCATCCTTCTTCCATGCAAAGTGACACTGTGTAAGCAATGGCACCCCAAACCACATTCTGATGAAAACTCTCATCGTTTTCCGAAACCTTCATTTTTTAAAGGGATATGGCAGACCATAACCAACAAACAGCAAATGTAGCAAGAGACCGAACTGCAAACATCACAGTTTTAGTTTTTCAGATGCATCTATTTTTTTTCGACACGGACTATGGAAGCGATTGTGTAGCATAAATAAAAAGAAAAGTCAATACCAGAAATGCTTTGAGGACAACCTGCTGTTACAGTTAGCAGACTGCCCTTTATCATTGAGACTTTTATCACACCACCTCCTTTAAACTGGCTTTCCCAGCACAGGTTCTCCATTCATACCGTTTACTGCTGAAATGCTTCTGGATTTTGTGACTTTTAAACTTCATGTTATACATCAGTGGGACAAAGTCAGCCACCAATTGTGCAAGTTCTAAAAAGATGCGAGAGGCCTGTAATTTTCATCATAGCAATACCTCAACAAAAAAATCCTGAAAATCCCATTGTCTGGATTTTTAAAGAGAATTTATTTGTAAATTGTGGTGGAAAATAAGCATTTGGTCAATAACAAAAGTTCACCTAAATACTTTGTTGTATATCGTTTGTTGGCAATGACAGCAGTAAAACGTTTTCTGCAAGTCTTTACAAGGTTTTCACAAACTGTTGCTGGTATTTTGGCCCATTCCTCCATGAAGATCTCCTCTAGAGCAGTGATGTTTTGGGGCTGTTTCAGGGCAACACGGACTTTCAACTTCCTCCAAAGATTTTTTATGAGGTTGAGATCTGGAGACTGGCTAGGCCACTCCAGACCTTGAAATGCTTCTTAAGAAGCCACTCCTTCATTAGCCGGGCAGTTTGTTTGGAATCGTTGTCATGCTGAAAGACCCAGCCACGTTTCCTCTTCAAAGCCCTTGCTGATGGAAGGGGGTTTTCACTCAAAATCTGATGATACATGACCCCATTCATTCTTTCCTTTACCCAGATCAGTCGTCCTGGTCCCTTTGCTGAAAACAGTCCCAAAGCATGATGTTTCCACCCCCATGCTTTACAGTAGGTATGATGTTCTTTGGATGCAACTTAGGATTCTTTCTCCGGCAAACACGGCGAGTAAAAATGTTACCAAAAAGTTCTATTTTAGTTTCAACTGACCATGGGACATTCTCCTAAACCTCTCCTGAATCATCCAAATGCTCTCTGGCAAACTTTAGACAGGCCTGCACATGTACTGACTTTAGCAGGGGGACACGCCTGGCACTGCAGGATTTGAGTCCCTGGCGCCATAGTCTGTTACTCATGGTGGCCTTTGTTACTTTGCTCCCAGCTCCCTGCAGGCCATTCACCAGGTGTGGTTCTGGGATTTTTGCTCACCGTTCTTGTGATCATTTTGACCCTGTGATGAAAATTACAGGCCTCTCTCATTTTTTCAAGAGGGGAAACTTGCACAATTGGTGGCTGACTAAATACCTTTTTGCCACACTGTAAATGACACGAAAAGTTCCATTGCCGTTGCAAAAACCAAAGGAAACTATGTGCATCCAGCCATGATCCCCCATTAACCCTAAATTCAGACATTCTAAAGCATAAACGAATATCTCTTAAGTATTCTTTCACCAAACCACTCACTGTGCTTATCATTTCAAAATATTTTTAAAAGGATGTTTCGAAAACCAATAGTTTCCCAGATAGGTAAATAACTTCTGCAATACTAAAGATGCTAAAGAAAAGCTTGTCTTCAACACTTAAGAGTGTGATGGGTCTAAAGTTGTCAGAATCTGTTTTTTTAGAATCAAGATTGCTCTTACCCTTCTCTAGGATTATCACTTTAGCTGCTGTCTCATTGCTGCTGCCAGCACAGAATCATCTTTTTTTCCACTTGATCAAGTTTAGATTGGATCTTCTGTGTTTGAATATTTTTTCTAAAGGCATGACGCTGTATCAAGAGCAGAAATGATCACTGCATATCATTACGAAGCTCACATTAGAACTGCTCCCTGAACTACAACTGTTGAACTGCAAGAATCAAATCTTGTTAATTGTAGAAATAATTAGCTTATCAGTCCGCTTCAATTACCGCTTCAGTTGCTGGTTACGTTCATTAGATCAGGTCACTGTAATCTTTCACAAGCACTTGAGGGACCGTGGCTGCAGGCATCGCTCTGAGCAGGTGACTGAGTCGCATGCCAGTGATTAACAGCAGTGTAATTAAAAACGTGACTGGGAGCGGGCATGTGAGAGGGTGACGACACATTCTGCACCGCAAAGGTGCAGGCAGAAGTGTGAAAATGCTTTTAGACAAACCAAAGAAAATTACACATTGTGCTACTTCAGAGTTTTGGAGGCTAATTCTGACTCTAAGAAAGACCCATGAGCACTTTGCTCTCAGCTTTTCGCTTGTTGCGTAAATGTGGTAACCAAGAAATGGCAACATGTTGCTATGGATGTGTGGGTGTAGAGCACTGAAAAGGACTAATGCTGAAAAGAAATTCAGCCCTGAGAAAAATGACACAGAAAAAAAGAGAATGATTTGACAACGACGGGAAGCAGAAGGCCTTAGAGGAATCAGCCTGCATTATTTTTAGATGTTTTATTGATTATTCTGAGAGTCTGTGTGATCCAGATCAATTCTTTTTCACATTATAAATTCAAGTATAAAGAATAAGATGAACACACTGTGTACCAGCTGAACTATATGAAGACACTCTGTGTGTCTCTGGTTGTTAGCAAAAAGATCTAGCAGCTATTTTTATCTTTTCCTCTCAGGAATCAGGAGCAGATGGATCTCCTGAAAGCACTTTGTGTGCCCCTCTATGAATTTACTTTTTATTTATTTAAAATATATTTGGTTGTTGATAAGTTAACACATTTAACATATTAAACCCTGCCTAATGGTTTTAAAGTGTGCTTAAAGTGTTTTTCATTATCAAAATCTAGTCTAAAATCAGTGAATTAATGACATAAAGGTTTTTATTTCAGATATATACAGACCTCTTGTCTTCAGAAATTAAATATTGGCCATATGTCTTTGATCTACATCTGATAATGTTACCAATTTAACCTTTGAAACTGGGAAAAAGAGGAGGTTTCCCAAAGAAATCTAAGACAGCATATTCTTCTGTTAACAGAATTGCAAAAATACTTCATAACTTTAGTTTCTGGGAGGCAGTCTGCTCCCAGATCATCATCTGTAACAAAGATTTTAGGTTCACAAAAAAACAAAAAGCAAATTATATCAATATGTAAAAGAACTCAATATAAGTACAAATATTTGAGAGGGAAAATGTATTTGATTAAAATCTAAAATAGAGTCTAAATTCTGAGAGAAAAAGTCAAAACAATGAGACCGAAGTCAGAAATGTAAAAAACAAACGTCTGAATCGAAGGAAAAAGCAGAGTTCTTTTTACAGTGTGTATGTTGGAGGACTCCAAGGCAAACAAATGTATTTACATTTCACCACAGGAACATTTATGTCTGCATTCAAATGCTAAACAGTTCCTAATATAACTAAAGTGATCTAGTCAGCACACAAACACCAACACAACAGTCACTGAGTGAAGAAACAAACACGTGATTATTTATAGTCTAACCAGTTTTTTGGATAGGTGTTTGCAGGTCCTTGTTAGCGACACAAAACACCCAGAAATGTGTGGATTTTGAGGGAAAAAAAGATTTGACTATAACCTGCTTGCTTTTTCCGGCTTGTTGACATGCTGTGCTTGTTCTTGTATTTTTGGACCGCTATAGATAGAAAGCGGCAGCATTAGGAAAAGATAAATAAGCCACAGCTGGTTGTAACAGAACCCATCCATTTATGAATGAGTCCAGAATGAATGGCTGGGCAAGTGTGGATGACAAACACAAAAAAGAAGGGGAAAAGGAAGAAAGCAACGTCAGTTATATGTGAAGAGACATGTGACCATCTCCCAAACAAACTGGATAAACAGTGGTGTCCAAGGACAGGAGAAGAAAAGAAGACAATTAGACCAACTTATGGAAAAGAATGAAGCACAAATCCATTCAATCTGTCCCTCTAGCACTCACATCAACCCACTCACTGCCTCAGTTATGCAACACCACCATCTCTCCACTCATCTACAGCATACATTCAGGTATGCATGCGTGAAAGCTAGCGCTTGAACGAGCTGGTCCTCCATCCGGTGCTTGTCGGCTGCCGTTTTTATCTACTTGTGACCGTAGGCTAAAAAATACTGAAATTTCATAGAGACAGAGAGGTTAAAAAAGGAAGAAAATGTGATGGAGTTGCAGAGAAAGATCTGTTGCTGGGAGGTCTCATGATGTAACAAATCTACATCACATCACCATGGCAACCCAGCATCAGCACCAGCAGACTGTGGTAAAGAGTCAGTCTGTGCTGGTATGTTACAGTGAAGCACTGTGGGAGGAGACAAAACCCTCAGCAAATTGCGATATGATAATTGGATGAACATTTTATATCTGCATGTGAAAAAAGTTAATAAAGAAAGTTAGTTTTCAGTTTTTGAGGCTTCTCTTTGTTTCCATGATCTATCTTTGGAGCTGTAGCTCATATTTTCAATCTGACTCCTATTTTGGACATGGACATGTATGTAGCCTCACACAGAAGCGGGATTCTGTAGCTAACTCTATTCTCAATAGAACTGCTGAGCCTTTTTACTGAGTTATTGTCACCATGTTCTTGTCTGAGTCTAAGTATAATCCAGAGACCTTGAAGAGACAGAGAACTCCAGCACAACTAAAAAAGCAATGGTGAAAATCTTCTATTCTCTGCTCTGTGGCCTGCATGCTAAAAATAAACTGAATATTGAAACGCAAAGAGAAAAGGTGCAAGGCTGTTGGCTCATAAAGCAAAGGCAGGGGAGGGAGAGAGATGGATAAAGGCAGGAGGTGAGAAGCAGGAGTGAGTGGAGCTGAATGTGTGGGCGTTTGTATGGTTGGCATTCATAGGTTGGGTCTGTGTTTCTGTCAATGAAGTAAACTAGTTTCAAGGTTGACAGACAGACTGAAGTGAACAGCACATGTTCGCTTCACAAAGAAGCACATGCTGATCTGCAGAGAGATGAAACTTTGTGGATGAGCAGACATTGTTTCACTTAACTTAAAACTGTTATACGTTTCATAAAGATATTTGGAGGACTTTGTCAATTGTGGTAGCAATGATGGAGAACACAGTGCAGGCTGGGATTGTGAGATGGGAGGAACGAACAAAAAACAAGTGCATTTTATTATTTAAAATCAGAAAGAGATGCTGCTTATTGAAGTAAACTGAAAAGCTTTCCAAACATGCACAGAACAGGGAATTAACACCATTTTGTCAGAGGCACTAACAAGGATGTGAAGGTGACTCAAATCTGAGAGAGATGACTGAACCATAGGAGTGTATAAATAGAAGTATGTTGTTTGCAAAATGGAAACATCCATTAAATGATATAAAAAACCAAAACCCTGTGGACCAGCCACTGCATTAGTTGTAATGTCTGCATGGACAAGCTTGACAAATGCTTTTGATATTCTATGACTATTTCAAATCCATCAGTGGTTGTTTACTGTCTGCATCTGTATGATCGAGTATGTGATGCTGGAATTTTATATCAGGCTAAACGTCGACTGCAAGTGTTTTTCCAGCAATTTCCGATGTTTGTTTGTTTTTCCCTATCATGAAATCACTCTTATATGAAGGTTATTGAATTATTTATTCCTATTGGAACAGCACTGTAAAGAGAATTTAAACCCCCTAAAAAGTGAAACGAAGCACAAAGACTTAGGTCGCCTGAATAAATGTTTGACTTCACTTGAGTACAATGTTTGTAGATATAAATACATAGTGACTAACATCAGTGTCAGCTGTTTTGTTTTTTTCCCCTTCTTTTTGAGGTGATACATTTCTAAATTTCCTAAAATGTTTCTTGTCAACTCTCCTCTTTACTCCACATCCTCTCCCAGTTCCATGTTGGAGTGGGAGGTGTTGCTAGGCGACGGGTTAGCTCCTTTCTTTCAAGAAGCAGAGTACAGACCTTGGCTTTCTGGGTGTAAAAATAAACAGAAGAAAAGATAATCTTAAGGAAGAAGGGATGTGTATCTTTCACTTGTGGCATGAGAGCCGCAGTATTTGCTCACCCTGTAAAGGTTTCCACCCTGTTCCATTTTGACTCTCCAAACAAATTCTACATTTGAGGTGAATAAAATCTTGGGCCTGGTATCAGTGAAAATGTTTGCTTTAGTCAACTTTCACCATAAAGTGTGATAGATGTGCTGCAGAGCCTAATGATCTGTGCGCTCTGTTCCCTGTGATGTGATGACTAAAGTTGTGGAAGAACGCGTTGCTCGTCCCTCATCCGCAGTCTCGGTCTCTGCCAATGACCAAAGCTGTGAAAGTCACACCAGTTGTTGACTACGGAGGAAGTGAATGAGTGTGTATGTGTGCAGAAGAATCCAGAATAGCCCTTGCCCTTTGTGCATCTGTTCAGTGTGTGGACAGTGAGTGTGTGAGTGACTGAGCAGCTTTGAGGGTGCGTGGGTGAGTGACAGAATGGAGGTGAGTGAGAAAGCGATCAGTTTTGCAGAACAATTTCTGTTGTTATAGCTCATCTTACTGCACTGAACAACACTTGCTGTTGATGATGCTGCGTAATTGCTATTTACGGAATGAAATGACCATAAAAATAGACTGTGAGAAATGAGTAAGCCTGTTGCCACAGATTTTGAAACACCTGTTGATCAGTGATGCTTCAACAAATAAAGCTTTTGTGACTAAAGTTGTTTTGTTTTAAAAAAATACCTTGTTAAATGCAGACTTTTAAACTGTAACATGAAGGTAAAAATGGTGCAACAGACTCAATCCGATAGATTCATCTGAGCTGCTGAAGACAAAATGAAATCCTAATTCTAAGACGGAAAACTATGAGACTTTTAATACTGAATCCAAGAAAACGACCCCACAAGTTACATGAAAGAACTGAAGTCAGTTAAAAAAAATTAAACTTGAAACAATCCAGTGACAAGAACAGGGATTTAAGGTGAATCCCTAAGCAGCAGCAATCCCATCAAAGGCCCACTCCAATAAATATGTTGTCTTTGTGTTTTTAACATGTTCTTGTAGCATTGTTTTCATGATGGAAGATATATATAAAACAATTTAAGCTTAAAACTGCATTTCTGAGTATTACTTGGTTCAAATTGCGGTGAATCAGGAGCAGTTGGAAAAATGCAGTTTCAAAAAGCTTGTAGGTGTGGCTTAGAAACTACAATGGGCGTGCTACAAGCACACAAGCACCCTGCTCTGCTCTGCTCCATTCTGATGCATCCACCAGCAGACGACTGGATCCATTTGAGTCTTTGTTTTCCTCGTCTGAGCCTGCATCTGGTTTAAAACTATACAGGTTGATAGCTCTGATATTGCTCACCATTTTTCTGCAGTTCACTGATTTTGGAGTTGTAAGCTAGTAAGCGAGAGTTAGTATTATGTCTATGAAGACTCTCATTTTTTTAAGTATTAGCTAAAAATTATTGAATAATCATAATTAAAAGACCATTGGGGACGTTTTTAAAATAGATCAAAAGATGATCGGAGTGGGACAAATTCCAGTCAGACATTTGCACAGTCTTATATTCTAGAGCAGGGCTGCTCATTCCTGGTCCTCGAGATCTACCACCCTGACTGTTTTCCAGATCTGCTAGCTGCTGATTAGCTCAATCAGATGTCTCCACATTTTGACTGAACGAACACACCTGGTCCAGGTAATCAGCAGCAAGCAGTGCAGGAAGAGCTGGAAAACAGGCAGGGTGGTAGATCTCAAGGACCAGGAAGGAGCAGCCCTGTTCTAGAGCATATCAAGACCTTAATACACAAAAAATCCGTCTGCCTTCTTTCAGGGAAATTTATAATTAATCTAAAACATCTGTAGCAAGTTGTATTTGAGTTAAAGAAGGCAGAACTTTAGTAGATTTTTATCCTTTTTTTTTAAATGTAGTTTTCCTTTTTTGCACTGAAAAATTGATGAGAAGACGTTGTTGTTGTTCTTGTTGTTGTTAATATTGAAAATGCAATTTTACACCAAAAAATGCTCATGCACAACCTCTTGTTTTTAGTTCCTTTTCTATTAAAGACAATGGGAGGAGGGTGAATTGAGCTTGTCAGATGTTTTTAGAGTGGCTGTACGGCGGTGTAGCACTCTTTTTTTTTTTTTACTTGACCTGGTCACCAGTTCAACGGACATATTTTACTTTAACAATAGGGGTTTTGTATCTTCTGACAAACCAGAGGTATGTCTGAATAAACCCCTTTTGTAATCGAGGCCAAACTTTATTCATTTTAATCGTGTTTGAAAATCTTTGGTGTTGGACCGGACGGAAAAGGAAAGGAGGAAAGAAAAAAGAGGGATATTAGATATTTGTATGCAAATACATGAATAAAACTGTAAATACTATTAGGGAAATAATAAACCAATGAGATTGTTCACCATGCAATGTTCGGTGAGGTTCAGATGTTATATAAGTTTATAAGAGCGGGGCCTGTCCACACACACACTCAGATGTTATAAACACTGTTGTCAAAAAATGTTCACATTCCAACATGTACACCAAATATGATATTGTTCACATGTTTGTGCCATGCCTTCAAACCAACTAGTGTGAAATATTTCATTCAGTCACGCAAACTAGGTGAGCTAACACCTGTGCTTGAGTGAGTGTTTATGTTCTTCTAAAATGGATGAAAAGAAGGAGGAAGAGTGCCCGTCCCCCAAGCCAGACCCCGCCCAGCAGCAGCAGCGGCAGCCAGGCTCCCCAACACATGCCACGGCAGCAGATAGAGGACAACCGCCCGGATGATCACATCCGGCACCCAAGCCAGGGCCAGCAGTAACGCCACCGGGGCCCCTAGAGCCAGAGAGCATGGAGGCATGGGGGGACAGAGAGTGCAGCTCCTGGCTCAACCAGGAGAAGCAGATCCCCCCACCCTGCTGCCTTGAGAGCCTTGAGCCCACTTTGGAAGAAAGACCCTGGCCCCAGGCGAGCACCCCATCACCACCGAGTTCTGGGCATCCCCGTCCCAACCACAGTGCAGGCCAGAGCCGAGGCCCCACCCTGCGTAGCACTTTCTTGCCTTGCAAGATAATCCTAGTTTGAATTTGAATATGAGTTCTTTCTGTGTGGAGTTTACATGTTCTCCTCAGGAATGTTTGGGTTTTCTCCGTGAACTCCAGCTTCCTCACACAGTTTCAAAACATGCTGCATAGGTTGATCGGTGTCTCTAAATTGTCCCTGTGTGTGTTGTTGTACATCTCTATGTGACCCTGCAATGAACCAGCATGTTTTTTTATTGGTCAGTGGAAAACCAATGAGTGGAATCAACAAAACTACTCTGTTCTTTTGCCAGTTTTCTAAAGTTTAGCAGGTGGGTGCAGTAAAGTTCAGTCATATTGCCCATCCCACTTGTTGGCTAATGTAAAAGGCAAAAATATTTTAGCTTCACATAGTTATATATGTCTAAAAACTTTTGCTTTAAAATATTCAAACTAGCCTTTGCACTCAATAGAAAGGTTCCTTTTTACCTTTGCATAATTAATACGTGAAAAGTAATTTTGAAACCTCTTCATTTTATTCATGATGTTGTTTTGTTGAGGAAGCTCGCATAAGTTTAAATGTTATCACAACTCCTTTTTTCCTGAAAACACCTTTTAAAAACTTTTTCAAAAGTCCTCTACAGCAACACCAATCTTTAATCAAACTCACAACTTCCATCTGTCCTTCATCTCCAGTTCAACTTTGATGTTTTGTGTAGATTTAAATAAATTCTCAGTGTTTTTTTCATTTTTCTTTCCAGTTTTGCTGACAAAAACAGAGACAGAGTGAAAGCACATCTCTGCCATAAGGAGCCAGACCACTATGACCTGTCTGAACAACTGAGCAAAGAAAGTTAAACTGGATCAGGTTTTATCCCTTGTGCTATCTTAGATGACCCCCACCTTGCATTGACATGTTTCCTACCATGACAAAGGTGGATAAAGGTGGAAAGATTTCATGTAATCCATGGACACCGGTAGTCCACCGTCATTGAAGAAAAAAAGGTTCAGAAAAATTGGTAAAAACATAAATGATTACTATTGTCAAAAATTTGCAGGATCAATTCAGTTTGATTCACTAGAGCCTGGATCACTTTGGATCACAATTTTTTGTCAATTTCCATCAGCTCCATTAATTCAATTTTGAATTTACATGGTTTACATATTTAGATATTTGTATGCAAATACATGAATAATACTGTAAATACTATTAGGGAAATAATAAACCAATGAGATTGTTCACCATGCAATGTTACATGATTTCTCAACAGGAGAAGCTCCAACAAAAAAAAGAACAGATTAACATTGTAGAGGTTTTATCCCTTGTGCTATCTTAGATGACCCCACCCTTGCATTGACGTGTTCTCCCTACCATGACAAAGGTGGATAAAGGTGGAAAGATTTCATGTAATCCATGGACACCAGTGAGGTTCACAAATCATTGAAGAAAAAAAGGTTCAGTGCACTGTCTAGTGGGTCTAGATGACCCAACTCCCAATGTTAAAGTGCCTAGGATAGCACAAAGGTTACACTAACGTAATGTATGACCTGCAGCTTGAGGTAATGTGCAAAGATGAGAGGTTGTGCTAAGCAGGTTTACAAGACTAATTGAGGTTCCTCATGAATATTGAGACAAATAGGACCTCTTGGCACAAACACAGACCTCTAATTTGATTGGTTTGAGTAGATTTGCTGTCCAGGAGACAGAGAGGAGGTCCTCATCTCAACAAGAGGTTGCACTTTATCCGCCCGCCACTTCACAGCCATGTTCTTCTCTATTATTCTAACCCGACTGCATCTTTTAATGGTGGAGATCCTTATGACAACCACATCAATGACAGAGCTTGAGACCAGTGAGACAGTGAGATTCTGAGTGGCTCTTCTATCGACTTCCATCATTCAGGTCTTAAAGCTTCAACGTTAAAAATGTGTTTTTAAATTTTAGCTTGCAGTCTGTTGTTTTTTAATCAGGCAGCTTTTAAAAACCTTAAAAGATGGTGGCCCAAATCTGCTCTCAAATCCACTTAAAACAGGACGTTTGGGTGCAGAGAGTTATGTGGTCAAGAAGAAAAAAGCCAAAGAACACCATCTTTTACCTGCATTAAAGTATATAAATATATCCACCAAAATAAAGTGACTTTATCCAAATTTTTAGTCATTGGTTAAATCATTGCAGGTCCTGTCATAAATACAAACAAAAATTGTCTACATTTCATTTTGGCAGCTTCAGCAGCAGGATTAGCATGTTCCATACAAGATGATCCTTAAGAAACATAAACATGTGTGGGAGCAAAATGCAAATACGATCGGCACACACATAGTTCCTAAAGATTACAGGATTAGGAGGATGGAAATGAATGTTTTATATGTGTGTCTCTGTAAATAAGGTGTGAAAACAAAAACAAAGCAGGAAATAATAATGTTGCTCCTGCCCGAAACACGCTTCTTCATTAAAATTATAAAAATTAGCTGCGTTGGTGTGAAAAAGTTCAAAAAATAGTATTTAGATCTCTTGTAAAATTAATGGGAGGTTATCCAGGTGAACAGGATCTTTTTTAATGTAGACTTTGACTGCTGTCTCTAGCTCTTCTGTTTTCTGAGGATTTTCGTCTGACATCTTGATTTCTTCAGTAAAGTTGGATCAGTTTAAAAATGAACAAACTTCCAGATTTCCTCCAAGACTGTTGCTTTACTCAAGTCCTGATTTATGTTTTACTCTAACATTCATGAGAAAGAGCTTACAGGGAATTAAGTCAAGCTAGAAAAAACATATAATCAGCCAAGAGCAATGGGACTTTTAAAACACATATATTTCTAAAAACATTTTGTTTTTTTGTTAAAAGTCCCACTCCAATCATCTTTTGATCTATTGTAAAGCGTTTTTAGTGGTATTTTAATTATAATTATGCTTTTTATTTTAGACAACATCAAAAATATGACATATTTTCTGCAGAGCAGCAGTAGTTCATAAGAAACTCATCTCTTGTTCCACCCTCAGTTGTGGGTGGAACTACTGGCGTGGAGTAAGCCCATCCCCACTTCCTATCTTCTATCTGTTTACATGCTTACATTACAGCATCTCACCACCCTCTACCTTATTAGCGGTGCAACAAAAATGGAGAGCAATATCGGAGCTTTCTAGCTGTACAATTTTGAGCCAGATGCAAGTTTGGACGAGGAAAACAAAGATGTGCATGGATCTAAATGCTGCAAGTGCATCGGAATGGAGTGGAGAAGGGAGGTTGTGGCTTGTAGCTTCTGCAGATATTTTTGTTTGCTCCTGATTAGAAAATTTGAGTAAAGAAATACTCAAAAATGCAATTTTGAGCATAATTTTCTGTACATATGTCCTCCATTATCAGAAAAATGCCACAAGAACATTTTAAAAATACCAAAACCACCATTTTCATTGGAGTGGGTCTTTAATGGGATTGCTGCTACTTGTAGGGTTTCACTTTAAACTGAATTGTGTTTTTGTCACTGGATTGTTTCTTCACGAACTTTTGATCATTTCAAATTTTACATTGTTTTGTTGATAGCTCAAATAAAGTTCAACAATAAAACTCACCCAATAGTAACATTCTTTTCCAAAGCTGCTTGTTTTATCTTACAAAATGTGCTCAAAAAAGTCATTCTACTTCACCTGTAAGTCATTTTTTCATATAGGACGTCATCAGTGATGTTCAATGGCTGTTTTATTTCACAAACCCTGTGATAACTATCACTCCGATCATCTTTTGATCTATTGTAAAAGCCTTTCCAGTGGTCTTTTAATAGTGATGATGTTTTTAGCCTAAATTAAAAGTCCTGTGTTGTTTTCTTAGTCATGGTTTCTGCAGAGCGGCAGGCGTTCGTTAGAACTTCATCTCTGAATTGTGGATGAGATTATTAGTGAAAGCCTGCCCCCTCTTCCCGTCAACCAACGTTACACACTTTCTCCTGCTAACTTATAGCCCCTCACAACCCCAACATAACATTATCGGGGCAACAAAAACACTGAGCAATATCAGAGCTATCCAGCCATTCAGTTTCGATCCAGATTCCAGCTCAGACTAGGACAACAAGATGCACATGGACCTATTTGTCTGCAAGTGGATGTATCAGAACGGAGCAAAGCATGGAGTTTGTGACCCTCTGACTGTAGCTTAAGAGCTACAAGGTTTTTCCAACTGCATTTTTCCGTCTGCCCCGATTCATGACAATTTGAATAAATGCTCAGAAATGCAGTTTTATTTTTATTTTTCTTTGTATGTGCTCTTCATCATGAGAAAAATGCCACAAGAGCATGTGAAAAACACCAAACACCCAAATTTCCTTAGAGTCGGGCTTTAAATCCTGTTATTTATCACAACTGTGACAAAATATCAAAAAAAATGCAATACAAGCTGGTTGCTTAGTGACACCTCAAAGATGAATGTAACTTTAAAAATATCTTTAAAAAGGGACTCTTTTCTTCCCGGGGTCCACCACTTTAACAAAGCTTACATCAAGAAACTCTTAAAATGCAACAAATGCCACCAACCTGACACATTATGGTCCAGATTTTGACAAAGGAAAACTGTAATCCTGGTGGCTCTGAGGGCTCTCCTCACTTATCTCATGTGCTGGAGAGATGACAAACCCTCACCCCTCATTTCAGCGGCTCCAGACACCTTCAGGGTCAAGAAAATTAAACTGGAGATACAATATGGAAGAGCTATGGACCATTTCTTTTAGGGAAACTGTTAAAGCTCCCTGCAGGTGAACATTAGTGATTTATTTCTGATTATCTAGCTCTTTGGTACCTTCAGGTCATTATCAATCAGGAACCAGTGATTAAAGAGGAGAAGTGGCTGAGTCATCCTGAGGACGCAGACTTCATCTATCAGAAACATTACATGTAGGGCTGATTGTTCCCCACAGGAGAAGTCAGGAAAATGTTAGATTCTCCTCATCCTGACACATTTCTCCTGACTTTGATTGGTTCGCGTAAATTCTCATCTTATTATTAGTATTTTTTTAATGTAATACGTCATGGAGGATCAAATAATGCCAAAATATTTTACTGTCATGGCAGCAAAAAGACTTATTACTATTAAATAATGTGTTTGTGAGTGTGGCGGATCCAGCTGCGCACCGCCGCATCAGCTGGATCCCGAACGGAACCAGAGGAGCGTCCAGGACGGCTAAAAGTGAAATCTCCTTCTCCAGAAATAGGACGAAGGGAGCTTCTATCGGTGACATCTATTTTTAGCAACTGCCTGCCTCACGTGCTACATACGTGGCGAGTCTGCGCGCGCAGAATTATTCATGAAAGCATTTCATTAAAATGGGATCCGCGATCAGACTTTGAAACTCGTCACCGCAACTTTGAAGCAAATCAGACAGAAGCAAAAGTCAAAAAAGAAAGTTGAAGGAAAAAAGGGGGAAATGCTGAGAATTGATGCTCCAAACGCGTCGTTCCACTATATCGTGAATACATCATTTCTATAATCATATATTATAATTGTTTCTTTTTCTTTAAATAATGATTGATTTAAAGAAAATGAGCCCTCCAGTGTACTCTATTAGAACATTGCAGAAATAACAAATGAAACTCTAAAAATACATCATGAAGGATTTGACATTTACGGTGGTTTTATCTCGGTATGAGGAGGACTGATGAATGATGGGGAGGAATCAGGATCAGCCTCCACAGCTGCATCCTCTGCGGGGAGCTTCATCGAGACGACGTGTTTAAGCTGGAAAACTAAAACATGCTGCGTTCACTGACAGGACCGGAGCAAAGATGCCAGACACATAAACACAGAGACCTCCATCGTATGCGCCCCATCTCCCTCCCTATCAAGTTCCCTGCCCCCCCCCCCCCTCCTGCAATCTACCGGTGACTCCGTTTACGTTCCACATTTGCTCCGCCCCTTACTCGGTTTTGTCCAAATCGGGCTTTTTGCGTCGCCGGAGCTCCCTGTTTCAGGCGGACGTCATCAGCGAGTAAAGAGAGGAGCTGACGTAGATGGAGAGTCACCGAATGGAGAGGGCCAAGCAGGAGGAGGGGAGGGGGGAGCTCCATCAATGCCTACACTGATATGAGACACATCCACGTCCACCACCAGCCCCCCTCCCTCCGTTTTACGTCGGCGTTAGTGCGTCGGGAGCCCCCCTGTACCGGCGGAGTACCAGCCTATATAAGTGACCGGCGAGCAGAGTCCCTCAACCAGATTTACGGGTTCCGGACTTAACGGCTCCTCCACAGCCGCAGATTCACCTGCGCTCCGATTGGAGGGACGGACATCCAGCAGCCAGCCAGCCTCCGAGCTGGACGCTGCGGACCTAACGCAGACAGAGACCAGTGGAGGAGAAGGTTCAAAAACCTTGCTCTGAACACAACCACGACAATGAAAGTCCAACAGCAGACCTGAGAGCTTTCCCGCCTTTTTTCCCCTGTCTCTCAACACATCTCGGAGACAGAGCACTTCGGAAGAGCCTGAGCGACCCTCCGCTTCCAAGTCCCGAACTCACACCTGGAGGAATTTCTACCGACCACCGCAGTTACCGACCATGTACCGCTCAACCAAAGGAGCGTCCAAGGCGCGCCGCGATCAGATCAACGCCGAGATCCGAAACCTCAAAGACTTGCTGCCCATCTCTGAGGCTGACAAAGCGCGGCTCTCATACCTGCACATCATGTCGCTGGCGTGCATGTACACCCGGAAATCCGTCTTCTTCACTCAAGGTAAGAACGGCGTTCATTACTAAGAAAAAACTACCTGTTGATGGGAACTCGTGTTCTGCAGAGGCGCGCGCACTCTGATCTCTCACACCGGCGGGAGCAACAGGTGTCTGAGCGCTGCGGGACACATGTTCCACATCAGTGTTGTGCATTTTCTACTGAAATCGTTTAAATGACGCTAAAATATGTGTTGCTGTCCGTGCTGAAACGCTTCAGCATCAATGACGGCTTCACCGCTGTCCGTGGTGCTGAAACGCGCGCAGCTGCTAGGCAAACCTTTCCTTTTTTAAACGTATTTTTCTCATCCCCCCCGTTTCATTTAGAAATGGGAACTGCCGCTAGTCCAGAGGAGAGCGAAACGTTTCTGTCTTTCCACGAGCTGTCGGAGTTGATGCAGACACTGCCAGGCTTCTTGATGCTGCTGACCGGAGAGGGGAAGCTTATCTACCTGTCAGACAGCGTCTCTGAGCATCTCGGACACTCCATGGTGAGTCTAAATGTCCCGAATTATTATCTACATAACGTTGGGGTGCTTGGGACTTTGTAAATGTGGATTTCGATTTGATTTTTAGGTGGATCTCGTGTCGCAAGGGGACAGTGTTTACGACATCATCGACGCCTCAGACCACTTGATCATGAGGAACAACCTGTCCGCCTCTACATCACTGGAAAGGGGTAAGAGACAGAACCTCAAAGCGTAGCTCATGACAAAGAATTATTTGATTTTTAATGAACCTCTTCCCCCCCCCACATCCCCCTCCCCTCCCCAGATCGTCTCTTCCGCTGTCGTTTCAACACCACCAAGTCCGTGCGGAGGCAGAGCGCTGGGAACAAGCTGGTTCTGATCCGAGCTTGCTGCCTCTCTTCTCCCTCCACCTCCCCCGCAACCGGGTCGTACTGGACTTCCAACCCAGTGTGGGTGTGTTTCTGCACTCCTCTGGAGCCGCAGCCCACCCGCTCCGGTTCCGGAGCAGAGAGGGAGTCCACCTCCACCCCTCCTCTGACTGACACCAACTTATTCCTGGCTTGCTTCCACTCCCAGCACGGTCGTGACATGAGGCTGCAGACAGCACAGAACAGGTGAGTTAGCGCAATTTTTTTCTGGTCGTGTTGCTTTCATTTCAATCTTTTATTTAAATGTTGAAAGAAAGTGGTGAAGCTCCAGGCTAATACTCAGTCCTCTCCCCCTGCAGCGTGAGCGCCTTTCTGGGCTTTGATGTGGCAGAGTTGCGCTCCCGTTCTTGGTACAGCCTCCTCCACCCGCAAGATCTGTCACACGCCTCTGCTCAGCACCGCAGTCTATGTAAGTGCAATGCATGAATACAGATAGCCACAGAGACATTATGGCACAAACACAGTGGAAATTGACACAAAGGGATTCTGACTTGTGTTGTATTTATGGTTCTACAGTGAGGGAAGGAGGAGAAGGCAGAGCGGAAATGGTGGTGCGTGTTCAGGCTGAGGATCAGTCTTGGGTTTGGCTCTACATGGTGCTTCAACTGCAGCCTGGAGACATCCCCATCAGCAGCAACAACTATATTGTTAGGTATGTAGAGCACATTTATGTGGAGATAAGCCATGATGGTAAAACGCTCATCTAACATTTTGGTTTTCCCTTCATTTTGCAGCGACTCTGAGGCCTGGTCTGTGCGTCAGCAACTCAGCTCAGAGCAGACCCAGCTGACCCTGGTTCTGAGTGTTGGTGGCTCTCAGCAGGAAGGCCTCAGCCTTCAGTCCCCAGAGACCCTCTCCAGCCCAGACCAGGTCTTCACACCAGGCAGCAGTGGCCTCTCTGCCCAGTCCTTTGACTTCAGCACTGCTGGCTGCAGCGTGGGCTCCTCAGATGAACCTGGGAGCTCAGTCACTGAGCCCATGCAGGTGGAGGGGGACCCCCGCTCCAGTATCTCCTCTCTGGAGGAGGAGAGCTTCTTTCAGCAGCACATCACAGAAACCCCCTCTGCTGCCTCTTCTCCCACCCCTGTCACTGTTGAAACAGTAGCAGACTTAGACTTTTTGACCCAGAACATTCTCCTGCCGCCCTCTTTCCAGCTAGACCCCCCACTGCCAGCTCTCCCCCTTCCTCTCCCCCCCGTGCCCAGCTCACAAGCTCAACAAACCAAAGAGCTTGTGTGCACTCCCCCTTACACGCCTCAAGTGGGTGGAGCCAGCTTCCCGTTCAATGAACCCCTCTTCAGCTTTGACCCAACAGGCACCACCACCCCTCCACCTTCCGCTACGACTGCCACCTCCACCACCTCATTGGCCCCCTCTGCTTCTTCAACAGCTCCACCAACGACAGCTCCCAGCCCCACTCCCCCCACCACCCTCTCCACCAAGTTGCCACTGGCATTGCCCATCTCTTCTACTGACCTGCTCTTCCCTGGTGAGCTCTGCAGTGGCTCCATGTATGAAAAACTCCCTCCTACACCCGACAGTCCTGGAGACGGGGACTGTACAGTGATGACCCTTCCTGAGGTGAGGGGTCCACTTTATGTGGATGTTCCACTGGGGCCTCTACAGTGCCCCCCTGAAGGCCTCCTCACCCCCGAGGCCTCACCTGGCAAGCAGCCCTGCATTTCCTTCTTCTCCCTGGAAAGGGAGAAGGAGAGAGCAGAAATATCTCTTTTAGCTCAACACATCAGCTCTTTGGCTGAGGGATTCTATTTAGATCCACTGCTGTCCAAGCTCTCCCCGCCCTCCTTGTCCCCTTCATCCTCCCCTCCCTCCCCATTCCTGCCTCCAGTCATCGAATCTGCCGATTCAGTCCACATGATGAGGGAGTTTTATCCCATCAAAACATGGAGAAGTCTGGACATCCCAATCCTCCTGGATGATGATGACTCTCTGTTTGAAGAGAGCATCCTAGAGTCCCTCCTGCAAGATGACTTTGCTCCTCTTCAGACATCTGGTCTCTCCTCCCCTTCGCCCTCTACCTCTCCCATTCCCAATTCCTCAAGCCCAAGCTCCCCTCTGACCCCAGTGTGCTGGCGCCAAACTTCCCAGTTTGAGGGAGTGGGCCACATCTGTAGCGTCCAATCGGCGCAATGTAACTCCTTGGCAGGGTGCGGGGCGACTGTGGCTGCTGGGGTCATGGCAGAAGGGGAGGGGCTGGCGGAAGCAATGGAGGTCGAGATGGTGTCATCTCCAATGTCCTCCTGCTCCTCCATCCCAGCTTCCCCTCCCCTCATCGTCACTGCCTCCCCGAGGCCCGCCACCTCCACGCCCATCGCCTCGCCCACGCCCGCTGTGTCTTGCACTCAGTCCCTCCTGGAGGAACTGGCCGTCCTGGAACCCATGTTTGGGGCAGGTGCCTCGATCGCCCCTGGCTTAGGGCAACAACCTGAGTTGTATCAACTCCAATGTCATCCATCGCCGCAGTGCTTCCATAAAGGTGAGGATGATCTTTTGTGTCACCCTTGAGATCAAACAACAAGTTAGGGAGTTTTTGTGGAATGTACCACTCATCTTCTCTCTCCGTTTTGTCTTTCAGATGGGAGTGGAAGTGTTCCTCCGTTCTAAAATAAGTCTGTGACTTACTTCATTAAGTATGGCATATTGTCATATTTTGTGGAGACCCTTTTACTGAAAAGTAAGAAATACTTAAGTGTATAAATATACATAATGTATATACAACTTAAGGACTCTTAACTCCTACAAGTCTCTTGGGAACAAAAATTTTTGTTCTGTTATTTATTCATGTACTTCTTCAAAAAACTGGTGCAACATGAAGACAATGGTGCGACGGCATGGACACACAACTGCCTGAGTTTTGAGTCCATGTGCGGTCTCTCGGCTCTTCTGTTACATGAGCTTCATATGATCACACAGAGAAGCATCTCTGAGCTTGTGAGTGCTGTTCAACCTCTAGATGCACATATGTATTCACTCATAGTGAAATATCAGTTGTGAACAAAAACAATGACGCTTTTCTTTTTTTTAACTTTTCCATTGAGGAGATGAAATCTAGCACTTTTGCCTGACATGCAATGCAAACCCAAATCTCAAACGTATCAAAGTCAAATGTTTACGATCAATCGCAGCCTTGAAGAGATGGAGATCAGAGTGAGATGGTGAGGTCTTCGTGAAAAAAGCTGCTCTGGATCCATTCTTTGCAGCCTTTGAGGCCATAACTCACAAACTAACTGAGATACTTTGAGTGTTGAGTTTGCAACTTCAAACCTTTAACATCTCATGTTTATTTCACCATCAAAAGTTGTGTATTGATGTAATGTGCAAATAAGTGAGAAGAAAACGTGTGGAGAGACCCCTGGCGTGTGAGGATACAACGCCAGACAAGACGTTTTCTGGGCGTCACTGCTGTACTGTACATTAAGACTGAATGTAGGCTCATCGGGTACCACCCCCACCTGGCTGGAGGGCAGTCTGGCTGGATATTCTTGCAGCATCAATATTTGCAATGCTGGCAGCTTATAGCGGCTCCTGCGTGCCTGAAACGGCCCTGACCTGCTGAACTCTTTAACCCTTGTCCATTCAGACATGGACGGTTGCATCGATGCTCCGTGGAGCGCGGTGCAGTGAGGCACAACTGACTATGTGAATGAGCGATTCTTCTTTTTTGAGAGGGGCTTAGACTACAAAGGTTTTGTTTTTAAAAAATGAAAACTGGGATGACAAAGCTATTTGTATTCAGTAAATCCAACGACACGGGTTGAGAATGGTACAATTCCCATGGTGTCGACATGCTCACGTAGAGTTGTCTACGGTTAAGTAAAGGATTGATTCCTACGTTCTATAGCTATTACAGGCTAATATACATGTGTAAAAAAGATATCATTATTTGTGTAAAAATTGCAAAAGGATTTTAATTCATATGCATTATGTCTGAGGATGTAGGCATATGTTCTTTTCAGAAAGGTTGTACACATTTGTATGAAGCATCTCTGTACACATAAGGAGGCTATTTTTATTGCAGAAGGTGGAATATATTCTCATCATCTTACTGATGAATGGACATTGTAGACCAGTGTTCTATTGTGATGCTTATAAGTGTATTTGGTTGTCATACAAATGCATTTATAATAAAGTGCACTTAATGCGAGTGATGCATTTGTGTCGTCACAGTCAAGCCCCCCTTTTCCTCTGTCAGCCTCCTCCTCCTCCTCCTTATCATCATCATCCATAGCCCACCATCTTCCTTCCTCCTCTTCTTCCCCGGAGCGAGTTTCGCTCAGCAACAGCGCTGACGCACACGCATGACGAGACAGAATGAGACGCAATCTGACTCAGACTGACGCACGCACTCCACATCAAGGTTTCTGCTTGGGACGCACACGCAGGTGGCCTCCTACTTATGATGATGCATAATAAAGGGAGATAAACGCCCCCCCGCATCTTAAAAAAATAACCCACACACCTAACAGCCCCCACCCTTTCTCTTTCTTACAAATCAGTGTCCCACATCCAATGATGCCCTTGCAGCGCTGCAAGCGCTCAATGTGGTGTAAGACTCCATATATAGGCATTCCTGTTCAGGACTGAAACAGCATCACATTTATTCTCAACTTCTATTCAGAATAATGGGGATGGGGGGCTAAATATAGAGGTACAGTAGAAAGTTCCAGACTCATCCTCTGTTGCCATGGAAACATTTGATATACAGAATCCTAAATCAGAAGTGCAACAGCGTTGATGTTGAGTGAGGGTCTGCGACTGAAGCTGCTTCATAAAAGCACAAATCCTGGCGTTCTTAACAAAGCACAGCTTAATGCATTTGCTGTGCAAGCGAACATTTTGTTCTGACACTACCTGCTGCAGTGCTGTCGAAGGAGAGATGGGGAGAGAGGAGGGAATGCTGCACAGCTCGCTGCCTCCATCTGCTGGACAAATCCCGCACTGCACATTAAAGGGCCAGCAGGCTGTTGTGAAAAAGAAGACGTCTGAGGAAAAGGTTAGGAGGACAAATGTCCCCATCTTGAAGGTTAAGCAGGGGTCAAGTTGAAGCGTATCAAAGCCCACATAAAGAATGAGAACAGAAAAAGTAAGTATAGAACCGTTAAATGAGAGTAACGCAACATAATAGCTACTAAAAGCACATGTATGCCAGTCTTCATCTTTTTTTAAGAATACTACAGCAATACAAACATGTGCAAAAGACATCAAGTATGACTTTGTTTGAAAAACAACAAAAAGAATACTTGAAGGATAAAAATCAAAAGAACCTATGTTTGACACCCCAAAAAAGCACAAACAATGTGAAGGACATAGTCAGATCTATTTAGATCCTCTGAGGAAAACATTTGTTTCCTCTATAATACATCAAACAGAATCTCCCTTAAAGTAATCTCAAAAAGGGAGAACATTTGCATCCATTTAGTCAGAATTACTCCTGCCAGCAGAACATCAGGGATTGATGTCATTAAAATGAGATTAGATAAGAAGGCGTTTGAAGGGTATCAAATATTTAAAACAAAAGCCCGTCTGTGTGGAATAATTAGAAAAGCCTGCCAATCTTAATGTTTATGATTGATATATAAGATTATCTTTACATTGAATTGAGCGCCCGATTTTCCCACAATCGCCTACTTTGATGAGGACCACTATGGATTGACCGTCTTCACCCTGACTGACAACATTTGTGTTAGGTTAGTCTGAGGTCACCCGGATACAGACGATGTGAAGTAGACGGCTTGAAAATAAGGTTAAAAATGTCTTTCAGGCTAAACAGCTTTATTGTGTTTGTTTTTTTTAAATGCTTCCACTGATTGACCGCTGGGCAATGGCCGACACAGGAAGTAATAAACAAACCCATTACTGCTGTAGATGCGCGTGGATGAGGGGCCCAATCCAGCTGGGTTCACCAACCCACCATAAACATTTCTGGAATTTAAGTACCCACTTTAATATGAAAAGGGATGAGAAAAAAAGATTTCTTTCCACCTTTATAATAATTTAGTTTCTGGTTGCAGACAGTTTAACCCCTTGGGTTAAAGTCTGAAAAGAAAAATTACATCTTCTCTTTGAAAATGACTTTTAATATTATGAAAACCTTTACAAACACAAAACACTGTATTTAAAATATATATATATTTCTTATCTCTGCAACATGGTGGTGGTAGTTTCTGTATTTGGTTTTGTTTAGGTCCATGCGATCGACAAAAAGAGTTCCCAGTTGAAATAAGAAAAAAACTAGGTGCATATTAAGAAATGATCTTTGGAGGAAGGGGGTCTTGCAGCGTATCATTAACCTCCCAAACAACAAACCAAGCAGGAATCCAGCATAAATTCAATGGCAATGTTTAGGAATAACCCAACGCACACGCATGTGACTTCATGTGAAAAAAGTTGAAACCATTTTTAATAAAGAAATGGAAGAAAATTAGCATGACCACACAAACAGGTCAAAACAGACAAAACAAAGGTCCAATTTAGCTTTGCAAGAGCATTAGTAGATATATTTCTTCAATAAATGGATGTTTATTGATTTTCTACCTCACAAAAACAGAAATTAGATAGATTTCATAAAGGTTTAAAAGGTTCTTTTTCTTTCTTTCGAGCGTTTCTGCCTTTAGTGCAGCTCCACTCAGTGGCCTTGCAACACTGACACAAGGAGGAGCATGGACTTCCTTAGTTGATTTTTTTTTTTTAAACTATCACTACATATTATTAAAATAATCGCTAAAGTTTAAAAAAAATGACCGTTATAACTGTATAATTGATTCTCGTTTTTTTTAGATTACAGCTCAAATCTTTAACCTTTGAATAGCCAAAAAAAGTGTTTATTTAAGCTACAATTCTTTTCATTGTTCATGCATCTCTAGCAGCTCGAAATCATTCAAATACTAAGTGATACCAGCATGAAGTTCAAAACTAATTTTTCAACAAAGTTTTCTATATATATTAAACTTTGTCTAAACATGTTACTGGTGTTGTTTATGTTGTTTTTTTAGACTTTTACGTTGAGCCCTACTTAATATGGGAGATGGGAAACTCACCGTCAGTCAGATTGGATGTTTTTGATGTAAAAACCTGTTTCAATTCCTGAGTATAGCCTTAAGAAACGAGGAACAAGGAGTGAAACTGTGTTATAAATGAGTGTTTATTAACACAGGGTTAACATGAAGGTGATAAATGTAGAAAACTAAAACAAACAGACACATTGCAGGTCCTTATTTCTTCTTGCTAGATGCAGCTTCAGCTGCAGCGGCTGCAGCTGCAGCAGCGTCTGCTTTTAGCTTCTCCTCCCTCTGCTCCAGGAAAACTTTGTATTCGTCTGCTGAAAGGCTGCGGAAGACAAGAGAGGAAATAGACTAAGTCAGATGAATAAAACAGCAATGTCAAGATAAAAAAAAAAAAAACAGGTGGAAAAAGGTTCAATTCCTCTGATTTACAGAGAGCTGCATGGTTCCATGCAGCTTGAGAAGTGAAGACTGCAGATTCTTCTTGCACCACAGAGAGCAACATCTCTGAAGTCACCACTGTGAGAACAGTTCAGCTATAAAACCTGGCAAAAGAGAAACAGGGAGGAGACACTGTTTCTAACTATATTACAAGGGTAGGATTAGAGGAGGTGGAACTGATTTTGTGAAAGTTTGGAAAATCACTTTTTTTTCTGCACCCACTGCACTGAAGCAGCTCCAGTCTGGGTTCCAATCCACATTCTGCTGGAGATTGGTGTCGACTCCGCATCTTTTTTCCGTGACTCGGCACTGTGGCTTTCTCTTTTTTCTACACGGGGTCTACGTTGGTGTCCACTAAACAGTCAGTTCCTTGGACTGATCGTTAACCTTGTCAAAACTTGTTTAGAATAATTTTAACTCTGAGGGTTGAAGAAGCAGCAGTGCATGTGTACCATGACATAAAACACGGGAAAAAAATACAGATTTATTTACAGACATAGCTGTAAAATGTTAGTATTTATTTATGTATTATATTTCTATGCCGTGTGAGGCACACTGCATAGCGGAGGAAGCAATGGAGCAATGCACTTTTGCAACATATTCGTGAGTGCACATTAAGAAACAGTCATTTTCCACCAAAACAAAGTCAAAACTTAATGAATTAGCTGCTGCTGTGAGTCTGACTGCTCAGAGTGGTGCAGGTTCTGGACTCGAGGAGGTCGTCTGTCAACAACACACTGAAAAAGCGATATTTTTTTTATCTTTACAGCTGTAGCTCAGGATGAGCCAAGATACAGAGGAAGCTGCTCTTCTAAAATAAAGCTCTAACTGGGGAAGCTGTGAGTGCAGCACAATTGTGTAATGTAGTAAAACTAAGAGTCTGCCTCACACTGATAGATTCTTGGAGTGTCTTGTTGACGCCTGAAGAACATTGCATCATTGCAGCTCCAGAAATCCCATCAGTCACAACTAAAAACCCCATATGGACTCAAAACACATGAGGCCCGTTCAGAGCAGAAGTCAGGAAAATGTTCTACGATCAGGGTAAAAACAAAATGTGTTGGACTGGACAAAAAACAAAGCAACAAACCATCAAATAAACAATAAAAGGACATATTTTTAAATTGCATGTGACATATGTGTAAACTGCTACTTGAAAATATAAGTTAGACCTGAATAACATGAAGGATCAACATCAAATCTTTGAAGATCATTACAGGGGAATTGTGAAACCTGTTCCCCGTCCCCTACAAGGTCATCCACTTTATTTTATTTTGTCTATTCAACATTCAGTCAGGAAGTTTATTAAAGAGATTAAAAGAAAAAAAGCTGTTTTTTGACAGTTTCAAGGATTTTTTAGGCTATTTATATAAAATACTGGAACTTTTAAGAGATTAAAAACTCACAAAAAATAGTAGTTTGAAGCTTCTAGAAACAAGAGATACAGAAAAGTTTCCCACAACAAAAACTTCCTTTTTAAACAAGACATGTAACTTCAGTTCTTCATTTAGTCTGAGTCTTTGTTCCGGGTTTCTTTGGGTCTTCATGTCAAATCCATCTGTCACTTTTTTTTTTAAAGCCTAGCTTTTTTTTAAGCTTAGATTTTCAAGTTAAGACTTACAAATTCACAATCTGTAAAATAACAGGGAATGAATCCATTTGATTCGCATTAGTGTTGATCACAAATGAGGAATTAGCTGTTTAGAATTTTTATGTTTTTGATCCTATAGCACATTGAGATGTCTCCCTCCATAAATGTGGATTAAAAATGTATTTGGTTTTTAGCAAAGATGAGTGGCAAAGTAGGTTCTCCTCCAGGAACATTGCATGAAAAGGCTCAATCATCCATTAATCAAGTTCTCATTTATATTTAGGGGATTTCAGCCAATAAAAAGAGTCAATTTCTATATCTTCTAAATTAATTGAAATAAAAAAATGGGAAAGTTAAAACATTTGATTAATAAAAAATTGATCATTCAACTAATGATTTCCCTTACAGTCAAATATTTGCAGACTGGCATGAAAAAAAACAGTTTGTGTATTTTTTATTATGTAAAAGACTGTGATTTTAGTAAATAAAGTTTTACCTTTGTTGAATTTAATTTGACAGCAAAGTGAAAACCTCAATTAATCCATCCCCTTTCTTAACCTGCTATATCCCTTGCGAGGTCACAGGGATGCCAGAGCCTGTCCCGGCTACTGTTTGCCGAGGACGGGGTACAGCCTGGACAGGTCACCCAATCACTCCCACGCACACTCACACATGCACACAAAGGGACACTTAGGGTTTGTTCAGACTGACAACGACAATCGTTGCTTTATATTTGTCCGCCGCTCATTTGTTGCTTCATTCTACTCTGTTTACGTCATTTACGGTGGCTCTTTCATTCAGTTGTTCCGCTCCGAGGACGATTGCATTCAGACTGAGGAATCTCACAGCGCACCAATGCTCAGTCCGATTGGAAACGAACCAAGATCACCTCCAAGGATGGGTCAGAGAGCGGTTCCTGTTCCCGCACCAGGGTCGCTTGGGTGTATTCAGACTGAAATGTGTCCCGGATTATCAGGGGAAACAAACTCTGGTTTACTTAAAACGGACCACATGTGTCCAGTCAATACACCCTTAGAGTAAAACCAATTAATTTATTAACTTTCTAGGCTATATAAAGGACTTGGACTCGAACCAGGGCATTCTAGCTGTGAGGGGACCTAAGCCTAATTTCTTGATCAATATGAAGTCATATTTTAACTTGTACCTGACTGCCTTGTGATAATATCAAACACATGTGAGTGTATTTTGTAGTTTTTAACAATCAGATGTCCCTGTTTTAAGTGGAAATCTTTATAATAATAATAATGGATTGGATTTTTCTACACTTTTCCAGACGCTCAAAGCTCTTACAGTGTGTCCATCATTTATTCACTCCTCATTCATACTTAGTAATGGTAACTACTGTTGTAGCCACGGCTGCCCCAGGGCAGACAGAGAGGCGTGGCTTCTAGTTCCCGCCCCTCTCACCATCACCAGGACATTCACACACATTCACACACCAGTTTGATGATTAAGAACAAAACACAGATGTTTTTATAAACCCAATCATTTGAGCTGCATCCATGTTTCCTCTCACTTGTGCAGCTGTCTTTGAACCACGTCTGGGATTATTCATGGACATTTAGAGGCACATAGGCGAGGAGCACGGAGTCACAAGCGCTTACTCGTTGACTACTTTGATGCCCAGAGAGCGTGCTGAGCCGATGATGCATTTGACGACTGTCTGCAGGGGGGCGTTCCTCTGTTTGAAGCACTCATCCTGAGCTTTCACCTGAGCGATTTCGTACACGGCTCTCACAGAGACGATGCCTGCCACCTCATGCCCTAGAAGACAAAACAAAGCAGAAAATACTTCAAGTAAGTAACAGAAAACATCTGAGCAATGCGAGCAGCACCTCTCACCTGTTTTGCTGGCACCTTTAGCAATCCCAGCAGCTTGCTTGAGGAAATACGACACAGTGGGCTGGCCGATCTTCAGGTCATAAGTCCTGTCAGGCTGCAGAGACGGCGAAAAGCCACAGTTACACAAGTGTGTGTAAGAGCAAAAGGATTCATTTATTTGCTAAGCAGAACTTCAGAATCTTACAGACACACAGGCCTGCTCTCATAACAGGTGGCCTGTTAAAAGTTTGATTTTGTCACAATTATTTCACTGAGTAGAGTGATACAACCCTCCCTCCATCAAACCATCTGTTCTGACCGTGAGTGAAACTGTAATTCACTGCAACACTCGGAAATTTGTTTTTGTCTTAAAAAACTGAAAAACCTCTGACTTGATGTGATGCTAGTTTGTGTTCTGATTTAACTCCATGCCTTTCTTCAAATGTGTCAATGGAGTAAAGCTTTGCCCTTTCAGATTAAAAGCTCTTAATGTCTTTGTCATATAGAGAATGTCGGGCTGTGACCTCCAGTTTTCCTTGCAGTGTTTCCGTAGCTTATGCCGCAGTCACAACGGGTGGAAATGGTCTGTTAGCGGGTGAAAAACGGCCAAACCTGTATGGAGCACGCTGGTGGCCCGCACTAAATATGAAAGGCATAGATCACGTGGTGAGCCTGTAAGGCAAAAATGTTCATGCACATTTCTTTTCCAACAGGCATGCTGCGGGCAGCAGGTCATGAGAAACACTTAAAACAGTATGTAAGGGTGAAGTAGGTGAGATGCGGGAACGTCTTACAGATTTTTCTTTCTTTTTTTCAACCCCTCAAAGGGGAAGAGAGGGCTCAGCACACTTTCTTCCTGTTCAAGTGACAGGTGCACGTGCGTGCAGCAGGACCGTGCGGTCCCTAAGGAGCCTGTATTCGCACCTTACTAATGACTGGCGTGCTGCGTAAACATCACCGTAGGACAGCATCACATGTACACTTGATACACTTATCACACGCACAACAATGGTACGTTCCATTGTAAGGTGGCCGTATGAGCCTGGAGGGAACTGCAAGACCCACCTGCACTCCCCTTTAGCTGCAGCCCCTCCTGTCTACAACCTTCCACGGATCTGGACATCCCAAAAACCTGGCAGCACCCGAATGGGCCAACCTCCGTATGCGACTAAAACACTAGGTGTCAAAGTCCAGACCTCGAGGGCCAGTTTCCTGTCCTACTACATGTTTTCCAACTAACATGCCAATGTAGCTTCTCAGTGGCAAAAAAAAAAAAAACACTCAATAAAGATAATCAGCAGCGAGTAGGGCCGGGTTTCTGAAAAACCAGCTGGATGCCGACCCCCTGAGGCCTGGAGTCAAACACCCCTGACTTAGACTATCTCCGTATGTGTTTTTGCAACACAACACCAACACACAGAAGCACATTAGACCATGAGGCAAGAAGGAGGCTTCAACATGCACCAAATATGCAAAGCTTTCACAAACTATTCAGCACAATAGCTTTATTAATATATTCTGGTTTCTATGCAATTATATCAAATACATTTAAATTTCTTCATATTGAGAGAAGTGATCCATGGCCAGATCTATAATCTGGGATTTTAGAAATTTGTAGTCTAACTTTAGTCTAAATCCTATTCTGAAAGAGACTCATCGTGCAAGACCCTCCACCACCACTCCATCCATCCACAGTAAATCCAACATTTTCAGCTTTATTTTCTTTGACTTACAAACCAAACCTTTAAAGTGTAGAGGGATATCTGGACATTTTCTTTGCAATATATTAATACTTTGAGTTTTAAATAACCAAGGAGGAAGTTGTGTTTCAACTGATCCACCAATCAGCACTTTCCTCCTGTTCCGTACTGCAGAATTGCAACCTTATAGATAATTCTGCACGTTTTATTCATGGATGTAAAACTTAACTGTTTCAACAGCAAAATACCTTTATAAAAGGAGTTTCAGAAATCCTGTGTGTATTAATGTGAAAACACGTTTTTAGAACATGGTTTTATCAAATTCTTAGCCTTGCAGCTAAACTCAACTTCAAACATACATAGAAGCTCTGAACACCTCTGCAAAGACTAAATCATTGGCTCTGAATGGCCACCTTAGAGCTTTTCTAAGATTTCAGTTATCAAAAGCAGAATCAATTTCTTAGAGCAAGACTTATTAGGAAGCCTGTTTGAAAGAAGAGGAAAATACGCAGATAATAGCATAGTCGGGCTTACATGATGTAATCCTCCTCAGGACCTTGAAACAGAGAGCAAAGGCTTTTTTGGAAATAGATCCTTAGGAAAAACATTTTTCTCAGCAGAACAGTTTGAAATTTAGTCTCTCAAAAATAAACTGTATAATTCTTCATAAACTTTATTAATTTGAACAGATTAAATGACAAATGTGATATTTCTGCCAGTTATGACAAAAAATAACATATACTTTAGGGGTTTTAAATAAAAAATATACATTAGCATTTGCATAACAGACCTGTGTCCTTTATGTAAGAGGAGGGTGTCACATCAAAGTCTTTCAGTGAGATGATGAAGCAGGGATTGATCTTGATGAATCATCCTCAGTGGTCATTTTTCATTGAACCTATGAACTGTTATTGCCTAAGATGATGCTGTTATATCAGGATGAGCAATGTTGCATCCACGCGCCACTAACTTTGTTTGTGTCGATTTTTTTATTAAAGTGTTTTTTTTAGCTTTGTTAGGTTGAGTGGAAGGATCCCAAGGCAGAGTCTGAAACCGAGGGCAGGTTAACAGTTTATTCCTCGAGAACAAAAACCAAATCAGACAGGAAGCTGAATCACGAAGATAGACTGACAAACGGGACAGTTACTAAGAGCTACTGAATAGTTATCATCTGGGAGGGAGAAAGAGAAAGGTGCAGGCTTTTAAAGACAGTAATGAGATGAGGATCAGGTGTGCAGCGTAGAGAGGCATGAGGGAAAAGGTTAGCCACGCCCCCCTGCTCCAGACTGATCATAACAAGCTTAAGGCAGCCACATATTTCACTCCTCTTAAACCTGTTTGTTGTTTTCAAACTGGACTCATTCATTTGATGGATCTGATTAACAGAATAAAAAGCGCAGCTACTAGAAAAAGTAGTTATTGGTTGATTGGTCTTATAATATTTGTTTTTACTTTAAACGGAATGAATTTTAAGGTGCAAGTTAAACTGAACTGCTTTCTTGTTTTGCTCAATGCTAAATTTGTTATTTTGGTAAATCCTGAAGTGGGATTTTAAAGATGTTTGGAGTTCTTTTGATTTGGATCATTGTTGCATTTCAGCTGCTCCCTTTAGGCATCACCATCCACCTCCATATGACTATATCTTCCACCCTGACCCTTACTTCTATTCCTTGTGTCCTCCATCCTTGGCTTTCTTCTGTGGTCTTCCTCTAGGCTTTTTCCTGGTAGCCCAAACATCACCAACATAATCACTGTTCCCCCTCTAAACATGTCCAAAACATCCCAATCTGCATCCCTGCATTTCTCTCCAAAACATCTAACACAAATTGTTCCTTTGATCAATTCCTTCTCGGTCCTATTCATCCTCCTCATTCCCAAAGAGAACCTCAGCATCTTCAGCTCTGCCTCCTGTCCCTTTCTCAGAGCCCTTGTCTCTAAACTAACAGCAGGGCTGCTCTCACCTCTAGCTCTACAAAGACAAACTGCAGCTCCTTCTGACCTTCTCCAGCAGCCTCCTCATAGCAAATATGTCTTCTTTCTTTCCAGATGACACAGCAAACACCCTCATCCCAGTCTGTCTGATCACTTTAACTGTCCAGTCATCTAGAAGAACCTTCTGATCTCCCAAGCTTATTTCAGCTCAATCCAGTACTCAAACAATACTAAATATCCATCTTTCTTCTTTCAATCAGCCAAAAGTCTGGTTTTCTCTGTCAAAGTCTCTAGATTTAAAGTTCCTGCTCTGAGTCCTTCCCTTGCTCCTTCTTTTCTTCTCTGCTTGCAAACCTGACTTCTCCTCTCTGCGACCAACAAGAGTCCAAGTCCACCAGCACGCTGTAGGTCAACAGCCCCGATGGTGGTCATTGTTAACCCAGTTGGGGCTTAACTTGGGTTGAGCCCCAACTAAACAATAAACTAAATGGTTGAATATATTAGCAAAAATTCAATATTTTCCAACTTTAATCATCCTACATCCTAAGAAAGCAGTAACATTTTCTGCATCTGCATAGACCCATGTTTACTCTGTGGGTTTGTCTGTTTCTATATGCTCCTTTAGGAGACTGGCTGCTCTCCTTTGTCTGTCTTCACTGTGAGGCTGCTTGTTAAACCAAAATACTGGGCTAAATCGGAGGATCAAACAACCTCTAGGGTGGGTGGATAAATGCTCATCTATCGCCGCAATATAAAGCAAGCTGCAACACACATTTAATTACTCTATGTACCACCAAAGCTTTAAAGAAGATGAAAAAAGTGAAATGAAACTGCTCTTTATGAGGCGTTTGTCCAATAGCTGCTTTGCATCCTCATCTTTTCCATCCTTCCTCTCAGGACTCAAGCAGAAAAAAATCTCCACAGCTTCTCTTCTGTCAGCCAGGTTCACCAGTTTTATTTAACAACAACAAACATTCATTCAACCAATAAATCTTCTGGGAGAAAGTTTGTTTTATATCGCTGTTATCGGTCACATAAAAAAAAAAAAGCTGGGAGGAGAGCTCAGGCTGAACTCAGAAGATACTCCAGTGGGCGATTTGTCTTCATAGTCATGTCTGCTAACCGCAGTGACCTTTCATCAGATCATGGGGAATTTTTCTTCATCTGTGAGGAAGCTGGTGCTTGAACAAAGTTCAACAAGGAGTTGTGTTTGCTGATGCATTTATAGTGAATTGAAACCAACACATGGACTGCTGGTTTCCTGAGGAAGAACACGAAAAAAAGAAAAAAGAAACAAAGACACTGGTTTGGTAAACGCACAAAAACACTTGTTGGGAAGTTCAGGGAATAGTTCAGTACTGAGGGAAATAGGTCACTCTGCAACTGTGAAAATACACCTTTCATTGCTTGAACCTGTTGCTTTTATCACAGAAATGACAGATTTTCATTAAATCCATGCTGTGCCTGAGAGGGGAAATGCCTAAACAAGTGGTTTGCAGCTGCAGGCCAACAGAACAACCATGCTTGGTTTTTCAATATCCTGGCTTTTTAATCAACTGCTGTTCCCTGGATCAGACTCATCCAGCCAATGTAGAGAGAGGAAGCAGGAACGCCGTCTCTGAGTCCCGCAGGTAAACACTCCAAAGATACACAATGGAAGTTAGACAATAAGGCCAATTCATTTATTTCGATTTTTCCCCAGATTAGATTATTCAGCTAATATCAACATACATGTTTACAAACAAGCCCGTCCAAACTTTTCAGATTATGTATTACATTTAATTCAATTCATCTTTAAATTTCTCTGCAGCACTAAATCAGCATAAGTTAAACTGACAAACAGATTATTTGATGACTCTGGTTTCTGTTCAACCTTCTGCTTGGTCTCACAGACGCTAATGACATCTTCAACAACATAGGTGCAGATTAAGACTATGTCCTTTTAGTAATAACTGTGGGGTTCCACAGGGCTCTTTACTAAGCCCACAATTTTACTCTTTATGAAGTAGAGGTCAGAATAGATTTCAGTTTTTAGGGATGATGACAGTATGGTCCACTTATCTATGATACCACCATCATTTTTAAATGACAACACAAGTTCGATATTTGCAGAATATACCAATTAATTATCTGAATGGGAACCATTTTTCCCAAAACCTCCTCTGCAAAAGCAGCTGCAACTCCATTTTCCTCATCCAAGTTTTGCTATTTAACAAGTAATTTATTTTAAAAGGTAAAAACAATTTTTTTCCCCTTTAAATTGCTTAAAATTTGGTTTTAATGTTTTTTGTGATACTCAAACTCTAATTTTTAAAAGTTTCTACTCTGTAAAGAAGTTTAAATACCGGTACACTTCTGATATTTCAAATGTCTGACATTCCCAAACAATTCATTTAAAGCACAGAAAAAAGGATGACTATGCTCTGAAGAATGTGAGACTTATTACAAGTTATTGCAAAACAGTTGATTGCACTTGCTGCTGCTGAGTGTGACAAAAGCATCTATTAGATTTAAGGGGAAATGAGTTTTTCCATATAGAGCCAAGAAGCTTTATAAGTTTGGTTTCCCTCAATAAAACGAGAATTTAAAATGAATTTTACAATTCCTGGGTGATCTGTTCCTAATACTTTATTTGCTGAAATACACAAATAAGAAGAAACATCATCTCACTACTGTATTTAATCAAAATGACTGCTTCTTTCTTTTTTATAACCTTTAGCTCATTCTCTGGAATAACCTTAAGTAAAATGGCCTGGAATGGTACATTTCTCATGTTAGCTTTAAAACTTGTTCTTGTACTACCTAAAACCAATCTGTGACTTTTCGTTCTTACATTTTATTTAGCTGTCCCCTGGACTCTGCATCGACAAGAAACAAATTAAGGCTCTCGCTTTATTTTCTTCAATGTATTCAAACAGCTGTGAATCGCACATGAGCTGCAGGGACTCACAATGCATGCAGTATGTGCAACTACTATGGTTCACTGCACACAAATGCACTGCTCAGATTCTGCCTTTTCTAAATGGAAATGAATTGTGCTGAAACTTTTCAAACTTCTGAGAGAGTTTGGCTTGCTGTTGTCAGTCTTTATGTGGATCATAATGCCTCTTGGCTCGAGCTTCACACTTTAAAAAAGGCACGAGAGGCATCGATCTTCTCATCTGACTCGATGAAAGAAACCTGAAAGATGAACTGTTCCGACAGCCCATCTGTTTCTTCAGAGTGAGATGAAAGGCACTCAGAGATTTGCCTAAAGCTGCTGACTTAACGAAGGTGAACTCCGGCTAAAAACGTTTGTCTGTGCAGCTGAAAAGGATCATGTTTATGCACTTTTAATCGATGACTTCAACAGTAAATGGTCTCACTATTTGGAACACATAGGTCAACGACATCTCCAGCTCTAGAAACTAGAAATGACCTGAATTCTCTGTTATGTAATGTTATGTCCTTTTACCCATGCATAAGGGCTAACTGTCAGATTTGGCATCTATTTGTGTGTGCGTTCTTTTTTTTTTTTTGCTGGTATGTTTCTTTTTTGTTATCTCTTTTCTAATTTTCTGTGTTTTTGTTTGGGTGTTCTGAAGTTATGGGATTGTTGTTTTCTCATTTTTTCCACATTGAACTGCGTCTCGGTGCTGTATTCTGTCTTTGTGTGGAATATTGTACTTTTGTCTTTAAAACAAATAAAGTTTAAGTCATAAAAAAAAAGTGTGCTGCCAAACGAAAGCAGTCACCAGCAGATGGCGCTAATGTGGAACCAGAGAGTCCCCCCTTAGCTCTTGCTAGATATTGCACATTGGAGTACATTCATGCCTTTAAAAGGATTAGGCTGCATGTCTTTACATCACAAACTTCATTCCATTACACGTCGAGTTAGCTGACGGGAGCTTGATTTAAAGCATCAGAAGAGGGTGGGCGGGGGCACGACAAGTTAAACATTGCATGGATGTGTAAAACAAAAACTTGCAACACTGTTTTTTTTTTAAGTAATTCACTTCTCTAGCATGCACTTAATGCCTCTTGACTCTTGAGTTCCTCTGGGTATTGCTTCATTAATGAATGCAAATGGAAAGGCTTACTTCAGTGGTGGAGTATGAATAATGGAAGTGCTGCGATGATGTTATGCAGCGTGTGAAATGAACCACAATCGTGGGAGGGAAGTATGTTAAATAAAAAGGGGTAGAAACAGGTTAAAGAGAAGTACCTTCACATGGATCTTGACTGGCAGAGGAATGCCCTCCTTTAGCTCCTTGGTTTTCTCATTGAAGTCCTTGCAGAACTGTCCGATGGGGATTCCTTTCTGCATTAGAACAAGGAGGAAAGAAGAAGGCGGCACACGGTGAAAAACTGAGAGAGTTAGCTCTGAAATGTATGAGGGGTTTGAACTGGCGCATCATTCGGCTGAATCTCACCAGTGCCACACTGTGCTGACAGAATACAGATTCCCCAGTTGCTGTCAATCAATCCATCACAAAGCTTCAGAGGTCTGACTGAATTTGCACATGTAAACTGCTCTGGAAGGCTGTGCCTTCGTAAGAGCCGCCCACTGTTTTTCCCGCACACGTCTGTCAGGAGAATATGACTAAATGCGTGTTGAATCCCAGAGCCAGAAGAACCTGGTGATGAATGGGCTCCCATTTTCCAGCGCGAGCGAGGCCGACCAAAGCAAAAGCAGAATGGATGGTTGACATTAAGTCAACAGCGGGCCTACGCTGCTCCTTTGCAGCATTTCACTGTGGAGCTGAAATCAGCAGCAAAGAACCTAATTACAACTGCTGAAATCTGAAGTGACCTTCACCCATCATCCTTCCCAAAGGCTACACCTCGGCTGCACTGTGCTTTAGAAATGACAGCAGAAAAAATGGGTACTTCACAAAAAGCATAACGGCTCTATATGCTCTACAATAGAGCACACTAACCACTCTGATCTCAGAAGCTGTTGGTCGTCGTGAGCCTTTGACCAATAACAGGCCAGGAAGACATTTATTTAAAATTGATTTCAGACGCTCGTCTCCACTGAAGGCATCAAAAAGGCACCTGATGAATGAAAAACAGCAGCTCCATCCACTTTATCAGCAGCTAAAAATGTTGCTCAATTTTCCACGGTGTTTGCTGTGCAAACACCACAAAGTGATATTTTAACGCTTCCCATGAGATGAGCGGAGGGAGATTAGCATTTCAGCTGATGGGTGCTATCTGAATTACAATGCCCTACTAGAGGAATGAAACGCGGCTTCGTCCCCGGAGTCCTCACTAGGCGCTACCTCCTCTTCCCCACCTTTGTACTAATTAATACTAATCCCATGACAGCCCCTTCCACCCAAACCCATCCCTTTGGCATACTCCTCATAAAATAACACAGGAAAAGTAAACAAGCAAGAAGAGTGCACTACAAGGAAGTCTAATTAAATATGGATTAATATAAAGGCTGTGATGTTGGGTATGAGTTAGAGCAAACCCCTGGGCTCTGCTTCGCGAACTCGCCTCCCGTTCATTTTCTTCTATTCTGTCCCTGTCGGATAATGATCTCCTCCACCGACTCAGACAGCCTTTCAAGACACACAAAGGCCGTGAAAAGGCCTCACTGACCAGAAAGAGATAATGCCTGACGCCTTTAAAACGTGCTTAAGCGCCAATGGGGAGACATTATGCAGACAGAGAGGGGCTGTGCTAAAGATAAACAGAGGAAGAGACTTCATGCCTTTCTTGTCCATACTGCTAAAAGGTGCTCAATGAAACATAAAAAAGGCTTAAAGATAGGAAAATAGAGATTCCCAAGAGCATTTTCAAATGCACAGGAGAGCAGATCATATTTTAATTAAGCTCCTCCACAATGGTCCACACGTTCCAGCCCCGGAAGTTTTACCACTGCATTTTAATCATTTACCTGCAGTAATTAGGTCTTTTGAACCATGTTAGTGGCTGCAGGAGCTGGCGCGCCATGAAAAGAACGTTCAAGAGTGGCTCGTCCAACCTCCCATGGCATTTATCAGCAACACAGAACTGGAACAGCAACATTCATGCGTTGGCCAAACCGCCCACTGCATCTGAGCAACAAATCATCCATAAATCAAAGCTGAGAGAGAAATCCTTCTTCTTCAACCATGACTGATGAGAGCTCTCCAGTATAAAGTGTCCGCAGCCGCTCACTCGAGGCAGAGCCCCTCCATGCCCCCGTCTGTGGGCAAGGACATTCTGATGCACATCTTCAAAGCCTTTGGAGATCTTGGGTAACGGGATTAGGCTCTAATCTAAGACAATATTTCTTGCTGTCAAATCTGGCAGCCACTGTGGTGCGTAACAGCTATATGATCCGTTTCAGATCAGCACGGAAGGATGAGTCTTATTAGTCATAATTATGTGAACAATTAGGCATTTTCAATTAAAATTCCAGAAGCCCCCCATTCGATTTGACCCTCCTTCCATATTCTCTGCAGCCTTTTCTGACACTCGCTTCGTGTTAATGTGATTGGCCTTTCAGCTTCACTAACTCTTTTTAACAAGATGTAGCTCTGGTGTTGCTGTATTGTATGTGTGTGTGCATTGGGGGGGTCCTGAAGGCAGGAAAGCGGAGACGGAAATGGAAAAGGGAGAGACAGCTGAGGTGTATTAAAGTTGTCAGAGTGTGGCGAGCGGCACGACGGTGGTCAATATTTGAACGATGAGAGGGCTTTGTTTGACTGAGGTGAACAACGGCAGGAGAGACGGGCAGAGTGAACGCCGACCGCCAGAGGTCCTCATGAATATGGGCGAGCGCGCCTCAATGTTTATGGATGAACACTTTGTCCTCGTTTAAATGCGATGAGACTTTAAGAAGTTGATCTGTGTACGAAGCTGCTGACGGCGGGGAAGCATCGCAGGTGTTTTTAAACAAAGATTCAGAGGAGCACCCCGCCTGTGGAGGCATGGAGGCAAAGAGGACAGATGAGCCGAGTGGCCAATTCTAGGTGTGTGACATGATGACACAGGTGTGGGAGTGAAGACAGGCCAGTGGGTTAATTAAACTCTTAAACACAGTCCTTCATTACGTTCATTAAATTTTTCCATTTAATCACCTTCAGTGTTGGCATTTGATCATATTCAGCCCTGCTGCTGTGCCATACAGCTGATTAGGTTCCATGCTGGACCCCCTTGGCTGCAGGGGGATGGTGGTGGTGGGGGGCAAAGAGGCTGAACGGGAGGTTAGTTGGGTAGCGGTTCGCGGGCAAAGCGCCCGAAACAAAAAGAGCTCATGGTGGAAATGCATTTCACCTGATTTTCAACAGAAGAACGGGTGGATTAGCTTTAAAAGTGGAAAATGAAAACGATTTTCACCCTCAGTCTCCACTGAAGTGTGCTGAGCCAAAATACAGGCCTGCATGGAGGAGCTTAGAAGTGCAGCTCAAACAGGCACAAGCACAGACCCAACGGAGTGAACTGGATTCAGGGACTCGCATCTATGCAAGCGAAAAACAAGCCAAAATTCCTCAGCTGTGTTTGTGTTGTGTGGATGCTTTGCTCAAAATAGATACACAACCTTCTCTTTGTGCACCTGAAACAAGAGGAATTTACTATTTGAGGATACGCAGAAAAGCAGGCAGCCCTGCAACAAAATGGATTGTGTCATGACAAAACATCCCATTTTCAACTCCATTAGGTCCCCCTCACAGACTTGACAGTGTTGTGCTTTTTGCTACTTCACATGATTAATCACGTGCGGAGGCTGCAGCAGGAAAGCAGCAGCCTGAACTACAGGCAGCTGTAGATCCATGCAGGAAATGACTGAAAACAAAACCACAAAAAAAAAAATCCCTAAGACATGAAAAAGCCTCTCCTCAAGAATAAATGAAGGGAAATGTTCAGCCTAAACCAGTGTGTTGTGACGCTCAAAGAAAAGCCCTATTTCACTGGACCTGCAAAGATCCACTCATATCTAGATTTTTCCTTTCAGGCTAAAAACAAAAAAAAAAACACATTCTATTCTACTTAAACTGTATGTGTTTGATCACAGTCGCATGTTTTCCCTCCTTGTCTGCCAGCAGGCTGCAAAATTCAACTCTAAAATGAGATCTGAGAACGACAACTTTACAACCAAACATGGAATTCATTAGGACAACAACATGCAGGATGTAAAAAGGAAAAGTAACTGCTTTTACCAAACTAATATTTTAGGTTTAAATTCATATGGAAATGCTTTAAAAACCTGTTCATTAGAGGAGAATATTACAGAGGGAGAGAAGTACAGCTGTATGCATTAAAAAAACATTCGTTGCTGCCTGCAGCTGTGAAAAAATGTCACAAATTGCCTGAATTGATGTCACTTAAGAGAGTCACTGAAGTGAAGACTGAAAATAAATAGAGTTGGAAAGAAATCAACAGAGGAGCCCATCAGCTTTTGTTTACTGACGTAGCCACTGGGAACAGCGAGTCATGTTTGAAAGATTCAGTTATACAGCACACACTTGGATGAGTGGTTGGTGCATCTCCGGCTTGGTTTTATATATAAAAAACAATTAGGTTGATTGATTGCAAATCCAGATTTACTCTAAAAATCAACAATGATATTTCAAATGTATAAATTGATTTTTTTATTAAAGTCGTTTTTGAACTTTTTTCCAGGCAAAGAAATGCTTTTCAGTTAGTTTTTAAAGCAAGCATTCATAATTAGTTACGGTTTCTCTTTTCTTCTGATAATCAGTAGTGGTATGAAAAGTGTTTTTCATAACCAAATGAAACCTTTTGAATAGAAACTCAAAAAACAATTGATCTAAATGAATTGAATTGTAAATCCAATTGACCGGTGAGGTTGACGACTAAAATGGAATTGATTACCGTAAGTGAGTTGTCACTGCTACCCAACTCTAAATGCAACAATCAGGGGCCAAGAAAACAGGGACTATAAATACGGAATGACTACCCAGTTCTGAATATCTACCACTGTACATGTTTTCCATGTTCTCCTCCTACTGGAGATTCCCTGGATTGGGTTTGTTCAGTCGATCAGATTCTAGAGTCAACTGATTCGGATATAAGGGCAGAAATAGGTGGAAAGAGGCTGCCCAACACTGGGGAGGATTTGGAGTTAGTTTGATGTGTTCCCTCCTCCATAATGAAATGGTGGCTGACTGTAGGAGATATGGAGACAATTTCAAAGCAGGAAGGTGCAACGGATACTCTTTGATTGGGCGGGACACGCTGAAAAGTTCCTCACCTTCTGGTTGGTCTGCTTTTAACACTGCATATTAGAGCAGATCAAACACCATTTTTTTTTGGCTCACCACTCATTGGTCAGCTTATAGTCCCACTTCAGTTATCTTTTGATCCATTGTAAAAGCATTCCCAGTGGTATTTTATTTATGATTATGCCGTTTTTAGCCAAAAAAAAAAAAAACTTGTGTTGTTTTCTAGGACAAAGTTTCTGCAGAGTGGCAGGAGTTAATTAGAAATTTGCTTCTGAGACTGTTGGCGAGGAGCATTGACAGTAAATGAGAACTGGACTGAACAACCCATCCCCCCTCGCGTTTCAAACAGGTAGTACCCGCTGGTCCCAAAAAGCTGAAATCTCATAGACTTCTATTGAGAAATAAACAGCTATTAATCAGTCATTAAATTCCTAGAATAACCATTCTATATCTACACTTTTTAGTAACATGTTCTTGCTAATCCCAATTTTATAATCTCGATATTTTTGCTGTAGCACTAATTATACAAGTTATGAACTGACCAATCAGATGCCTCAATAAAGTAGGTGACCTAGAGTCGATTGTTCAAAGTGTTTGATTGAAAGATTCTCCTGAGCCTGCTTTCAGTGGAAGGGGTGTGGTCTTCTAAACATACTCACTGCTGATTGGAGAGCAACTGAATTGAATTTATTTGGTTGGAACCGGAAGCAAAGCGTTTTCTATGGGTGACGTCACGTGTGATTGGTCCAGTTTTATTTATACAGTCAATGGTGCAGAGTAAACCTTTCCTCATTTCCCATCATCGCTTTGTTTACACACACTCTCGGTAGCTTACAGCCCCTTATAACCCCAACCTAACACAACCAGCTCTACAAAAAAATGGTGAGCAATATTGGAGCTATCCAGGCGTACAGTTTTAGCTCTTAAATCTTAATATATGTGCTCCGTTATGGGAAAGTGAACATTCTAAGAGCACCAAAAACACAATTTTCATTGGAGTGGGTCTTTATTGGTCCATCTGCCTGCATGCTGTGACTGATCTGCACCAGGGTTCAGTCATAGGTAGACTGAGACCTACAATGTTTGACATTTCAGATTAAAATGGTAAGAAAAGATGTGGTTAAACAAACCCAGGTGTGGATCAGACTTTCAAGGAGCAACCCTAATCTATACATTTACTGGTCTCCACAAAAGGGCTTGACTTTAAAAAGATGACTCCAGCAAAGAGCCATGCAATCTTCAGACTTGTCTGGTCCTGGCTCTACGCTTTACCTCTTTTTTTCTATGCAGCTGAGGGTTTTTGGAAATTGCAGCGACATGCCATGTTTAAACAGACTAGGGTAGCCAGATTTTATGCTTCAGTGTGTTTGAAGGCAGCTTCATAGAGAGGTAGATCAAGACATTTGACAAGCTGGTGGGGAAAAAACGGTTTGATACTCAGCTGGAAGCTGGACTTGGTAAAAACTGTGATGGTGAGAAACACACAGCATCAACTATGGTGTTTTCTAAACTGAGGAACAGCAAAAGATTCTCATTACTGTGGAGCAAAATTACACAATTTAGGAGAATCTTCATTCTTGCTGCAATATTGAAGCTAAGCAGCAATTGGTGGTTTCAACAATGTACCATGACCATCCCAATCTGATACTTTTACTCCATGTGAGGTCTGTTTAACCTCAAAGCCTGCTAACACTGAGTTCATTAAAAGAGAAAACTTTGACTCCATAACTTAATATGCTCCAATTCCTGAAGCTCATTTCTAAAGTGAGCTCATCTGCAGCTCACTTCTCAGCTCTGCTGGAGGCCAACAGCTCAAGGCTTCATTAGCCGCTACCTGGAGAAGTACTTGCAATCAGGTTAAATAATGGGTGCTATAAGTGTCAGGCTCTGACTAGAGAGATTCATGTCAAGAATAAAACAGAGAATATGTCTTCCGATATGGCAATTTCATGTCTTAAACTAAGAGATGACAATGATTAGGAACCAGAAACAGGAGGACGATGGAACGCAGAGACGTCTGTGTTTGTTTAGGACCTGACGGGGGGGTGGCAGGGTTTTCTGTTCGAGTTTTCTTTGACAGAGTGCAACCTCTTGTGTCCTTCCAAACTTTTCCAATCATGCCTAAGACCAAAAAAGTGATGAGTGCACAGTATTGTGGACAGTCTGCCCGCCTGGCTGCCCTCTCTTTGATATTCTCGCAGCTGCCCCCCCATGCCTCGCTCTCTTTCACTTCTCTGTGAACGAGAGCCCGTTTACAAATGACCTTCAACCACACCCAGTAAGAACGGAAGAAAGAGGACGTACAGTGTGGAGAATGGGATAAACACAAGGATATATGTCACAGAAAGAAGTGTGGGCGGAGAGCTCTCTCATGCACACACACAAACACACAAAAGAGGGGGGGGGGGAATAAAAGCCGAAGTGAGGAAAATGGAAAATCTCTTCTCTCTTGGAAGCCAGCGGAGCGCAGAGCTGAATCTGACAAGAAAGATGACTCTCCGTCCTTTTGCTCAGCAGCCTGATTAAACCTCTCACTCTACAATGGACCACTGAGAATAGAAACAACTGGAGGCAAGGACCTGAACCTTTCATAAACACGCAGGACCGGGACTTTAAGGCTAGAAAATTTGGAAAAACTTCATCCATGGACAAAAAGGGGCTACAAATCTTAATTTTGAACAAAAAAGGAGCGGATTCTCCATCAAGAACTCTTTTGACTAAATGAATTTCCAACAAAAGCAGTGTGAGCACTAATCCTGCTAAATTTAGATAATCTACAACAGAGGAATCATTTTCTGCTGTGACTAAGGAGGTAAGTACAGAAGGAGGACTAATTAAAGTTGTAACATCTGCCTTCTGAGCTGCAAATGTGACTACAGGCATCTTCCCTTATTCTCCTAAAGAGGGAAAATGAGGAATTGTTTGCTTCTGAACAATGCAAATTAAGATTCTCCAAGTGGCAATATCATTATTACCACGATTGAAGAGTCGGATGCTGTAAAATATTCAGAGCATCTCCTTCCAGCTAAACTTCCAGCGCTGATGGAGGAGAGGAGGAGAAACTGATGAGGGTGGGAGGTCTGCGCTTGAGCACGTAGCCTGCTTACAAATTAACACCAAACTCGGACAGCGTGAGAGTTTGTGCAGCTCCGCTCTGGCTCTCCTCGCCTCCTCTTCAGACGAATCCGCGGATCTCCACTCCAGCGGTGCGCCACGCCGCTCCAGACCGACTGCGCGCCGGCCGCGCACCGCTCTCCACCCCCGCCGCTGTGCCAAAAGATTAACCGACAACAGCAGACCGCGACACTGCAGCAGGCGACGGATCTGCACACAGCCGAGGCTCGGGACGGATGTGCCGCGCCACGCCTGATCCGCGCTGGAGAACGCATCGACAGAGAGCGCCTGTTTCTGCTTTTTCACTTTCTTTTCTGCTCATGTTCTCAAAAAGAAAACAGGGAGCAGAGGATGCGTCCACCTCTCGACGAGCCTTCTCCCGGACACTGACTCTTTCATCATCGAGTCTGGCTCATTAAAGGACACTTTATTGATCACCGACAGCGGAACCGACTGAGGATTACTTTACTGTAAATCAAGATCGAGCCCAAGTGTGAGACGAATGGTTTGGGTAACTAAAGCTTCACTTTATTTCCAACCGTGCCTGGATTTAAACCCCCCTTACTTAATGCTTTTAACAGGACAGCGAGGTGTTACAGAAATACAGTTCTTCAGGTTTGAATAACATCAAGATGTCCAGTTGCAGCATGCATGCTGTGCAGATAATGACAAAATAAATGAATGTGGAGATAACTTTGTAAAAGAGATTGCAACTGTGAGCCCTGCAGGCAACTCTTTGGTCTGATTAATCAACAGATGTCTTCATGGTGTGAGTTTGTGGGGGGGAAGATCATCAAGTTCATTAGTAAGAACATGAGGCTGTTATGTTGCACGGATGTCCTTGACATCCGTGTGCCACCCCGCAGTTGAGAAGATTTCGTCTTTGATAGGATTTCCAGCTCTTTTTCAGGTGCTCACGAAGATAAACGGCAGGTGCAGACGCATTCATCGGGGCTCAACATGGCTTTCTGTCAACTGGGGAAGCCTGAGCTCTGCTTTATCTCTGTCAGCTGGACCAAATTAAAGTGCTTTTTGGATGATTACCTCGACATTAGTGTAAAATGAGTGCAGCAACAAGCAGAGGGGGGGGAATTATTTTCAGCGATAAATAGAATTTGCACAAATCTTTTACCTGCATGCAATTACTCATGCTTCTGCTGGAATGGGTTGCATCACCTTGTCAACAACCGTGTCGCTTACCAGACAGCGGAATGATGAATTTGGTCATTAATGATGAGCTGAGTGGACACGTGGGCTGTCACCTTCAGCTGTCACTCATTACGGAATAAATTACGCAGCGCTGACAGGGAGTCAAACAACGCAAACAAAAGGCTGATGGGCAGATTTCTTGGGTGAAATTCAAAGTGCAGGTGGAATAAAAGAGGCAAGACCCCAGGAGAGACAGCTGCAACAGCGGATGTGAACCCCCTCGCACACCTTCACCCTCCTCCTGCAGGCTCAGGGTGCTTCTTGATTAGGGGAAGACAAATTTAAATTCCAATATCCTTTCAATCTGAAGCTCACTGGAATTCATTCATGTTTGAGGGTACGATAATGGAGCTGCTGTGCATGGTGAGACAAAAGCTTCAGAAACAATGAATGCTGGTATGATCCACGCCTGTCCTCCCACTATACCTCCAAGCTGGATTAATCAGCTCAGATCCTTCCATATCTCTCTGATATGATGCTTTCAGAGTAAGCCTTTAATACTGTCAGATGAAGCTTTTCATTCCTAGATGATTCATGAAACGCACATCTCAATATTAGTGGATGGAAGACACTTTGTGCATTAACATTCCATCTTCTCCCCCACACCCCTTCAAGCTTTTTATTAACTATTACCATCTTACAGCAACACTTTATTAGCCTTGTAGACAGCCCAAAAGGCCTATTAATCTTTTACTTACAGTTCTGTTCCTCCTCCACCCATACACACCACCTCCAATCCTCTTTTCTAGTGAAGTCTCTGTACCTTCTTCAATGATTCAAGCAGCACAGAGGAGGTGGCATAGCTCCTGGCAATCTTACATCTTGGGAAGTGATACCCCTTCCAGGGCTGAGATGTATCGATACACGTTTGTTTTTACTGGAAAACCTTTCTCTGAGGCCACGATCATGCTCACAATCTCGCGCTCAATCACACTCAACTCAATTTGAGCTGGTAACGATTTTTTATTACAACCACATCGATCCGGCGGAGCGCATGACACCCCCGGAGTGGTTCAGAGAGAGTCCTGCCCTGGGGGTTTAAGCTAAATACGATAAATAGATGACAGTTCGATTGTGCCGTGGAGTCGATGATCGTTTCTCACACCGAGATCAATACTCATATTTATGCTGTCTATGGCTGATAAACAGTAAGGGCTGTAACAAAATAACACGAGCAGTCAGCCAGATTAGCATTGCTTGCATGCAATCACCAGAATGTGTACACAAAGACGCAAGTCAACCGCATCTCAAAACAAATAGCAAGTTATCAATATTCATCTTAAATGAGGTGAGGACTCAGGATGATTAAAAGCTGCAGCACAGTGTGAGAATAAACACAGAGGACTGTTGAGGCATTGAGAAAAGCTCTGACAGGGCACCTAGCTGCGCCTGAATGCAATTAATTAATAATGAATGAACCTTGTAAAGAAGAAAAAGAGGCAAAGCTAGCAGAAGAAGTTATAGCAGAGAATGTGAAGAAAGTATAGCACTAAACTAAAGCAATGTTAAACTTTTATGTAAAGCAGATTCCATTGAGTTCAAAGAGCTGCACAGGAGAGAGAAAAAGGGAAATTAACAGGCTTCTCGGCTTGAGTGGTCAGAGTATATACTGTAGCTCTGGCCAGAGATGAAGGGCGCTCACTGTTCACTCTGCAGCTAATGTCTTTAACCATAGCAACAAGCATCGAGCTGCTCTACAGTTGGTTTGGAAATGGACTTGGAAAAACAAGTCCGTTTCATACTGCATGTGTCGGTTTTACCAAGAGCAGATGGTGCAGCGATGTCAGAAAATAGTTGGTGTAGCAGATCTTTTATTAATCTGTGCGACTGTTCACAGGCATGGTGCCCACGCCCCAGGTGTGCGTCTCAACCCTGGTCACGGTGAGCACGATGGCAGTGGTGGACCTGTACCTGCTGGAGCAGAGCATGCTGGGAGCTCGTGGTCTGTCGGGACCCAGCGTGTGGCAATATGTGGCGGTGTTGACAGGAGACGTGGGTTTCCTGCTCGCCTTGCGGTTCGTCTCAGCTGGCATGGTTTCGGAGGCACGGTCGCCACGCCGGGGGTTTGCCAACGCCCTTTGGTTCCTCTTTCTGTCCCTCCTCCAGCTGAAGCTCTTCTTTGTCTGCCATAACTACAGACAGGAGCGCCGCCCGCCCGACCCACTGGCCAGGAAAACCCTAACCCTCCTGCTGTCCATTTGCTTGCCCTCCCTGTTTCTCATCTTGACAGGAGCCGACCACATGACCCCGCAGCGCAGGAAACAGGAGGTGCAGGGTCGGCTCCTGTGGGTGGTGGTTGACTTGCTCGATGTGTTGGACCTGCAAGCTGGACTGTGGGAAGCGCAGGGAGCATCTGCACCGGGTGCTGGAGCGGTTGTTGAGCTCAAGCTGCCTATCTGGGCGGAAGGCCTGGTCTTCTTTTACTGCTACGCCCTCTTGCTACTGCTGCCATGCGTGGCCCTTACAGAGTTGGGGACAACTGGCCTGCCAGGACAGAGGGGGCCCCGTAGGGAGGCTTTGTACCCCTGGCTCAGCTTAGTCACAATCAACATCTTCACCCTAGTCCTGAGGAGCATAGGCATGCTATGGTACAGAGACCCCCGCGTGTCGACTGTGTTTCTAGGGAAAAACCTGCTGGCTCTGGCTGTGAAGCTGAGCTCTGCCTGGGAGAGACACAAGCAGGAGCACAGTGCTGCAGGAGCTGGAACTGTGGCTGGAGCAGAACCAGGAGGCTCTGCAGTGCCGAGCCAGAATTCAGAGCAGGAAGAGGCCCAACCTCAGGGCAAAGCTCCTCCCTCTCATTATCACACACTGTCCCGCTCCCAAAGCCACACGCTCTCCCACGTCAGCCTGGAACCCTCAGCATCGCCCTTAGGATCCTCTTTCATCTCCCATGAACTGTAGAGAATTGGTCTGCAGATGCACGCATGCAAAAATGGGCACACCGGAACTGAAACACTGGGACCACCAAAGCCAGCATCCAGCCCAACAGATAACGTGTATCAAATCCCACAGAACGGGATAACACAGTGCTGTGGAAATGCATTTGGCAAGCTGAGCGTTTGGTTGTGCTGAGAATATGTACAAATGCTGTTTAAGGGGGGCAAATGTAAAGGAAGCACTGTGAGCACAACTGTCAGTAAAGAGCAGTCTAAAAATACTGAGGTCTAACAGTGTTCACTGTTGTTCATCTAAAACTTTGTGGTGAGATTTCTTTTTTTCCTAAGAACAAGTATTTTTATTAGATTTGATTGCAGTCATGCAGTGATGTCTGTGTGTGTGTGTGTGTGTGTGGGGGGGGTCCTTTTATATGGCTGAAAGAACAGCTCTGCCAATTATGAACCTTTCAAGGGTTTTTATAACTATTCATATTTGGTTTTGTGTCCTTATCATTGTAGATTGTAGAGCTCCTTTCATATAAATATATTTTTGAACCCATTTTAAAGGAAGTTTGTCTCAGTATGTAGTGCAGTTCTTACACCAATATAAAAAGGCTGCATTAAACAAATAACAATTGCTTTAAACCTGGGTGTAATTCATCATTTTAACGATTCCATTCATATCATGATTAAAGTTGACAATACAATTCATATTCAATATTAGTTCCTTCTGTACAATCCGATTTGATCCAATTCACTGAATTATTGATAAATCAATTCAGATTTTAGTTCAGTCCACTTTCACATCAAAATGATCTAAAGGGAACATTATTGGAAAATTCTACCAAACTCCATGGTCACGTGTCTTTGCAAAATTCTAATTATTTTCACATATTGGACTAGAATGATAGTTTAATCAGTTTTTGATGCCATCACGTGTGTTGTCCGCTGGGATGTCACTTGGTCGTTTTTATGTTTTAGTAAAATAAACCCACAGTGCCTCAATCCAGATGGTATTTTACGATATCGATATAATCAATTTATTTTATTTTGAAACGATTTTATAATGGTATAGATAGATTAAATGGTCAACTTGCATTAGACAGATTGATCTGGTTGGATCGTAAAAATAGAAATCGTACACCCCTACTGAAGAAGCAGACTGAGATTTTCTTCTACTAAAATTCAACAGATGCATTTAGTTGTGAGCATCAAACAGTCTGATTATTTCATGTAGAGAAGCTCTTACCTATAGTGTGTCCTTTGAAGAGCTCATCAGTCCTTGCAACCCTCAGAGAAAGCTTCAGAACTGCTTGGTTCAAATAGACCACTAAAAATGCCACTAGACTGTCTGCGACCTTTTGGTGGGCATTTTCTGTCACTTCGCAGGCGTATGTTCGCTGGAGGAAGTTAAAAACCCCTTGATAGATGATTTTTTTTTTATTATTATCACAGAAATGAGATTTAACCGCCATTCATCAGTGAAACTCACACTTAACTCTGTGCCTAACAGGTCGAACGTGGATTCTCACTCAGAGCTTCTTTAAATCAAGTCCATTTGACCTTAAAGCCATAAGCATTCTTATCTTAGACTATTCTCCACCTTGAGGAAGTTAAATTAGTATTCACCTCTCAAGACACGTTATTATACTCTATAGACAGTATCTGGAAGTATTTATTATATTCCATTCCAAGATGGAATTGTCTACTACTCTAGCCCCTAAAGAATTTTATATTATGTATAAGTTTTGCACCAAGGTCCATATTTAGATGCCAAGAAGGGGACATTGCTGTGTTTTTGTAACTTTCTTTACACTTGCTTCTTTTTTGAGTGCTGCCAGCTTTAGTTGCAGCCACCTGGTTTGGCCAAAAATTATCTTCAAGCAGATAAATGGCAGACAATACGGTTCAAGTCATAAAAGTGAAATCCTTTGTTATTTTCTAGGTTTCAGAATAATAACAATAGCAGAATCCGAGCATGAGAGAAACACTGGGGGAGATATTGTTTGGGCACTGAAGCTGACCTAAAAGAGAGGTCACCTTCCTCTGCCCTCTGATTCATCACAAGTCCCTAAAAATAAATAACAAACATGAACAAAATAAATTCATTGCAGGACTTTTTTTTTCAGTTTTTCCATGTGCCCTCCTTTGGATAAACAGTTATATGTTCCAGCTGGACGATGTGAAAACAACATTATAAATCCATTTTACACAACATGACATTTGTATGTATATCAGGTTATCTCTAAGTAATTACTTCTCCACACTTGTGTATGAATGATGGGACTTTTTAATAATTTTTGCCTAGCAAACACAGCCAAGGATTTTTTCTATGTTTCTGTTTCCTTTAAAGCCATATTCCAATCTTTAAAAAAAAACTTGTTTTCTCGGACATAGTTTCTGCAGAGCGACAGTAGTTCACTAGAAATTCACCTCTGAGTTGTGTGCTGCAGACCAACCTCTTTCCCTTTCTGGTTGACATGAGCTCTCCAATCACACGCTCTCCCCCTAGCTTAGCCTGGAAACAGGCAGGTTGGTCTGGAGAGACTATTTTGTGACACAACCACTGAACAAAAGAAAAAAAAAAAACATAAAAAAGTATATCATTAGAGGTTTCGCCTGATTACAACACAATTACCACAGAGGCTCTTTCCAATTTATTAATGATTTTGCTCTTAGGTTTTTCTTTTCAAACTTTCTTCCATCTCATAATGCACTACATTTAGATTCTACTTTTTTGTTCTGCTGGATATAGTCTATTTACACTTTTGTGTACTTTATGAGTACTATTTTAAACTGTATCAGGGTTGTTTGGTCCAAGATCAAGTTTTTATTTTTTATTTTAGCAGTTGCGTAATTTACATCCTACTTTTACATGTTTTCAGTGATTGTTGCTTATCTAAAAATAAAAGAAATACTAATAAGTTGGGTTAACTATAAAATACAGCTTGCCCGAGTATAATTACTGCAGAACTAAAAGGTTCCTCTGTAACAGAAGACTCAGTGCTACACTGTTACTACACTATTGACAGAGACTGCAGTGTAAGTAGTAGCTTATAGTTTTATTGAAATATGTCTGTTTGTTTTGTTGCCTTGTTAAACTTCCATTATCCCACCCAAAACTTTGATCTCTTTCCTTCTACAGTTAACTTTTAATTAAAAATGTAATTATAAACGGAGACTTTCATTAAATAGAGTCAAAGCCACATGTATAGTTAAAGTTCCAAGTGGCTTGATCAAGGAGAGAGCATTACACCTACTGTATGGAACCTGGACAGGAGCCATGTTTACACCGTGAAGCTACACAGCTGTTGACAGCTACAACTCCAGACAGAGTGCAAAGTAATAAAACGGTTCTACTTGCCTGGTGTCACAGCATCTTTTACTGTTGTGCAGCTGTGTTAGTTGAACCGCACACAGTAATAAAATAAAAAAATTAAAAAAATAACAGGATGACAGATTAAATTATTTTAAGTTAACAGCTCTTTAAAACCAATAACTCATTCTTATAAGTCTTTCTACACAAAAGTCAATCAACCATCTTCCTGAAGTCACATCCTGAAGTGTCATAATTTTGCGTTTTTCTCATGCCGAGTTGAAGTGGATGAAAGCCTTCCCACAAGGCAAGAGGAGCCTGTTCATTGACTAAAGATGCAGCACACTGACAAAAGGCTGCCATTTATCACAATTATGCTAGCAGCACCATCAGCCCAGATCATCTGCGTGTAATTCCTGAGAGCGCCGTTGGAATGTTGTCTGCCTTTTTAATGTCAAAAGAGAGGTTCCAATGCCACACGTTTGCATATTTCAGGAGTTACATTAAAAGTGTGAGATATTTTTTACTGGCTCCAGACGAATGTACACCCTCTGCCATAATTTAGGCCTCTGGGGGAAATTTCTCTTCAGTTCACAAATATCTGTAGGAAGAAACCACAAAGGGGAAACCAGAATAGTAAACAGCATCTGAATCACACCTTTCCCTCTTCCTTTCATCTGCCTCTCCTTTGTTCACCCTAAATTGCAAACACATGCAACCCAGATGCCGTCCCTGTTGGCCAACTCCTCATATTCTTCATATACTAAATGCATGACTGCAAAGGCAGCCACTACTACAAATGAGTAGCTTTCAGACTTTATTACACGTGTAAAGGCCTGTACACACCGGGACGAATTTCGCCGGCGATTTTCGCCGACGTTTAACGCCTCGTGACTAAACAAAGGGCACCAATGTGAGTGTGCACACCGACGCGAAAAAACGCCATGCGTTAAAGCGTCAAAAAAAAAAAAAACGCCTAGGGTTCGTTTTTTTTTTTCGACGCGTCGCGTCGAAATCTACTCGACCGATGAGAATGGCGCTTTTGCACACGTGTCTGGAGCTTCTGAAGTTACAGTAAAACACAACTTGGGGGCGCTCAAACACAAAACTGCCTTGCTGAGCACACATACCAGCGAAGAAGATAGACGTCAAGTAGCGTCTACACTGCCGCGAAGAAATAATGATGGACATTCTAAAATATCCCCGAACCAAGCACCAGTTGGAGCTACTGGTGCTTGAAATACTCATGTTTTCTTTGTTTGATTCTGACAATCGCGTAAATACTTGCTCTCTTCTTCTGAGTGAAAAGCGACTTTGAGAAGCGTAAAGTTGCGCAGCGCCACCTTGTGTACAGGAGTATTTCTGTTTACATTAAGCGCCATCTAACGTCAGGGAATGAAATTGCATGTTCGCTCGACTCATCGTCAGCGAAAATCGCCTGGGTGTGAACACAAAAAACGTGGCGAAAAACGCTGGCGAATATTCGTCCCGGTGTGTACGGGCCTTTAAGGCCCGTACACACCGGGACGAATTTCGCCGGCGATTTTCGCCGACGTTTAACGCCTCGTGACTAAACAAAGGGCACCAATGTGAGTGTGCACACCAACGCGAAAAAACGCCACGCGTTAAAGCGTCAAAAAAAAAAAAAACGCCTCGGGTTCGTTTTTTTTTTTCGACGCGTCGCGTCGAAATCTACTCGACCAATGAGAATGGCGCTTTTGCACACGTGTCTGGAGCTTCTGAAGTTACAGTAAAAGACAACTTGGGGGCGCTCAAACACAAAATTGCCTTGCTGAGCACACATACCAGCGAAGAAGATAGACGTCAAGTAGCGTCGACACTGCCGCGAAGAAATAATGTCGGACATTCTAAAATATCCCCGAACCCAGCACCAGTTGGAGCTACTGGTGCTGGAAATATTCATGTTTTCTTTGTTTGATTCTGACAATCGCGTAAATACTTGCTCTCTTCTTCTGAGTGAAAAGCGACTTTAAGAAGCGTAAAGTTGCGCAGCGCCACCTTGTGTACAGGAGTATTTCTGTTTACATTAAGCGCCATCTAACGTCAGGGAATGAAATTGCATGTTCCCTCGGCTCATCGTCAGCGAAAATCGCCTGGGTGTGAACACAAAAAACGCGGCGAAAAACGCTGGCGAATAACGCCTGGCGAATATTCGTCCCGGTGTGTACGGGCCTTTAAGCTGTAGATGCATTTCTTAGCATTTCCCCTCAGCTCCCCCAGCTCTCATAACACTCCTGTAGAAAAGTGCAAGAGCTCCTTTGCCTTTTTTTTTTTCTTTCTTTCTCCCTGACCACTAAACTTTCCATCAAATGTCATTTTCACTCAACCTCATGGATTTTTACGTGAGAAAAACAAATACATACAATCTAGTTTCTCATATTTTAAGTACCGGTGGTAGGAAATACTAAACGTACTGTAACCGGTTGCTAAAAAATGTGGTTACTCCTAAAGGCCCGTACACACCGGGACGAATATTCGCCAGACGTTATTCGCCAGCGTTTTTCGCCACGTTTTTTGTGTTCACACCCAGGCGATTTTCGCTGACGATGAGCCGAGCGAACATGCAATTTCATTCCTTGACGTTAGATGGCGCTTAATGTAAACAGAAATACTCCTGTACACAAGGTGGCGCTGCGCAACTTTACGCTTCTTAAAGTCGCTTTTCACTCAGAAGAAGAGAGCAAGTATTTACGCGATTGTCAGAATCATACAAAGAAAACATGAATATTTCAAGCTCCAGTAGCTCCAACTGGTGCTTGGTTCGGGGATATTTTATAATGTCCGTCATTATTTCTTCGTGGCAGTGTAGACGCTACTCGGCGTCTATCTTCTTCGCTGGTATGTGTGCTCAGCAAGACAGTTTTGTGTTTGAGCGCCCCCAAGTTGTGTTTTACTGTAACTTCAGAAGCTCCAGACACGTGTGCAAAAGCGCCATTCTCATCGGTCGAATAGATTTCGACGCGACGCGTCGAAAAAAAAAAACGAACCCGAGGCGTTTTTTTTTTTTTGACGCTTTAACGCGTGGCGTTTTTTCGCGTCGGTGTGCACACTCTCATTGGTGCCCTTTGTTTAGTCACGAGGCGTTAAACGTCGGCGAAAATCGCCGGCGAAATTCGTCCCGGTGTGTACGGGCCTTAAGGCTTTAATTTCAGTATAGCTACTTCATGGTTCTTCATGGCTCCTGGTGATAAAACTAAACACAAAAAAGATGAAAACTGAGTAAGTGAAAACATAATCAAGGCAAAGGTTTCTGAGGTTTCTTTTAGACAAATTTAAAAATAATTTAAAGACCCACTCCCAATGAAAATTGTGTTTTTGTGTTGGAACATGTTATTGTAGCATTTTTCTCATGACGGAGGACATATACAAAGAAAATTACGAACAAAATCACCTACCTGACCTCATCAGAAGTCAGTCAGTTCCAGTTATCCGTGATTCAAAGCCTTGTTGTAATGTGAAATGGCTTCCACCAGTTAAGTTCGAGTTGGTTCCACACCTTGGTTTTGTTAACTTGGCTGTTGTTAATTAGTGAGGAGTTTTAATTTAGAATGTGATTTCCACTCCGTTTGCATTTACACATGAAAGATGTTTTGAACACCTAGTGTCTTGATAAAAATGAATTCTTAGAGGCTGCACTTCTATTTTATCCATTTTTTTGTATAATGTTCTTTTTTTAATTTAAATTTCCCCCCTTTATTTAAATTTGCCCACCAGCAGACAGACAGCTCACCTCTCTGCAGCCTCACTGTCGAGTCTGATTAGCAAGAGGCCAAGAAAAACTGTGAAGTAGAGGATAGCTGAGATTAAAGGGCCCGGGCCACTGCCTGAAGCTGTGCAACTGCCCACTCACATTTGTTCACCGTTTGGGCCACAAATTGTAGTTAGAAAAAACAGACAGACACGCTAAAGTGTCTTGATAACAATAAAACTCCAAATACTTCAGAGACAGACGCCTTTTGACAAGCATATGGATTCATTTCTATTGACTGATTGCTCAATTAGAACTCATCTCATTTGATTGGCCATGGTGCTTCATGAATGTACATGAGTTCGAGAGCGGCCGTCCATTCAGGAAAACCACATTACACGTCTAAATCACTCATCTTAGCTAACACCATCAGCACCAATGGATAAAACTTCAAAGTAAACTCCCTCAGAAAGAGATGATGCAAAAGAATCTAATATGCAGTGCAGCAGAGGAGACAATATGCATACTAATAAATGTCTCAAACCCTGGGGGTGATATTTACCTGAGGTTGAAAATTGAAAATCCTTTCAGATGATAGACTGACCAACACACAAAAACAGCGTTTATCCACTTTAATAAATGCTTCGTTATAAGACATATTTTTCTAAAATAAAAATATATGTAAAAAGTTTTTTGAGCCGATTTATAGCATTTACATTTACAAAATGCTGATTTCCACATGTGATCATCTAAAATAAAACAGGTTTAGGTCTTCGGAGGGGGTAGAGCGATCATTAGGATGGGGGAAATTAAAGTTTCCTTGTGTGGCTAAAAAGAAAAAAAGCTTTGGATAAAAGAAAACAATGGAGTCCTTTAAAAGCTGTTCAGTGAGTGAAAGTGTCATTACCATAAGGAGCTTACCATAAATATATTACGGGAGCAAATAGAGTTCAGATGGTTCACTATAAGATTTAAACTGCTCATAATCCTCAAAAGAAGAACAGCGCGATTATATTCTAGCAAAGGGCGAACCAGCTTGTAATATTCTTTTGAGATACAAATTTGAAATCGACCTGAACCAAGATAGTGGTGGTGGGGAGTTGCACTCAGGATCAGTGGCAAACAAAGTGCTGGGATGAGATGGTGTGATTGCATGGACATGCATGAATTCCAGTGAAGCTTCGCTGATGTCGGTGATGCGACAGAGGCCGCCTGATGAAATGTGACTTTTAAAAGAGATATGAGGCTCAGCCAAAAAAGCAGGAAAAGCTGTTATACAAAAATAAGGAGGGTGATCCAAAATCTTCTGAGAGAATGGAACTCTTCTGTAGTAGAAACAAAGCAGTTTAATCTGCATTTTGACGGCTTCTCTTTTCCTCATAAACTAAGGGTTCATAGAGAGCCAAACCAACAAACTATCTTTTGGTTTGGGTCTCTATGACCATGACTGCCTAAGTTTTTATGGAGCCAACTGCAAACAGCCCCACAAAGAAATGAAGCTGAGGGGAGAAGGAAACTGAATTCTGAGGCACAAGTGCTTTAAACTACATCATGGGAAATGTGTATAACATTAATAAATGAAATCGTCTTCATTGCAAAGAAAAGTTAAAAGGCGATCTTGCCTTCTGGGAAACTGAGTGTCTTTGTATGTTTTCCACCTATTGATATCTTTAAAGAATGGTTTGTAGATACAGTTTTCTGCAAACAATAGACTGACGCTGGTCCACTGCCAGAAATTCAAAAGGCCTATAGCAGACAAACCTGAATTTTAACTACAGGCATGTTAGACCTGCACAATAAACAGCACATTTATCCTCATCACGGCATTCATTGAAATAAATGGTTACCTGCTTAAATATTTACACACATACTAAAACAATTCTATAGCAGCTAGACGTGTTTAACAAATAAAATTGACTCGTTTAGGCATCAGAACAACTGGATGGTCCCAATTAATGTAGACGAGGATCATTTGGAACATAATTAAGGTTATGTTGGCTTTTATCAAATAAAACTGTTGCAGTGAAATGACCAAAAAAAAAAAGAATAATTGTTTTTGTTTTGCTTTTTGTTCATGTACCGCAGGTTATGTCATTCTAACACTGATCACTAATATCCCACATTGCTAGTTTTCCTCATATTGTGCAACCCTAATGCAAATAGTTTATAGGTATCTTATAAGGTCTTCAAATGAACATCAAAGCTTACCAGGAAAAACTCATCAGAGATAATACCCTTTTTGAAAGTCTTTAGTTCAATAACTGAGGTTTTTGACATGATAATATAAAAAAAAGATTTAAAAAGACTGAAAAATGAAAGGTTTATTTAACCAGAAAAAACTATTTACTAAAGCTGGGAAAGAAGCTGCTCTTAGGTTTGTGTGATAGATGTCACAAATCCCTGCTTTTCCTACCGTGATGGAACAGAACCCCAAAATATCCTCTACGCTCACCGCTGCTGACACATGAGCGGTCGCGTCAATGTGACGGATTGTTTTGATGTGAGGGACGGGGAGGATTATACAAAAATATATGACTGTTGTTTGAATCATCACATATGCCTTCTGAACAGCTGCCATCAGAAAAGAAAAGTGTTTTCTTTTTTTGCTTTTAAAAGCCAATCTTAATCTAGCAGTTGAATATTACACATTTAAAATTCAGTTTTGATTGGAAAGTAAAAGTGAAGTCTCCAGTGACTAAGTGAGTCAAAAAAGAAGAAGAAAAAAACATCTGGCACAATTATGCGTAAAAGAGTTATTCCCATAAAAAGAGGAGCTATAAATGGGTTGTTAAAGCTTTTTGCATTTCGTGGCCCCATTATTTGAAAAGCAAAAAAAATATATTGAGTGAGATTTTAGAACAATGTATCCTTTGCGTGATTTTACATCATCTCCCAAAAAAAGGTTCTAGAAGGACTTCAGCTGTAGAAAATATTAAAAACTAGTTGTGTTGAAAAATGACTACACTGGAGGGCATTAAAAGTCTCTAAAGCCATCCATCTTAAATCGGCATGAAGTCTGATGCTTTTATTTGTCAAACTGTCTGGCAATGTGTTACAAAGCTGCAATTTCTCGAGGGACGAAAGAAGAAATATGATGACCGGCACCAATTAGGAAATGGTTTGCCTGCTGGGACAAATGCTGTTGTCAAGTTCTCTTGCAAAAGTCAGTGTTGACATGGCTATGTCTGAGGTTTTTCTAAAAGGGTGGTAAGGGGAGACAGACACTCTTGTAAATCAAATGCTTTTCCCAACTGGATCTCGAAGCACAAGTCATATTATAGCTGGAGAAAAATAAAAACGCAAGTTCATTCAAGATCAGCTTTGAAGCAGCAAAGTAAGAAGTAAACAACCCCTTTTTAAAAACACGTCCAGCAGAGAAAATGTGAAGCATTTTATTCACGTTTACTTCCATCAGTTGATTTTTCTAAATGATAGAAGTCAGTGCGGCTCTTTAGCGGCACGGCTTCTCTGTGATGAAGCACTAGAACATGCAAAATAAATAAACATGCAAGCCAAAACAGTCTGTCAAAAGTGGCTGATGTGCTCAAGAATATCTGCAGAGTTGTCTACAATTTATTTATACTCCAAGCAGTCATGTGACCTTTTTAAAAAAAAAAATGCATTCTGTGAGCTTTAAGGCAGAGCAGTATAACCTATTCAATGCTGTGATGTAAACGCTTTGATATCTCAGTGAGAATAACTCAAAATGAAGACTTCTCCCCCTCAGAAGGACTGTCATCTGCAAGCCGCGAGACATGGCATTTATCAATGATGCATCACTGAAAAGCAAAGAACACGTCCAGGTCTAGGAATAAGATGGCGAGTCAAAAGAAGCTGGACACAAAACCACTCATATGGAGACGCAATACTGACCACAAAGATTTTATTGGCAGCTAAACAAAACAGAAACATAGTCGTTTAGTTTTTTAGCAACCAAACTAACTGTTGTAGCTTGTGGTCTGAAAACGTGAAAACGTTTTTTTCCCCAAAAACCTCTAAATCCATCCATTCATCCAGTTCCAGTTCCAATTTATTTTTTAGGACACAGATGCCAAAGAATGCCCAATAAATAGTACTTTAAACGTATGGGGCTTCATAAATTAAGTTACGTGTCTAGTATAATAGTGCAACATATGAACATTGCTGTCAGTGGATAAAAGCAAATACTGACACACATACACCCACACACACACACACATAAAGTGCTCTGTAGATGTTGGTGGGACAACAAGTAACACATTAGCCTTTTTTTAAATAAATATCGCAAATACATTGCACCTGGGTGTGAGTCATGCCACCAGCTAGACCAGGGGTCGGCAACCTTTTTTACTCAAAGAGCCATTTGGGACCGCCCCTAATAAAAAAGAAAGCACCTGGAGCCACAACCCGTTTTGACATCATTATATATATTATGCATGTATATATTATATCAAGGGTGCTCATTACGTCGATCTTCAAGGACATGAGTGTAGATCGCGGGCCAGAAAAGATAAAAAAAAAAAAAAAGTAATTCTTTAAAATCCACTAGCCAATCAAAATCCTCACTGAGAAGTACGGGACTTGATTGACATGTAGATTGGCCAATCGGACATCGTCTGAAGCATACGTCGCTGCAAATGCACATTATGTTCTTAAAAGGATGATACCGCGGCCGCGTGTGAGAGGAGCTGGTTCTGGTCTGATCGCTGCATGGAGCGATGTGTTAATCAATGCATGAAGACACTGAGAATGTGGAGAGATCAGGTTTATTATTTTGAAGAGTTCTACTTGGTAATCATGTTTCCATGTTTGAGTTCATAAATCCCAGAGTCTCTGCTTCAACTCCCGCAGTGAAAGCTGCGTCTGAATCTGACGCCCGTGTTTGCATCTCTCTGACAGAGTTTGAAGCCAAAGCCCCTCCTCCGCCTCTTTACCTGCTTTTCCTCTCTACCTGTTCACCTGTTCACATCCTCTGCAGCTGAGAGTTGTTTCCCCCAGCGCTCCTCAGTGTGTCCTACACAGAGAGCGCAAAATACGATAGTCGCGGCGCTCCAGCGCAGCACAAGGATGAAAGAGCCAGACGCAGGTTATAGCGGGGATAGAGCGGGTTAAGCAAATAAATGGAAGAAGGCGGCCTGTTGAAGAAATATTCAATATTGTACACATTTTGGTATTAGTCTGAACTATCTTTTATTTAGAAAAATCTTTTATTTTGCTAAATCAGCCCAGTACGAAAAAAACATCAACAAAAGCTGTGTTGGGCGGTTTTTGGCTGGGTCTGGCTGTTTTCAGATGACTTTTCAGCTGGAAAACTGTGACTTTATCTGGCAACGCTGGCACGAACTCTCAGTCTGTCATCAGTCTCTTCCCCGCGGCACGTCAAGTTCCCGGCAGAAGATCGGAGTGTTTATTGAAGCCGCCCCGCGTGTTTCCTCTTGCTATCAGCTCTGCAGGTCTCGCCCGATAAATACGAGCTCATACGAAGCTGTTTTTTGCGTGGCTCGCGCTTCGTACGGGGCCATCAGCGCCTTTGAAATGCCATGAAAAATGAACAAACTAAAATAAAATTTAATTATTATAAAATACTCATTGTTTTACAAAGTCACAGGGAGCCACAACAGATGGATGAAAGAGCCACACTTGGCTCTGGAGCCATGGGTTGCCGACCCCTGAGCTAGACTATGCTAAAATGCGCTTATGCTCAGAGTTATACTTTAAAAAATGCAGTAATTCTTAATTTCAATATTAACAAAAAGCATCTTGTTGCCTAAAGGAATAACATTACAGGAACACGAATCCATGGATTTTGTGAACTGATTTTGATATAGTTAATGAAAAAATAAAAATATAAATCTTACAAAAAAAAAAACTATACAAAACATTTGCAGGGAGATCAATTTAAACCAAAAAAATGCAACTACAAAAGTGAGATTATTATTTTTAAAGAAACACATTATTCATCGTTTTAAACTAAGCTGATTTTGAAACTCTTGGTCAAATTTTAGGCAGACGTCCATCTGCGCTATTAGCATTTTTAAATCCAAGTTACAATCAAGCATGCAGGTATTGGGGTGTAATTATCATTAAGCCTCTGAGGACAATAGTGCAGATGACTTTGAAGCCTGAAGTAATTCTCCAGATTCTGCTCATATAAGATCAGAGAGCTGTGATACCTCTACATTATTTATATCCTCTTCCACTGTCTCAGCGTTTTGCATTTCCTGAATAATATGCAAGTATCTTCTCCGTCCCCTCTGTCCATTTCTCCGTCCACCTTGTCCGAGAATTGCCATTAAGTCCTAGAGATGGATTGACTGGGAGCATTGATCTGGTTTTCAAGTGTGCCACCACATTCAGGGCTGATGAGAGTTGCTCATTAAGGAAGCTAACTGGATCATTTGTATGTACAGAATGAGCCATATGCTTCCTTTCATTCAATCTTGAAAGGGGCGATCAAACTTTAATGGCGTAATGGCCATTAAAGTGAGAGCAGATTGTGCTGTTACAGAGTAGGATGTAATATAAAATTTAGCTGAAAGGCTTAAAAAGAAAAACACTTGTGAGATCAGGAGCAAAGAAAAGGTTAACAAAGTATGGAGAAGATAAGAGTTGTAAAGATTTTAATTATTGTAATTATAATAAAGCATATTTTGCCTCACCTTAACTTTGTTGATGACTGCTGACTTAAACTATTAAAGTATCAGCCATCTGTTACTGTAAAGCAGGATGCAAAAAAAGTTGTTTAAATATTTTTACTCTTGGCTTGTTTTTAAAAAAAGAGCTGTGTAGCTTTTCTGTGATCCAAGAGGCAAATTTTACATTTAAAGCGGGTAGAAAGTTAAAAGTAACTGGCGGCAGGTCAAGTTTACATTTCTGCTATCAACAATAAAAGAAAAAAGAACAGAAAAGTGGAAACCTCATTTTAACTCATCTACTACTATGCAAACACTTGAGCTTATTTGAATGAACAGATGCTGCTGATTGGGGGTTAGTGTCTTCAGCCCAGTTTGAGAGAAAATATTTGCAGAGTGCTGCGCTGTGTGGCACACACCTGCACTATGGACCTGTGCGACTGGAATGAGAATGGGATTATGACCGAGGCTATATGAGGAGATGGGGAGTGGGGTGGGGGGAGTGGAAGCGCATGAGGTGACTGAGGGGAAAGAGGCAGCTCTGTGATGGACAAAGGGAAAATAGAAAAAGATCCCACTGTCTCTTCCAGTTAATGAAAACTCCGCAAGAAAGGCTGGTTAACTGAACAAAGCAGCGAATCCACAGTTAAATTAGTATAGCTAATTACTCAGAGCAAATTGAAGTAGAGGGAGGAAGGGAAGTTTCAGGTAATTTACCTGTCCCAGGATGGGGCCAAGTGGGGGTCCGGGAGCTGCTTGTCCTGACCTTACGATAGCTCGGATAACATTGCCTGTGTCCAATTTCTTCACGGCTTTGGCAGCCTTGGAGATCTTTGACATCCTGTTCAATCTTAGTCAATCTGCTTCCAAGTTGGTTGAGAGTCCATCAACTGAAATGTCACAAGACAAACAAACAAATTAGGTTCTTGAGGATAAACAACTGTAACAAATCATTCACATGGCAGGCTCATTAAAACATCATACACCCGAGTCGATATGAATACCCAAAGGCCAAATGCATGCCTTTCCACTACGCAGAGGGCGAGTAATTTAAAAAATCTTTCCCTTCGATCATCTCAGCAAGAGCCACTTTCCTGGAGCTGTTTTTGCAGAGTGGATCACCAGCTGAGAGCGATGTTCACTATGCCGAGAAGCTCTGAAGCCAGCAGGAGTTAAACACCAAAATACTCCTTCTGCCTTATTTGTGATTTCGGGGAGATGACCCCTGAACTGTTTGTGATGCTGCAGAGCCTCCGCTGTATCAGCAGAGGTCCATAGGTCAGAGGCATGAAAGCAAAGCATGTGGCCTTTTTTTATTCCACCTAAGGATGCGTGTTTAATTAGGAGTTGATTTACAGAGAGGGTGGTGGCACTTGAACTACAGATCTTTTTCTAAGAACACAAAAAAACATCAGTGCAAACCAAAAATCTGCCACTAGAATAATCGTGATACTGACACAGGCATAATAAAGGATAAAACAACAACACAATCGGACAACTTAAAGGAGTCAGGGGACAAATACACGTTTAAAGGTGGAGCCATGAGCCTCACAAAACCACGGATGCAATAAAAATAACTACTTGAGGCAACAGATGAGCAAAGAGGGGGTCCGGCAATGATTCATTGGAGGCAACAGAGGGTATCCAATTAGATCAACAAAAGCGAAAGTACCAGAAAGATATATGGGACCTGGTGCTGCTCTGGAGCAGCAAACAGGGGCAAACTACTCGCAAGAAAAGTTGTGATTCTTTTACAACTAGTGATTATCCAACAGCCATTAAAGTGCAACCACCATGAAGCAATATTTGTAAGGACATTAAGGTGATATGCATACTGCAGAGAGAGTCCCAGATGGAATTCATTTAGCCCGGCTTCCCCTCAATGGCGATCTTTAAAATTGGACTCTCACACTGCAGCTTTTCTGAGGTCAATTTCACGGCACCCACCTAATGTGTTCAGAAACTTCAAAGCAGGGAAATTATGTTGCAGTTGAGTCAATTTTGAAGTTGGATAGAATGATGGAACCCAGTGGGAAACAAATCAGATGTTAGAACAGAGACATGCAGATAAACAATAACGAAGCACAATCTGAAAGTCGAAGTTGAAAAATAAAAAAGCACCTTTAAAAATATCAATTAAAAGTTAGATATTACCACTTTCATAAATTTAGCTTAACATGAGTTTTCAAACCGAGGGCAGAACTGTTCAGACCAAGTGTTCAGTTTAATTCCAATTTGGGAAGAAGGGAATAACAGTTCTGCAAGCAGGGAAATCACAGCTTCATGCTTTAATGCACCACAACTCCAATCTCTCTCTGTTGGAGTATGAATAATAAAACTGCTGTTCCTCACAGAATGAAGTCAGTCATCATAAGGCCAAGCAGTGAGTGATGAAGAGGAATTGACCTACATAAGGCATCAAGCTGCACTAGACGTATGGCTCACAGAAGTGAATTCGCATTAGATTCAATGAAGAAACGTGGTTCAAGGCTGCACTGTAAGCCTCAGACGGAGCTGACTTAATGTTCTGCTGTAATTAATCAAATCAAAGCCAAAGCTAAATTGAAAGAAACGGGCACAGTTTTGAGCTTCCCTTTATGTGTTTACTGGCAACAGCGCTGTCGTTAACAAGGCGTTCGCAGAAATAGCAATTTGTTTGGGCAGAGAGACTGGGTAAAAGTAAAGCCTGAAATAACACACCAACAACAACAAAAAGGTGTGTGTGCAAAAGGGGGATGCAGTAAAGCAGCAAAATATATTACAATTGTCAAAAAACAACACCACCAATTCAAATAAATTGCACTTCTTTAACCAACTATTAGGTGATGTTTTAAAAAGGACAAATTATTGTGGTTTGGTCAACAAACAGACAATAACATCTTTAGTAGAACCACTGCTGCCAATCTGCAGATAAGATCATTTGAAACATTTTCCATTTCAGACAACCACCCATTTTACTGGTGGCTCATTGCAAATATTCTGAAGGTTGTTGCAGAAAACAAAGAGCAGCTTCTGTTTGTCCCATTTAGCATAATTTAAACAGACCGCATTTCAAGGACAACGCTGACTTTGAGTGAGGAAATTAAGCAGTTTGCCACTAAATTGTAGGGCTTTATTGCACCAGTGAAGCCTACCATTGATTGCTGTTTAGCCTATTAGGGCTCACTATTGTCTCATTAGACCAGGAAAAGACGGGCATTACCAAGGCTCCAAACTTATTTTTGAGATATAATGAATACAAATCTCAATTCTTGATTGTTCCTCAAGGATGGAAAAAATGGTCTCGTATGATCCAATATGCCGTCTATTTAAATAAATACTGGTACTATATCTGCCTAAGGGAAATTACGCTAAGTCTTTTTCTGTGCTTTATATCTTTCCTTTCTTTTTGCTGTAGTCTGATGAAATAAAATCTGAATAGCAATTACTTTCTCAGTGGGAACAGTCTTTGTACCTGCAACAGCCAAGAATAAAGACTGGGCTCAATAACCTTTGTTGCACGTTATCTGCCTTCTAGGCAGATGTATCTGTGAAATTAAAATGGAAAAAGTTAAGACAGCGAAGTCAAATGTTTCCCCTTTACATGGGCTCTGCATTGGAACATAAAATAAAACATTAGCATTCAATGGAATACTTTGGCAATGCTCTTCATGTATATATGTGTGGTAATCTCAACACTGATCTTTACTAAAGACTGCTAACAATTTATTTATTTCACCTTTATGTGTTTGGTTTGTTGTGTTTGGCAGAATTATTCGCTTCTTATTAAAAACACCCCTGCAGGCCTTGGAGAAGTCATGCTCATCAAACAGCAGCCTATATGCTTGCTAGGCTTTAGTACTGATGAGTCGTTATTTAAGGTTGTGTGAAATGGGAAAATGGAAAAGTTGGCTAGAAATTTGAAAGTGTGTAAATATAAGTTTGATCTTTGAAATTGATATTTATAGACTAGACCACATATATGTAATGTCCCTTCCGTACTTTAGGGGCTATATGTCAAAAGCATAATCAAAAAGAAGGAAAAGATGTGAAAGATTATTGGAAATATTTCAGAAAACAGTCGTACTAAACACACCAAGAACACAGAAAAACAGACATTTTTAGGATAAAAAAACACAATTGTGGAAAAAAAAGCCCCAGATAAATGTAATTCTTTAATTCTACGATATATAGGTCTAGTTTTGTTTTGTTTAATAGTATACCGTGCAATAGTTGATCGTAAAATAAAGAAATATGTTCTTGTAAAATATTTTCAGCAAAAAAAAAAAAATTTGTAACAAAAGAAAATTGGTAACAATGTCAAAGTGTGTTAACCTGTACCCTTTTTGACCTTTTTCTGCGCAGTATTACACTCTTTTCCCTAATACTTTACAAATGTTATCAAATCCATCTTAATACAGCGTATTTGATAAGTCTTTGCTTTCTCCCCACAAATTTCAGCTCTTACTGGCTCTTAAAATTAGAAAGGAGCTGCCATACTTGCCATTTTCCCAAGAAATCTATGGCCCCACTTTATAAACAAGTGCTGAGTCTTACCACACGCCTTTGGTAAGTGTATCGTAAAGTATTTGTAAGAATAAAGTAAGTTGCATGTTCACTGACATACAGAATGCTGTCGTACGATGCCCTTTCGCCGCACTCTAGTCATTAAGGTGGGGGTACTGGCCCCTTACTGACTGCGCACAAATGCTGCACGCACGGTCAACGTGATATGCAAGTGCTTGTAGGATGCCCACACAAACTGTAACACTAATTTCTAATAGTCAGTCTGCCCACAAAAGACTTCACACTTATCACGTGATCATCACCAATGGGCCCCTGTGGAGTGCACAGGATTTGGGGGGGGGGGGGTCGGAAAAAATGAAAAATCTGTACAACGTGGCTGTATCTCACCTAATTTACCTTTCCTTACTCATGTGTTGATTAAGTTTGCTATGACCCGTCACTCACAGTATGACCTTAAAAATCAATGTGCATGAGCATTTTTGCTCTACAGGCTTACAGAGCCGTTTACAATCTTGATATTTCCTGGAGGCCAATTGCGTGTCCCGCACGGTTTTGCCTACTTTTCATCGCAAAATGCCTGTATCCACTCATGAGGGCAGTAATGACTAAAGGCACACAAGTACACACCAGGACGAATTGTTTAACGCCTCGTGACTAAACAAAGGGCACCATTGAGAGTGTGCACACGGACGCGAAAAAACGCCACGCGTCAAAGCGTCACAAAAAACCGCCTCGGGTTCGTTTTTTTTTTTTCCGCCGCGTCACGTCGAAATCTATTCGACCAATGAGAATGGCGCTTTTGTACACGTGTCTGGATCTTCTGAAGTTACAGTAAAACACACCTTGGGGGCGCTCAAACACAAAACTGTCTTGCTGAACACACATACCAGCGAAGAAGATAGACGCCGAGTAGCGTCTACACTGCCACGAAGAAATAATGACGGACATTTTAAAATATCCCCGAACCAAGCACCAATTGGAGCAACTGGTGCTTGAAATATTCATGTTTTCTTTGTTTGATTCTGACAATCGCGTAAATACTTGCTCTCTTCTTCTGAGTGAAAAGTGACGTTAAGAAGCGTAAAGTTGCACAGCGCCACCTTGTGTACAGGAGTATTTCTGTTTACATTAAGCGCCATCTAACGTCAGGGAATGAAATTGCATGTCCGCTCGGCTCATCGTCAGCGAAAATCGCCTGGGTGTCAACACAAAAAACGTGGCGAATAACGCCTGGCGAATATTCGTCCCGGTGTGTACGGGCCTTAAGGCTTAACCTGGCATGCAAAAACAGATGACAGCCAAGCCATATTTTAGTTGACACCCCCCCCCCCCCCCCATCATCCTGAGCTGAGAGGACTTTCAGTGATTATCAGTGAGCTTTTTTCCCAAAAATCAGAAAGTATGTTATATTTGCACTTTGATGACACAGAACTCTCAACGGAGAGCCCATTAGACTTCATCAGCAGTTTTAACTGCTGATAAAGTCTAACTGGAATATTAATGTTTACCAGAAAATATTAAAGGCTGCAGCATAATTGACTCTTTATCAGCTCTTTACAGAGTTATCAATAAAAAGGAAAAAATGAATAGTGAAAACATGAAATTATTTTTGTTTCAATACAGTATACAAAAAGTTTTGGAGGCTGCTAAGGGAATTTATGGAGTTGGTTTTAGATTGTGTGATATTTTTTGCTAAAATGATTTGTTTTTGTATTTCTATGATGTTTTGTTTTTAATTGGCGAGGGTTATCAACAGCCTGTTAGCTGAGGTTCTTCCTGGTTTCTTGGGGTATTTTCCATCACTTTTAGACTAATAAAAATGTATAGATCATACATAATAAAGAGGTTGGCCATTTGAAATGCATTTTTTTCTGCTACTCTTTTCCCCAAAACTTGCAGCGTTTTTGTCATCCAGACAGAGGACAACTGCCAGTATATTTGGAATCTGTGGAAAGTTGTCTTTAAAATGTTTGGTTCTCTAGCTTTAAAGCTTTGATGATCAATGAAACACTAAAGCAGATTTGTGTGTGTTTTTGTCTTACATGATGGATTTTCTGTTTGGGATTTCAATGCTTTTTGTATGGGTGCCACTACATAATACACCTTTACAGTTGAGTTTCTTCCCTAACATGTTGGCATGTCACATTATAGGATAATAGGCTTAAAGTAGGAAATTAGGTTCAAAAAAGTCTTAAATTAATTGACTGAGCACTAAGCCCACCAGAAGGGGCTTTAGTTCATAAGTTGATGCAGAATTGAGATAGTCTTAAATATTATCTTGTGGTGTTTTTTATTTTTGATAACTCCATGAATTGTCACAACAGACAGTAAGCAGTAAAATCATGTGGGTGCACTGTGTTTGTTTTCCCTGCAATGCAACTTCAAGCCAGTGTGGTTCAGAAGTGAAGCATTTCTGAGCTCGGTGCATTCGGGAGCACATCCGAGAAACAGTTACCCAAAGGGAAAGGTGATGCAGAGTAAGCTCGAGGTGTTTTATTTTAAAAATCCAGCAGCTCATCTCTGCCTTCTAAAGCATTTCAGCCACAACAGCTGGGAAAACTAAAGTTATCTTTTTTTAGCGCAGCAACACATTCGGCTTAAGGAACACAAGATACTTTGCATGGAGTGTAACCAGGCCATAAATATTTACAGTTTTGTAAATTTAGACCACCCATTAAACAAAATTAGGATAGAACAGAAGTTAGCAGCCTTGTTTGCTTGGTTGTTTCTTTATAAGAGGATGCACATTTTGAATTTCCAGCTAAAAGAAATTAACCACATAGACAAGTTATGACTTGTGATATAAGTATGTTATGATAGTATGAGTAAGTATGAGATAAGTATGATATAAGTTATGTTTTAAAGAAGCTTTTTGTCAGTATTTTGAAGAAAGTTTTTCAAAACGTTGGTTGAAAGAGAATATTTCAAAATGAAATAAAATGTATCTCAATTTTGCCATTTTTAAGGTCGAATCAAATGGTGGAAATGAAATCCTAACATCTTTTGAAGTGGTAAGGATTTAAGAGGGACAGCTAATGCTTGACGTTTCAGAAACAGAAACAGGTCAAAGAGGATGTGAAGAAATGACAGGACATGAAATCAGAATATGCCAGAGAAGGAGATGTAGAGGGGACTGCTAAATGGAGGCAGATGATTATTTGAGGTGACCCCTAAAGGAAGCAGCTTAAAGGATAATAAGAAGAACATTTCAAAATATTTGTCCACATCTTGTCAAACACAGGATGGATTACAAACGCTGGTTTTTAAAATGGTAATGTCTAAAAAAAAAAAAAAATAAATAAACAAAAACATTGTGGCTGAAAATAATTACGATACTGCAACTAATCGGATGCTTGGCATGATAATTTAGCTGCTACGGTAATGTTACATATAACAAATCAGTGTCATAAAATCAAAAATTGGCTTAATTTATCCAGACTGAAGAATTATCAGTAACAGTTTAAACTCTAATCTGTGTTTAATTCAGTATCATCAGTGTTTTTCTGTTTTCTCAGCTTATGATGGCTCCTTTAACCTGCATGGAGAGCTCCTTTGACAGCATGTTGTCTGTTCACAGCAAAATCTTCAAAATGCAAGCACGAGTCCTCTAATCAACTCCAAGCCTTTTATCTGCTTCACTCATAATGACATAACAAGGGAATTGCCCATGCAATAGCATGGAAGTTGTTTGTGATCTCCTGTGTGACCATGAAATGACCCAGAAGTGACCCGCATGCGCAGAAGAGTACTCAACGGTGAACGACGTCACTGTTGTTTGCGGTAGTAGCTAACGTTAACAATGGATGCAAGCCCCCAAATATGTTATGACCCTGACAGGCAAAACTGTCTCAAGTCTAGGGGTAACACAAAAAGGGGACCATTACATATGAAAACTGGACACCGGAAGATGAGGAATACAGTTTATTGAAGGAAAAAGGAAACTGTACTGAAAGCCAAAAAGAAATTACCATGCTGGTTCAAACACAAAGACAAAACAAAGGGATTGGAATCTTGGCCAAACACAAACAATGTCTAACTTTTGAAAAGAAACAAAGTCCGCAAATATAGACTTCCAAGGTCCAACCGCAAACTAAAATAACAAAACCCAGCAGTGTAAGACTGCTGAGGAAAAAGAGGGGGGAAAGAGAAACCAACCAGCACACCTCCAACTCAAACCCAATTGCTCAGCTCTCTCCGCCTGCCTGCCTGGTTTAGGCCTCTTCTGACTTAAACACCAGTCAGGTGCTGATAAAGATCATTGGCCACACCTACCAGGTGAGCTGAATGACAGGATGCAGCAAAGCAGCAGCAGCAAGACATAACAATCAGTCTCGTGAACAAATAAGCAGATGAGAAAAACACAGTATTCAACCCATTCTGCATCACCAAATACGTTTCGTTCTGCTTTGTAAACCATAATGCCCCTCTAGCGAGGGGAGGTTTAGCTGCTGTTACCTGGTTTTAGGATAGGTTCACAACATCTAACAGATTTTATAACTAATCCAAATGTTAATTCTGGTCTCAAGACATTTACTATTCTGATGTGACAGATTTGACATGTTGAGGTAATTACATCTACCGTAGTTAGTTCTCATGTATTAAAATGATGAGGCAGCTCCTCCCTTCCATCCTCAAAATACTCCTAACCTGCATTTAACAGCTTTGTGTCTTCTAGGACAGCTTCAGAATTACTTCTGAGTTCATCTTCAGCTCAATTACAGGTGTTATGGTGACTCAAGGAAAATCCATCATTATTCAGAAGGGCCTTTTTATGGTTTGCTGCTCAGTTTAAATTTTAGTGCCATTTTAGGCAACCTTTGCATCAGTTTACACAGAATTACACAATCCATTAGAGGATATTTCCTGTCCTGAAGGTCGATGTGTGTCATGTTCTACAAACACAAATTCTCATTCTGGTCTCTGCTCTTAGTCTCAAGAGGAAAATTGATTTGTTTTAGCTTACATCTCGTTAAACAGATTGCAAAAAGAGCTCCATTTACAATAATCATAAATATAATTTAAAAAAATGAAAAAAAAATGTATCCCACCCTGAAGGCAAAATCTGTGCCTTTTATTCAATTCTTGGATTGGAAGTCCATCTAGTGGTTGTATTCACCTTTGCATTGTACCCAGAGGTTTAGCTAAGAGAATAATTGATGTGAAGAAAATTCTTCCTTCTTCAGATCAGCTCCATCATCACAACATGACCCTGCAGCCAAGTGAATCGAAAAAGATGGGGGCATTTGTGGATAAACTCACGGAAACAAAAGAAAACAAGCTCCAGCATATTAAAGTTACACCACGATGTCTTCATTTAGCTCATTCCTGATGGACCACATTATTAGAGACTTAAAAATGTGTGTCATCTCTGAATTCATAAAGCACTAAATCTCTGCTAACAGCACAATAAACGCCACAGGGGAGACTTTCACCCGCAGGAGGAGGAATGAGACGCAGCCTCTGCTCAGATGACACCAAATTATGATTCAGGAGTGCAGATTAACTGTAATCAATGAGGTTATTGCAGTGAGCAAACACAACAAATGTACAGGACTGTGATCACTGGCTGAGCCACACAAGCTGCTCTCACAACCACAGATAATGTCACATTTAAACTTATAGACTTGGTCATATAGCACTGTTCCTTCACATTAGTATTCATCCCATCAAACCCCAAGCCTGGAGCGATCGATTGGCGAATGCCAAGAGCTAAAGGCCAATAAAATAAAATGAAAAACTCAAGAAGATTCTGAATGATCCCTGAAGACAAAAAAAAAAAAAAAGGGAAACCAACACGACTCGGTTTAACCTGCATATGAGGCCGCAGCTCTCCGCCTCCACGCTTTTTGGTTAGCTATGTGTTTCAGGACTAAACATCTCATTACTTCCTCAATTTACTACATAAATTAATTTCACACCCAACATTCTGGTGTTGCTTCAGATCTCATTAACAAGGGTGGCAGTGTAGCTCAGGCGGTAGAGCAGGTTGTCCAACAACCGAAGGGTTGGCGGATCAATCCCCGCTCTCCCCGACCAACTGTCCCCCCCGAAGGCGGCTAGTCCGGAGCTCACCGCTCCCCCCAGGGGATGAGTCAAAATGCGGAGAAGGATTTCCCCCTTGTGGGATAAATAAAGTTTCAATTATTATAATTATTAATTGGGAATAAGACCTAAATGCACGAGGTGATTCACATTACAATCTCAATGAGAAGTTACTTTTGGTTAAAAACATATCTGGTGGAAATTTAATGTCATTTGATGTCTTTTACTGAGCATATGTTCTTACTAAGCATTCAGATGTTGGCGTGATCAAATTTTATATTCCAGTACAAAAAAGTCACATATCCGTCTTTGCAGTGTAGTTTTTGACTAATAAAATATACTTATTTCCTTATTTTTTGAGTATTTTTCAGCATGTGCTGTGAGCGAGACATTTTACTGTGCAATGACCCTGGAATCTATTTAAAGCTGGCTGACACCAGTGGACGCACTATCTAAAGGCCATGAGGACATTTTGGATTTTTTTTTTCTTTCTTTATTCATTTTTTTGCATTATAAAAGCAGATTCTGTCCAAAATTTATTATGAGGTGCCCTTGAGCAAAGTGTCCGCTCAGTGGCGCTGTGAAAGGCCGCATTAAGGTCAATCTTGACTTTATATTTATTTTTCTGTAAGAAAGTCAAATGCAAAGAGAATAATTAGTGTGTGTTTGGAAAGAGTGAATGCTGCAAGAAGCATAAAGTCTGTTGCTATCAACACACTTGATGCATATTAGATGAAGTCACCCAATGGATCCTGCATGGCGAGTTTGTCCAGGCAGTTTGTCCAGAGTTTACACCCACCTCGACAATGTTTGAGAGGGATAAAGATGAGTCATAAGCTCTGTTGGGTTCACTAACCAAATTATTAAAACAACAAAGTACACAACTTTGAGCTCTCATAAAAATCAAAGCAGCTTGAACTTCGTGTCAGCTCATCAGAACTTCATTCTCCTTTCAAGTTCTTAAAAATAAAGAACAAAAGCAAAAAACATGACACTAGGAGGTATAATTGTTATTTTGCGTGAAAAATCTAACCTTTTAACATGAGAATCAATAAATAAATGCTCTGTTCTGACCACTGACTTAGAACTGAACTGAGTGAGTGTGATGTCACCCGTAAAAATTGCCTTACTTCTGGCTCCAGCGAAATGAAGCCAATTCAGTCGCCATTTTTCCGCGATGATTGACCCGAGTTGTCTGTTTCTATGACAATTACTGTTGCCAATCAGGAGTAAGCTTATTTGAAGTCAATAACTCTTCTCCTTAAAGTGGGCACGGGAAAATATGTCAATCAAACATCCGAGGTGGAGGTCAGCAAGCGCCACATGCTTTCACTAAGTTTCTGATTGGTCAGTTTATAACTTGAATTACTTGCGATAAAGAACAAAATATCATGAAAAACAAATTAGGATTAGCAAGAAGATGTAGGTAAAAAGGTATCAGAGCGAAAAAGCAAGAAGGCTTTTTAACATCTGAGCATCCAGCCCAATAGATTTCTACCTTGTGAGCTACAACCCCTTAAAAGATTTGAATAATCCCACCATAGTTGTCTCATGATGAATGAAACTGAGATCTGACAAGTGTTAAGTGTTGGGAACAAGAAGGCCATACTTTGAGGTTTAGAACGAACATGAATCAGCTCTCACCTCTTTGGAAGACACTTTGAAACGCCAACTATCAGTAACAAGAGCTGGCCGATAATTATAAGCTGCAACCAAACCAGCAGGGGATGTTAAATCATTAAACAGCTCTAAAATGAGAAGAGCAGTGCGCTAATGTTTTTTCACCGCTAAATCAACACATTAAAGCGCAAGGTCAGATTTGTATTAATTCGGTTAGACACCGCAGTAACTCTGGGTTTATTAAACTGAACACATAAAGGCAACTTCAGGACTTAGTTTTTAAAATTCATGTTTTTTTTTTTTTGGACTTTTTTTGGACAGCGGTTTTTTATCCGCTGGTCTGCAGAGGCCCTGCACTTCTTTTGGTTTGATGAGATTCAAACTTCTTAGAAATAAAATAAAATGAAATAGGCACTGACTTCTCTAAACTGTCTGGTGAGTATGTTGCCTCAGAAATATGGATGTTCCTTGAGGTTCGACAGCGAAAGGCGTACTTATGATGCATGTCATCATGGGTTAAATAAAGTAGCTGTTTCAGTGTGAAGCTGCAGGTTTTTTAATTCTTTGACATTTTTGATATAGGCCAGACTTAACTGTGCTCTCCCATAACATGATATTTTGATCACCACAAAGGGCAGAGTCACATATTCTGCTTTACTTTGATAGACTGTTGCCATAGTAACAACTCCTTAGTGGAGCCAGAAGTCAGTTTGTGAAGACCATTTCAAAGAAACTGCTAAAAATTGTGAATATTGATTTTAAAACAGTCCAACCAGTAATTTAAAACCCCCCAAAAAAAGAAAATTGAAACAACCTGCAACGTTAACATGAAATTTGTGAATAAATGAAATAAAAACAAAAAAACATGTAATATTAAAAACTAATGTCCAACAAAAAATATATATATATTGCTTTTATTCAGGTTAAAAATAGTATTTATCTAGACAGTGGCGCTCAGCTCACACTAAATCTGTCATTACTCCCAATTTACTGAGCTGACTGCTATCTGTTCATGCAGAAATATTTATCTATGAGAGAGCAGATGTAGGTTACAAGTACAGAAAAGTCTGGAGGCATCACACAATCTCTGAAATCTGCTCCTGCTCCAGTGTGCTGGATGGCAATCTAGAAGTGCAAAGCGGATTATTTTTGACAGAGGTAACATTTACAAAAATAAAAAAATAACTACACATGAAGGCAGTCATGGAGTCTTGTGTAAACACTCCCAGCTCCTAAAATGTGGAGAGATGTCACTAAGAAAGATGAAAGCCAAAGACAGCGGTGAAACAGGCCGTTTTATGCTCTGACAAATTAGACAGGATGTTTCAGTGAGTCAGACTAGTGTTCTATCAAAATCAAAAACTCAGCGTTGGCAAAAAAACATTTCAAGCTCCACTGTGACAGGTGGAGGTGGAAGCAGGCCAAGGTTTCGAGGAATAATTGTGGAGTTTGCACTGACAGGTGTGCAGTCAGATGCTCCAGTTGTCTGCTTGCAGCTCCAGGCGCTTCAGTGACTGGAGGCCCTGAAGCAGACAGTGATCTTCTGCCAGGCACAGAAGAAACTCCAGCCCTGCCTGTGATGCATTCAGCAGCTGCTGCTGCTGCTGCTGCTGCTGCTGCTGCATTTGTGTTCACGTTGGAGATACATGCAACAAAAGCCTTTCATTGATTTTAATAAATTATTTCTGAATGTTAGATGTTTATGTAAACAATTTGAATAACCCCATAAAAAAATTATACGCCGATGTACTGTTATAATATATCCATTTGCTCACTTGAACAACAAACCAGATTAGTATTGCTATTTTTATTTATATGTAATAATATGTTTCACTATGAGGCAGTTGGAGGATGAGGGTATTGTGTGTGCTTTTATAAAATATTTATTTTTATGTTTTTAAAGTCTTTGTGCTTTAGACATAAACTGCCATTTGATTTGAATGGATAAAATAAAATGAATGCTGCTAACAAATTTATTTTGATAAAACAAATGGATTTTCTTTTTGGTCATATTCAACAGTAGAATATATTTGCTCTCATAGGACAGACAGCCTGTGTGAAGCTCTCCAAACCCTTAAGCAGTGGGCCCTGCATAAGGATTACAATCAGGGGGTTGTGGGTTTGAGCCCAGAAACTGCCACAGCCTGGTGAAAAAAGCCAGAATAAAAGTCTGGTAAAAGCCTCCACCAAATGAAATTTCTCCATTTTAGAGATGATTTTGAACTGAAAAATATTTGTAAATAAAAAAAATAAAAAAACTATAAGGACACTTTTGCCTGAAACTATCCAACCCATTAACTCTAACTCACTCATAACCTTTGAGACCAACATTGATTGTGAGCCAAGCTCTATTCTCACCTCAAGCCCAGCTACAGTGGAAGTAGGGCTGGGCGATATGGCCTAAAAATAAAATCTCCGATTTTATTTTTTTTAATTCGATTTCCGATTTTCCCCCGATTTTTCCCCCCCCACCCCACCTAAGGAAAGCAATAAGTACAAACGGCAAACAAGTTCAAGCAAATGTTGCTTTTATTTAATCAAAACCAAGACAAATGTAACCCCCATTTCTGGGATGAATAATAAATAAATGAACACATTCTTGGAATCAAAGTTAAGTATAAGATTTTTCTTCTTACTCCCTTTTTGGACTTGTGTTTAAATAATTTTGTCTTGTTTATATAATTTTTTTTCTTGTTTTTGACTAATTTTGTTATTCTAAACTTGTTTTCACTTATCCAAAATATAAAGGTTACTTCCTTACTTAAAGTCCCAGCTGTGTTAAATCACACTTTGTAGTCTAGACTAAAAGGAGACAAACATTCACCTTGACAGTAGCACCATTTTCTAAAGGATTAACAATACAGCTCATATCTGGGCTCTAAGGTTTTAATTAAATTAATAAACCCCATCTTCTCCACGGAGATGATGATGAAGCAGGTCAAACACCCCCCCCCCCCCCGCCGCCTCCTCCGAAAACAAAATCCTACGCCGCCGCGTCGCAAATGAATATATCAGTAAAAGTAATAATTACAACGCAGTAACAACTAACTAACTAATGAACTAACTATACAAACGTTGCAGAATCAGTATGTGTGTGTCAGGGCGCGTACGTGTTTAAGTGGACTGAGCGCGTGCCACGCGAGCGCGTGTGGGAGCCTTTGACTCCGATGGGCTTTAGGCAGCGTGGGGTCTCTTTTCCTCCACGTCTGTGGCAGTAAACCCAGACCAGTTCCAAACAACAGATGATTTTATTCCTTTGTTGGGAACAAACGTCCCACTGTCACCGGTAGCCATGCTGTCGCTAGCTGCTTCGTGTGTCGATTGTCGCGTGTCGCCGTGTGACACTAACGCTACGGAGGCTCTGGGGAGCCAGAAATGCGCCACATAAAAACTCGATTTAGTTATTTTTGAAATCGCCCGTAACAAAAAATTCGAATTAATTCATTTGATCGATTTATCGCCCAGGCCTAAGTGGAAGCAATCCCAGGTCACATGTCCATCTTTGCTCTACGCTCCATTGAGCTGCATGTTGGTAAAAAAGCTGATAAAAAGCAAACGTTTTTTTTATCTTAATGTGTTTAAAGCCGGTTACCGTGGCAGCACACCTGTACCTGTCACTGATGCTGGAGTTCCTCCCTTGACTATCGCATCCTCCCAAAATGATCTCATTCTTGTGCAACCCCATTGAGGCTTTTCCTATTGTTGATTTCTCACACATTTCCCCCTTCCCTCCATTTTAATCATATTGACTTCACTTTAAACCTGCATTTGCATCTGACATACACCCCCAAAACAAAAACAAACAGAAGTAATGAAGAATCAGCCACAGAGAGGTAGTTTGAGAGAAACATCTCTGACGTGAGACTGTTCCTCAGACACACACCGCAGTACAGCAGCTCATTTTAAATGATGCGGCTTCACAGCTGTCAATTTGAACTCCGGGAATCGAATACAACACTTTGTGCTACAAATCTCACCCAGAAACCTTTAGTTTCCCTGTCAAGGCATGAGGATGACATAGAAGTGTAAGAAACCTTATTATAAGACAACTAAACTTAATAGCTTAATAATGAACTTAGTGTTAGTAAAGCATTGATTAACCCGAAATTATCAGGTTTAAAGTTATAAAATCTAAAAAAAAAAATGTAAAAATCATCATGCAAGGTATCAGTTTCAGAAAATTAATCTTTGCTTAGAAAAAATTGATTTAAATCAACTGGATTCGTGGACTTGAAGAGTGGATATTACAATTTACTAAATAAAGATTGATGTTAGCTGATTCAGAGTGTTGTTTGCTGTGAGCACACATAAGCCATGACTTATCCATTTTCTACTAGAAGTTTAAAACATGAACTAATAAAGCTATCCTAAAGAAATAGAAGTGAGTCTAAAGCTCGCCTTGTTGCAGATAAATTGAAAAACATAAGATATGCCTGCACTGCAGGACAAAATGGAAAACATCACATTATATTCAAATAAGCTGTATTCATACATCTTGTGTGTCACTCGAAAGGAAACAAAAAATAATCAAAATGTCAGTGCATCAGAAGAGAAGGATCGAGGAAAAGCACTAAGACAACAGAATTTTACCAGCATTTACATAAATACATACAAAAAACATCAAATCTATCTGTATCCAACATTTGAATGAACAGTGAGCCAGGATACGATGAGCCAGAGGAGATTTACCAAAGGAAGAAAAGGATCCCTAAAGCTTAAGCCATGTTAATTTGAGCTTTCTGCCAAAAGAAATAGCACTGAATAAATCAGCAGCACACTGGCACAAGAGTGTTTGTCAAGAACATGCCAAATGGCCACATACAGTACAGACCAAAAGTTTGGACACACCTTCTCAGTCATTTGAATGAGAAAACAGTTTTTACAACGTTATAAAAACAAAGTTTTACATTTTAGGTGAAATCCTTAGAAGCCACTAAACTCATTCACTGTCAAAAGCATTAAAGAACATCAATAATATTAAAATATTTATTTTTTTAAATAAAAAAAAAGTTTTTGTAATTAGTTTAAAAGAATTGTCTTTTTTAAAGGAGCCATGAACGCTTAATCTTTAACCTTTCAGTCATTTAAAGTACATTTTTATTTGGTGCACAATTTAATTTATTCATTTATTTAACAGAGACAGTGCACATTAAAAGCATGGCTGCAAAATCGTCTACCTAAAAAATCTCAAAGCATCAATTAAATACATTAATAGAAAATATACATGTACAATGAACAATAATTTAAAAATAAACAAAATGTTAGGATGTGATTTGTTAATAATAATCAGTGTTTTGCGACTTCATCTGCAGCTAAAAACAACAACATAATTTTGAAGTAGAGAGAGGTGATCAATACTAAGACTAAACAAGGTTGGTGTTGTCAATCGTCCTTTTTCTGCTGTGCATAGTTTTGAAAGAAAGGTTTACCAAAAAAAAACATGATGTGAATGAATTTATGAAACCAGCTCAGGATATTCTAAGAAACAACAGATCTTAGTTTTAAAACAAAGTGCAGCTTCTGACAGAGCATCAATCCAAACCTCCATGATAATCAGATTAAAGTTTTGCGGCACTTCTCTAGCCTTGCCAACCACTCAAAGCACTTTACATTAGAAGACCACTTCATATTTCATTTTCTGTCACACACCACCAATACAAACAAAAAGCAAAACAATGTTTCTTCAGAAATCCTGATCAAAAACAGTTATAGTTTGATATATAGGAAAGAAAATCTGACAAATTATTTCAAACTATAACAGAAAACAAGTGAGGGGAACATCTAAATATAATGTAAAGTCAGCTAAATATGAACAAACATTAGAAAAAAATCCTAATAGATCAAATTAATTAAAATCAAACTAACAAAACTTTTTAGTTTACATTTGTTTAACAATTTTAAAATAAACCCGAGCATGAAAAACTAAGTCTTTATTAGCCTTTTCTTAATCGATTTCTATTTGCTTTTTATGTTTCTAAGCTTTTTCAGCTTCAACTACTAGTCTGTATTTTTTTTTTTCTGTCAAATAAGAGATTTGTATTTTTCAGTCATGGTCATTTATCAGGAATTCCTGTATTTCATAACGACAACAATACATCAACAAACTTAAATTAATAGTCAATTAAATAAAAATTAAATAACAGAAAAACACCTCGTTTTTGTAGTTTGACCACAAGTCAAAGCAATTAGGGACAGTTGGATAATGAATCAATGCCATGCAAAATATCCTATTTAAACTTAAGAATAAAGACGGAATAGGCAAAAATGAACAACACGTTAAGCCAATTATTTGCACACCAAAAATAATGATGACTGGCCTAAAGATGAGAAATAACCCTGATTTTTCTTTTTACTGTTAAATAAAAATATTACCATACTCGGTAATTCACACTAACACTAATGGCTCATATCAGCTGGATACTTTTAGCCCCAAGTTTCACCGCATTTGAGTCTAAATGATCGACAAACCGTCAGAAATGAAAAGTAAAAGAATTTTGAGGGAAACACGCAAAACAAACGCAAGAAAGAATTAGCCTAATGTCAGATCATGACGAACAACACAGATGCAGGCGCAACTGACCTGAAAACACCTCCTAGAAACCGTCGATTGTGTCTTTATCGTCCCCCTGAAATCCGTCTCATGTCAGTGGAGTATTTATCGACAGCTTTTTTCCACTTGTCCTGCACCTTCACGCCTTCAGCTGCATCCTTCAGGGCGCAGACATGTTGGCTGGAAATTCAAAACGATGTTAGTTGATGCAAATGTAGATCAGCGCCCCCTGCTGGTCTGGAGGGATGACGGCAAAGACACGAGAATAATTTCAACCTCCAAGATTGCTGGTGGTACTTTTAATTTGTCTGATGTCATGTTAGTAAACCTGTAATACCATTTATAAAGATTCACACTGCCATACTAAAACGTTAGAATATGTTAAAGTAAAACACAGAAAATTCAAAGCTCTGATTAAAATGTATGGAAGAAATCATGCTTTACCCAGTTTTGGCTTCTCTGTTTTAATGGTCTGTTAAAAGCAAAATAGGTTTTACTTTTTTAATCCACTTTTCATGTGTTGAATGTACAAGGTCCATCATATTTCAAGAATCCTATAGTTATATACTTTTTATACAAAATACTTTGATTTCGGGCCGCAAGATTCTTTGGACTGAATCGAAAAATGTCCACATGTTTACTTGGTTTAATGTTTGAGAGAAACATGACTGGGAATTACTGCTTTAGACCAGGGGTCTGCAATTTAAGGCTCTGGAGCCACATTTGGCTCTTTTACCTCTCCAACATGGCTGTGTGGCTGAAGGAACAAAAAATTGATCATAGCGTTGGTTTAAATGTTGTTTGCTAGATTTATGAACTTATGGCTAAGGTGCCATTGACATGACACTAAATTAGGAGCCCTTGTGTTTCCTCCAGAGTTCAGATACTTAGCAAATTATTGGTAAAAAGTGTCATCTTCTTTAAGCTCTGTTTATAATTAGGAGACATTTAAATCAAAATTGTTGCTGTCCAGGTGGGAAAAGAGAAAAATATGTATTTGCATAAACATTTTCAACTGGATCTTAAACTGAAATAGTCATATTGTCTTCATGTTTACATTAGTAAGTAGGGAAAAGGATGATGGCCCAACATAGACTTATAAATAATAAAAACAAATGCCTTTGTTGATTTATACTGGATTACTTTTTTGTTAAAGTATGTTTGTTGCAGACGTAGATAGTGCAGGGTGTCTTATTTTAAGTGTATGCCTTTTTCAAGAGTAAAAACCAAATTCATAATTAGATTAAAATGCTATCTTTTCTTTATTTTTTATTTATATCAAAATATCTATAGTTTAGTTGGATATATTATAAAAGAAGTAGCATAAATATCAAGGAGGTTTGAATTTTCCCAAAAGGTTGAAACTAAACTTTGTGGCTCCTACTAAGTTATCGTCAATGAGGGTTTTTAACCCTTGTGCTATCTTAGATGACCCCACCCTTTCATTAACGTGTTCTCCCTACCATGACAAAGGTGGATAACAGTGAAGAGGATTTCATGTAATCCATGGACACCAGTGAAGATCACAAATCATTGAAGAAAAAAGGTTCAGAGCACTGTCTAGTGGGTCTAGATGACCCAACTCCCAATGGTAAAGTGCCTAGGATAGCACAAGGGTTAATGTTGATTCTAGGCCTCGAGGGTCAGTGTCCTACAAGTTTTCCAACTAACCTGCCATTGAAGCTCCTTATTGGCTAAACACACCTGATCCAGGTAATCAACAGTAGCTAAGGTATAGTTTCTGGAAACCCAGCAGGAGGCCGGTCCCTGAGACCTGGATTTGGACACCCCCTGCATGAACTTTGCCTTCTATTTGAAACCAGCACACCCTGCTTTTGCTTAAACAGAGATACAAGGGAGGTAAGGGGAGTGTTTGTCTTATCATCTGCTTCTGCCACCAGCAGACATCTGGGAGTCTGCTCCATGAGAGCTGCAGCGAGTGAAGGTCACATACAGTACAGCTGAAAATCCAGTCTGCCCTAAACACTCAGATACTGTAAAATCATGTTTGGAATTTTGTTCAAAGTTTAGGAACACTCCTGTCAACAGTTCTGGGAAGGTTTGCCTTTATTTTATTTAGAAATGAACACCCTAGTCAGGATCTCAGAAACTGAAAATTTGTGTTGTACCAGTCCAATGAACCGCGAAATGACACCCAGACACAGATAGTATGTCGTTTCAGGTGTAAAATAAATGTGTGCTCTTGTCTCACTCTACCACTCATAAGTAATGGAGACAATGGCAAAATTTAATTTAAAACTTTTTTTTTTTAATTTGGAAAAAAGAGCAACTCTGCCAGGGATTCCGCCGGCACTTTTTGAAAAAATATTCCTCTTTAATACTCGTAAAGAAAAATATCAAGAAATCCAGTTTTATCAAAAATATTTTATTAGCAAAAATTCAAGTTTCTTCCATTTAAACGATCAGCACATTGAGATCAGCAAACTGATATACAATTTGGCCTTCTTAGTTATGTTTTTATATAGAGAAAAACAACATCCTCACCACGAAAAAGTGCTCAACGTGACAAAACTTTTAGAAAAACATGGCTTGTACACAAAAAAAGAAAAGGGTGACAGGTATAAAGTTCAGATCAGGCTCAGTTTTTGATCATAATTTGAGCAAAATCCCAGATATTTTCACAGTTTTTACACAGACAGCTGAAAAGGCACTTAATTCATTTCAAGGGAAAACTTCACAGTAAGTTTGAAGTAAAAATGAAAAGCACACTGTTATGTTTGACTCAAATGGTCCTGAATATCTTTTAAGGCATTTAAAGATGTTCCAACAATATGAGATCTGAAAACATATAACAGCTGGGCGAACACACGAGCAGGCGTTCATTCAGTTGGTGGAGGTGTAAAGTTTCTGAAGAGCTGCAGAAGTCCCATTCAGAAATTTCTCGTCTTGCAAAAACTCTCGTAACAGGAACGAAAGAAGTCTCTGTTTTAAGAAATAAATAAATACAAGTTTTTAAAGGAGGCACTCAGAGAATGGAAATCAGACGAAAACAGAAGAGGTCACCGAGAGTTAAAGCTGAGAAACTCACATAAATCAACATTTTGTTTTCCTCGCTGTCCTGAAAAAGATTGAAAACCGACTCCACGTCCGTCTTCTTCAGGACAATAAAGTTTGAATCTGTGCAGAAAACAATAGAATTAGCAGGGAAAACAATCCCCAGAAGCGTCTAACTTAAAAAGAAGCATATGATCTACATTTGGCATTGATGAGGTCGTGTGCTCGCGCTCTGGTCTCTTCTTTATCCTCTTTGGTGCGAGGAGGAGGAGGAACTGCTGCCGGACACTTGGGCCACTGTTTATTCTTGAGAATGTCAATGTACCCGGCCATGTTCTCCTCTGTGGGGATCATCTTATTGAGAAAAGAATTAATTTTCCTGCAGAAAAAAAAGGAATTTGGGGGATTTAAAACAAGAATGAAAAGTTTGAGACACAACTTCCACAAGGCACTTACTTTTTCAAGATTGGCATCACAGGTTTTAAAAAGGCATCAAAGAAGTTAACAAGTATGGAGTTTCCTGTAAAGACAAGATAATGTTACATTATCAGAAATACACAATATTCCTAAAACTCTTCGGTAATGTTCAAGCTAGCAAACGCAAATCAATCACTTAGAAATATGTCATAAAGTTACATCAACGTTTGCAGTGAATACTGAAAAATGTTCAGGTTGTGTCACTGAGGGAAGCCGGGTTAAACATGGCCACAGTCCAAAAATGAGTCTCTGCTGCACTGCGGTTGGCAACGGTTTTTACATTTGAATGTACGCGTTCAACACAGGTAAATGTGTGTCTGCGCACGGAGGGATGGCAAAAATGATGTCTAAAACACAAAAAATAAATGTCATAAAAAGATCCAGTTAACTACAAATCCACACTTTTGTTAATGAAACGGTTCGCTATTCCTTTAAAAGCCCCAAAACTGTAAGTCTGACCAATAAGTCAGTCTATTTTAACTCACACAGATCAGCTCAATCCTCTTTTTAGGGAAGTTTGACTAAAGCAACACAGTCTTCCTGTTTGAGGCTCATTTTAAAACAAAAGCAGCTCGCCAGCTAACATGATAACTCCTGCTGAGTTATGAAAGCAAATCTGTCCCCATTCACTGGAATGCAAAACAGTTCACCTTAAAAGACAAAGCCAAGAATCTGGTTTCAAAGCATGTTTTTACCTCTGACGTTGGATTGGACGTCCAATAGAACTGAACTTTAATGGACATTTGAAAATAAAAATGGTGCTTGAACACTTATAGAAACGTTTAGCACTTTTAAGTGTCAATGAAATCATCAGTTTTAGAACAAGCTTACAGGACGTTTTCCAAAAACTGTCATATGGTCGAACTGCTTAGTTGACCGTTTTTGCAAAAGTCAGGGAGATCTCTGGACCTCATGAAGATGACCACAAACCCGAAACCACGTCTTAAAATCAGCATGTGACATAACCACAGACTCCGCCCATCACCGTCTGTGCACACGTCACTCCGTCTGGACTGGGACTGAAACCTGGTCATAAAACTCTATATCAGCTTTCTCATGGACCCCGAACTAAAGTTAATCTGTTGTGTTACTGTATAACAGGTCTCTTGAAACCAAGCAGAAACACACTTGTATAAAGATGAGTAAAAATAGTCTTGCTTGATCTTTTACCTTTATAGAGTCATTTTCCCCTCAACTCTGCACAAAGAAATATTAATAATGAGATCAGCTGGGATTTTAAAAGTCTGCTAAAACAAAAACAAATCAAAACTGAAGGAATAGTTTTTTATCTGAAGCACTCCACATTTGCATTTGATTTTCATTCCACTTAATCTCTGAGCATAGTTAAATAAACTCTGAAAGGCCTGTAGGTTGCCTGAGGTTGATCATTTATCTTTTTTTTTCTCCACCTTGGCTGCAGCAATAAAATCAGCTCCTGCAGTTCAAAGATTATTTTATGAATATTTAAGCGTTGCTTCCTCAACTCAACTATTTTACATGAACTGTATCCACATTTTATTTTGAATTTACATTAGGTCCAGTATAGTTCTTTAAAGTCAAGCTGTCAGTCACTGATCTCAGTGAATAAGAAAATACAAGTTAAATGTAGACAGATGAGGAGGAAACGTTTGCAGGGATCAATTTCTGTGGGTAAAGCTTCAGCAAGCACCTTTTTATCTAGCACAAGAAGAAGTTTCTGAGAAATTAAAACCATCTCGACAATGCAAGCCAACTTTAAAAAGTCACCAAACCTGAGATTTCTTTCAGCAGATCAAATATGGCTTTGGTGACCTCCAGCTGCTCCCAGCTGGTCTGACACTTCTGACACTGTGAGTCCTCTCCTTTCTGTGCTTCTTTTCCTTTGGCTTTGCTCCCCGCAATAGCCATCCTGAAATGGGATCTCTCCTTTTTATTTGACCTTGGGTTGAAACTGCGCGGCGATGGCGTTTCTGGCCCCTCCTGCTGCGATGTGTTATCAGACACTTCGTCGCTCTTCGTCGAGGTCAGAGAGTCCTGCGACCTGGATCTGGTCAGTCCTTTCATGATGATTGTTTTCAAGTGAGTGGTAAAGCTGCTTTCCGGGTCCTCCGGTTTGTCTTGGGAGCCGCTGTCATGTGAGCCGTTTGATTCAACAGCAGGCGGTGGCGGATGTTGATCCCCCTTTGCTTCCACTGATAGTTGAGGAGAATCGTACTGGGAGATGACGATAGATGGGAGAGGGGAGCCAACACTGCCGTTCTGAGCCGAGTTACAGTGATTCTCTACAGACAGAGCTGTGGATTCTGTCTTTAGAGTAGATGACACCGTGTTTTCTTTTGGGACTTCTGTCTGTAGGCTAGAACTCTGTAAAGAAGACAAACAGTCTGGCTGTGAGAGCCCCCCCTGAGATTCCGGCTTTAAAAGATAACAGTGAAAACACATAAGAGAGTTCAGAAAGACATTTTTAAAGGAGCAGGCAACTATTTCCAAACACAGACTTGACTTTACATCAATCCTAATCTGCCAACATAGCACACAGTCAATGTTAGAGTCTAGTGAACCAAATGTAAACATATTTTATCACTAATGAACCTGAAGTTTACCTAAATAAAATTAGTTTTCATTAGAGAATCCTTCGATGCTTAAAATTGAGTCATTAAAGTTGTACAATTCATCCCATCAATGCAGAAAAAGATTGTGTCTCTTGAGAGCATCATGCTGTCATAGCTGATAATGGTCAATTATGAAGCAGGAAGCAGTTTGTGTGGCTACAAGCATGTATGTTGTGGTGAGCCAATTTGGAGGTTTGGTTGCACTGCACTGAAAAAAAAAATGGTTTCAAAGCAGCCTCTGCTGCTCTGTGTAGAGACAACTGAGGAGATAAAAGCAGCAACACCACTGAGCGTAGCTACCAAGAGACAAACACGGATGGAACTATTTCAGTGCAAAACTGAAACACGCAACCTTTTCAAATAATATACAGACTTTTGCAAGAGACAACTTGCATTGTATATAGAAAACAGATTTTATTTTACTTTATCTGAACTGAGCTGTTATAGACTACACAAAACCCCTGATATCTCCTATTTATGAGACATAAACAACATATTGTACTGGAATTATTATCAATAAAGCAAGGATAACCAGAGAAGGCTAACTGATCGGGAAAAAAAATGAACACAGGAGCTTTAAACACAGACACCTGAAGCGTGCATTTACATAGACTTTTCATTAGAAGTGGTTGCTTGATCGCATACTGCTGAGGGCAGTGTAAACGTAGCTTTACGGTGTGGTGTCTGCAGGTTCTCCTGCCCCACAGGCAAAAAACCTGATTGGTCAACTTAAACCGCCCCTTAGCAGTGACTGAGGCGTCTGTCTGACCTGTGAGGGTCCAAAGATCTGATCAGGGTGTGTCCTGGCTTTGCTTAAATAACTGGACATTAAAAAAAGTTAAGTTTGACTAGACAAAAAGCAGGTATGGAGGGGAAAAAAGAAGAGTGGATTGGAGCAGTGAATCACAAACATGAAAACTACATCTGCTTTTAGTTAGATGCTAAATTACATGTTTAAAGAAATGCAAACAAGATGATTGATTTTTTATAAGTTTAGAAATGTTTTATCTTGTCAGAGTGGAAAAACTACCTCTAACTAAACTTTTTTTTTTGCAACTTCTGCCCCACTACATAACCCACCCTCCATGGTTCTTCAGTGTTACATAACTTCTGAAGTCTCAGTGGTGTGTTGAGCAATAAGTGTGATTGATATGGTCTGATGATCTTCTTGGGGGAATTCTTTTCAGCAAAAGCCCTGTTGCCACACCCTGTGTCTGGTTAGCTATTCTTTTTTCATGTCAGCTTGAAAAAGCTTTGAAAAATTCCACTTAACAGAGAGAAATTACCTCTTCTTCCTCTTGACCAGGAGTCAGTAGATAAGCCAGACCACTGAGAAGCCCCCACACACCTCCAGACTGAACTTCTTCATTCAGAAGTTTGTCCAGTGGACACAGGAACTGAAAGACTGGCTGACTGTGGCCAATCACATCATCAGAAATCAATTCCTTGAGAAAGAAAATTTAAAAAATAGGGTTGGTCAAGAGACATGGTGTTCATCTGGCAGCTCATCTGGACTTCCTGAACCAATCACCTGCAGGAAGCGCTCGACTGATGCCCGTGCTTCCTCTTTTATCTCACTGCTGACCTCACCCTCGCCCAGCTCCAGAATTTCAGAAATGTTGGTGGAATCCTGAAAAGTAGGATTTTTTCTTAGCATAAGTCTTTTAAATGTTAACATAATGGGTCATCTGTAATGGAAATGTTCTAATTTTTTTTTAGTGGGAGCCACCAAAAGGTGGTGTTTTCTGCTAGCAAATTATTTACAAGACATGACGTATTACTGTAAACAAACCACATAGAATCTGAGCATTATTTCTTCAAAAATCAATGTAAATGACTAATCTCAAGACGTTTTAGTAATAAAAATGTACTATTTTTTTGTTTGGATAAAACATATTAAAATTACAAAATAAAACAGTGATAAATAAGAAGTACTAATTTGACTATTTTCTATTTGAAATAAGAATCTGTTATGTTCATCATATTTATGCAGTGTTTCAGAGTGTAGGATTTCAGGCTCTGATCACTGTGAGAAAATGCATTTGTTAAAGACAAAGTAATGACTGCTCCAAAGACAATGCAAACAGGTTTCTGCTTCAGGATCTCCCTTTTCTTATAAATACTTAACAAAGAGAAGTTAACTCCACCTCCAGATCTACTGATTACAGAGCACATTTCCATAACGTCAAAAAACATGATCCGCATGGAGGATTTTTATTTAGTGACATTTATTTTCTTTAAAAACAGGTCTTTGGGCTACTGGTTGCTGTTAGCAACCAAAAAGGTTACACATAAAGGCTTTAATTGAGTTTCTTCCTGCTATGCAACCATGCATCATAAACCCTGGGTCACAACTTCCCATGTTGTTTAAATGCAGTAATAAACCTCATGTTTCTCACATCTCAGCAGTTTTTTTGAACAAAGGCCATCTGGCTGCTTTTTCCTTAGGAACTTCTAGAACTAGGTGTTTGCAGAACAACACAGCCTTAAAAATCATTCAGACGGCGTTGAGGTTATTGTCTTTTTTAACTGACCTGTGCACACCTAAAACACATCCAATCCCAACTTTGTAACGACTGAAGAGAAAAAAACAATGGCACATGAATGCTTACAAATCAGGCAAGTCAATCCCCTGTTCTTGGAAATTGCAGTTTATTTATTTAGTTGTCAATGCTGGCTGGCCTCGCCCAAACTTCTAAGAAACAACAACTCAAACACAAGTTTGTCTTTAAGAATTCAGATTCACTGTATATGAGGCTGAAATCGAAAGCCTGAAAAAAGAATAGACTATTTGTAAGGATATTATAACGGTTGCTAATGTCCTACTCCAATAATCTTTTGATCTAATGTAAAAGCGTTCCCATGAGTTTTTAAATTTAGATGATGCCATTGTTTTCTAGAACATAGTTTCTGCGGAGCGCCAGGAGCTCATTAGAAATTCATCTCTGAGTTGTGGCAGGGACTGTTGGCACTAAAGTAGGAGATATCCCATCATCCCTTTGATTACACTCTCCCAATATGTATGTTACAGCCCCTCACAACCCCGACCTAACATTATTGCTGCAACAGAAATGGCGAGCAACATTGGAGCCATCCATTCGTACAGTTTTGAGTCAGATACCAGCTCAAACGAGGAAAAAGACGTACATGGATCTGTTTCTCTGCAAGTGGAAGCATCAGAATGGAGCACAGGGAGGTTGCGGCCCGTCCATTGTAGTTTGTATGTAACAACTATAATTTTTATTTCAAACAGTATTTTTTCTTCTGCCCCTGATTCAAAACGATTTGATAACAGAAATACTCAGAAATATAATTTTAATCTTGAAATTCTTTATATTTATCCATCTGTAGAAAAATGATTAAAAAAAAGAACCCAATTTTCATTGGAGTGGGTCTTTAAGGACATGAGGCTTGAATGCTTTTTTCTTTTACAATTCTGAAAGTGTCAGTCCGATTCTCTTTCTTCTGCTCCAAACAACAATTTAAGCAATCCAGACAACAACGCAGTTTGTGACAAATACTTTTCTGGAATTAAATATTTTTGAATATCTTGAATAAATGGTTGCGCCCCCAGAGTCAGGCTCCTCTACAGACGTTTATAAAGGATTTTTATTGAGGCATGTCCACTTGTGTGCCGTAAAAAGATCTTCCCGACATTGAGCCACAATTAAATGAATGTAAAACAACAGAAACATCTGCCAGAGCGACGTCGTTAGGAAACCATGGTAGTGGCTCTGAGTAAACTGGTACCTGCCATCTGTTGCGAAAATGGACAACATCTGTGTAGGTCTTCTTGATGTCCCACTGCAGATTCTCTGGGCTGCGTTTTTCTTCCAGGTGTACTGTGAAGGTCAGCTCCTTCTCCTCCTCCTCTTCCTCCCAGTCAGCCTACAGCACAGATAGCACCTCAAAAATTCTGTTCAAACATTGACAACACAGCCAAGGACAAGGTTTGAAACCGCTTCACTGGAGAGATAACAAGCCAGCGGAGCACTTCGTCACTGTCAAAGATACTTCCAACTCACATGAGGGATGCTGACAGTCCAGCGGCCGACACGCCACATCTCATAAGACAGCTTGAATTCAATCAGGTCCTCTTGGACGCTTGCCAGATAGTCTTCAAAATCGCTGTCTTCCTAACAGTGTTTGACAAAAAAGACGAGACCCGATGAGGGGGTTAGGTTTAACAAACGACTAAATTCACTTTTAATATACCATGTTGGTTACCCTGTCAGACTCCTCCTGATCAACAACAGAGTTCTCTCTGCTGCTCCCGTTATCCTCAATGGCTGCTTCGGTCTGGACGGACATAAACCTCATCACCAACTCCTGCTCCAGTCGCTTCATCTTCTTCTTTTTGGCTTTCTTGGATTTCACCTTTTCAACAAATCTGGACCACCCCACCTTTAACCTGTTAACTTGCATTAAAAACACATCACACATGATTTCATTCATGTCTATCTTGCTGCTAGACAAAAATTTGGAGGAGAATTATATATTTTTTCTCTAAAAGACACAGAGTTTGGCACAAACCCGCAGATAAGACAATGCAACAAGAGTGGGCGACTACAGAAACCACAAAAAAAACATTTGACATGCTTGATAACACTTCCTAGAAGTGCAAGCAGTGTTAGTAAATTCACAGAACCAATGACATTTTCTGTGTAAAAGCTGAGCAATTTGCAAACAATTATGCTAAATTTGGGTTTTTCTACAGTCATGCAATCTATTTCTTTTCAGCTGCAAGAGCTGATGGATTGTTTTCAGTGAAAAGCTCAGAGGTGCCTTCAAAGACCAGCAGATTCAGCTTTCTGTTACTGTGAGATGCTGTCTGGAGCGGGCGGGAAACAAGGAGAGGAAAGGAAATTAGTCCTGCATTTCCAAAAACACACTGTTGTTCATTTTACTGCTATGGAACACAATCAGCATCCATTAGGGAATATAAATACCCACAAACTTCCCAATAAGGTTTTATTTTAAATTTCCCATTTATTCTGATAGAAACGAACAAAAGCACAAAAAAGCCTTTAGCTACATAATACATGATTTACAGCCTCTTAGACACACCACACATACCTTTTGCTTTTTCCTTGAACTCACAATCACTTGAAGCAGCTTCTCCAGACAAACTCCTAGAAACCAAAAGAGCCACCAACAAAGCAAAGTCAGCTCCGGATTTCAAACACAGATGGAGGCGGCTGCTGACATTTTTCTCTTGGTTTGCTAACATTCGGTCTATTCAGCAGGGTGAAGGGATGACAGCTACTCACACTCCACCGCCTTCAGTTCCTTGCGAATCCAGGGAGGCTTCATCTGGGTCAAAAACGTGCAGCTCCTCAGCAGAGTTTTTCAGGGAGACGCTGTCGAGCTGGTTTACCACCAGCTGGTTCAGGTTGTCGGGGTCAGATAGCCAGTTCACCAACAACCCCAACCCTGGAAACCACCAGAATGAATATATCCAATCACCTTTCATCTATTTTAATTTAGTTGTCTTTTCATTATGATTAAGCTGTGTTTAGCCAAAATAAAAAATGAAACATAGGACATCTAGGACATAGTTTCTGCAAATGAGGACAGAAGCAAACATGCATTTTGCATTTGCATGAAAATGAAAACGCTCTCATGTTTAGGCACATTAAAAACACATCTAAGGCCACCGCCTGATTGTCATACGTTTGGCCAAATTGTATTAATTACAGCAGGAAGGAAAATATGACCATACACTTTGGAAGTTTTGTTTACATTTTCCAGAATGTTCATCAACATGCTTCTTAGATGCTGGTGTGCGTGTGGAGGGGGGGGATTTTTGAAATCCTGCTGCTCCTTCCAACATGCTGAAAATGCAGGAAGCAGTAGGATCCTTATTAGGTCAGAAAAGAAAAAAGATGAGAAAGTGTGTGGAAAGAATAGTCAGCCTGAACTACAGAGGTTCGCTACAGGATACTACTTTTAAAAAGTATATAAATCTAAAACTTTTTTTCCAAGTAGAAAGAACACATGCAAAATTATTTTGCTCCTATTTTTTTTAAAGATGTCAAAATAAATACTTGAGACTACGTTTGTCGCCCATGTTCATGATCATCTGCTCTTTGAACAGGAAAAAAATGTTTTTATGAGTACATTTAACACTAATAATAACGTGCTGTGAAATAGAAATGTTTCACTTGTTTGGATTAAACCTTTTCCTTCTAGATTTTTCAAGAAGGGGACTAAAACTACTATACAGAATCTGCAAATTGACACAGTCTTAATTAGAAGGCATCCAAAAAAGCTTATTGTATTCATGGAAGACCACATTCATTCCAGCTGGTGCCTTCCCTGTTATGTTTCCCTAAGGTTCAGGTCGCCCAGCACAGAACAGCAGGGCAGAAATAAAGGGGTTACAGGCTGATGGGGTTACCGCTTCAAAAATAACATGGTTTTTTGTGATCATCCCTGCAGGCCCCGGTGAAGCTCCACCGATTCAGACGTTTGATGTCCAGCTCAAATGAATATTAACTGAGCATCAGCGGTCTCGTGGAGTTTTGCTCCAGTGCAGCAAGTCTGAGTAATCTGTGGGGTTTTTTTCTGTTACACAAGTGTCTTCAAGTTTTTTACAAAACATGCATGAGACCAGAGGAGCAACCAGGAAGTGATTGCAGATTCACAGTCGTGGGGATTAAAGTCTGCACTAACATCAAGCTTTTTTCTTTTATTCCATACAAAAACGGTGCAAGATTAAGCAAATTTTTCAATAGTTAATGTTGCACTTACAAAAAATGTGTATAACATTTGGCTAAAACACTGTTGAAAGCAGTAAAAAATCCTTAAAGTCCCACTCCAATCATCTTTTGATCTTTTTTAAATGTGTGTTTTTCATTATGATTATGCCGTTTTCAGCCCAAAAGCTTTCTGCAGAGCGGCAGTAGTTCATTAGAAATGTGCCCCTGAGTTGGGGGCGGGACTGTTGGCATTGAGTAAGCCTGCCCCCACTTCCCGTCACGCATCTGTTTACATGCTTTCCCAATAGCTTACTGCCCCTCACACACTCAACCTAACATTAGCAGTGCAACAAAAGTGGCCAGCAGTGTTGACGATTATTGCGAATCAGGAGCAGATAAAAGAATTACAGCTGGAAAAAAGGATCTTATTTGTGACGTAGAAGTTGACCACAATCCTCCTGCTGTGCTCCATTCCAATACAGTCACTTGTGGAGGACTAGATCCATGGACGTCTTGAGTTCCCTCGTCAGAGCTGGCATCTTTTTGTCTGCTCTTGATTCACAATGATTTAAATAAAGAAATACTTAAGCTTAATTTTCTTTATATATGTTCATCATCAGAAAAATGCCACAAGAACATGTTAAAAACACTAAAAAGGCAATTTTCATTGGAGTGGGTCTTTAAAGTAGAGAGCATGATGTGTACAATGTTTCTATACTTACTGTACTACATGAACTAAACAGAACGTTGGGCTCTGAACTCTCAGTTGTGCCTTTGGGAAAACTCCTGTCAGAAACCAATCCCCCCTCCAACCATCAAACTTCAGAGAAGTCTCCATGGGCGTGCAATTCATTCTTTTGTTATTGACTGCTGTAAAATCACTTTATTTCATCCGGGGAACATGCTGAACTGCCAAAACCGGCCTCACAGCAAGACTTAGATGAGATAAAACCTTTTTATCTGCTGCAGAAAAAAAAAGTAGGAAAAGCCTGAGGGGACCTGGAGCATCACTGCAGCAGCAGCCACACATTCGTACCGCCCAAATTCTTCTCTAAGCTCTACGATGTCTCTAAACACAAGAGCTTTTAAAGAATCCCCACTTTCTGAAGAATTCTAAAAGGGCTTCAAATGGTGGAACACTCTGTTTCTATAGAAATTTGATTGAGCACTTTCTTACCCTTCAAGGCAATGATCTCATTTAAGGCACAGCAGTTCACTTCTTGCCCCAAGAGAGATTTGGAAAAAAGCTTGCGAACCAGGGCATCAGAAAGCTCCCTGAGAACTGTGAACTCCTCTGCTCTGGAGCTGAACAAGAGCTCTCTGAAACAGCAACACAGACACAGAGATATTTAACAAGCTCTTAAAAACATTGATCTTTAATCTTTAAGGCTGCAATTCCCTTTAGTCGCCAAGAAACGATCATCACAAGATCACAACAGGTGGTTACTTATTCATAAGTGGTAGAAGCTTTCATAGAGCCGAGGCACATAATGGAGAGGCAAGAGAAACGGACACAGATTGGATTTTCTTTGACTCATAACTCCAGGAAATAAAAGCGGCTCACCTGTCAGGCTGCTTTGCATTATGCAGGTGCTGCGTGAAAATCCGAATGGAGCCCACCACCGCCTGGGAGATATCAAAGTCTATGGCCCTCTCAATGATGCGATCGATCACAAAGTCAATTTCTCTGCTGAGGACCTGGTGGAGAGGCTGCTGCTGGCGGGGCTCAGGCACTTCATACCAGGGCAGGACCAGCTGAGCGTAGGCACACTCGAACACTGATGCGTGAGTCACAAAAGGCAGAAAATAAGACATTTTTTAAGATTGAAACCAATGAACAGAGGTGGTCCTCAAACTCATGAAGATCTTAGGTGGGCTCTGGGAATGTGAGTTTACAGATAAATCTATTAACAAAACCCTTTCATGATAGACCGATATGATTAGCATTAAAAATGATATGGAGCTATTATTTCACAGGCATGCCAACACTGGTCAGTAATCTGTAGGAAAGCTTTGGGCCCTCAGATCGTTTGTTTTTACACAGATCAAGCATGTCGCTGCAGACCTGCCGCACACTGCCATGGCAACAGTCTCCCCTCAGAGCGGAGGACTCACACAGCAACAAAAACAGCAGACTGAACTCCGCTTCAACGGCTCTATGGTTTAACTTCAGCAAACCAATGGTGGCACGAGAGGCTGATCAACATGATTAATACATCTGCCATGCCTGGCATAAAGCTGCATTTAAAAAAAATGCAAATTACACGTCAATCGCGCATCACAGTCACTCCTCAACGCTAGTCCAAAATTATCTTCATAAACTTAACGCTCTCACTTCGTGTGGAAGAAGCTACTGTCAAAAATGTTTAAGCCTCGTCACTATATGGAGTAACTGCTGACTGTATATCTCCTTTACAATGCCTGGAAGAAAGCTGAGAGATCGGGTTGATTTATTTTAAAGAGCTCTACAAAAGCATATGTGTGAACATCTCCATGTCTGGATTCATCTACTGCAGGAGCTGCGTCTGAATGACGGTCGCTTTCAGCGGGACTTCCGTCTCTCCGTAACCTGGTTTGATGACTTCCTGTCCCGCATTAGTCAGAGGAAGGAGATGATAATGTCTCCATGCAAATAAGAAAAATATTAGGTTCAGGAGAACAATCAGATTGTCCTCCATGTTTGTTTTGGACGGCGCTTTATCTGCGTTTTGGTCAGCAGCAAATACTGATACACACACCTACCGAGTCCTCTTGGGGTTGTTAAGGGGAAAATAACAAATGTATTAGCCTTTTTATTTGTTTCCAATTTGTTACCAACAAAGACTTCAACTTTTTTTTATGCATAAAACTCACATAAGTTCCCTTTCTTTACTAGTGGTCCGTGTACAGTACAAGAACCAAAGCAGCCACGCTTTCACTTTCATGGGCTCAGCCTGCATACTGGAAACAGCTATATGCAAACTGCAGCTCATTCTCTGAGTGACAGTCAAAAGCACATCCATCCCAACCTGTTGAGGGTGTGTTTTTCCCTCTCACAGCCCCATAAAATGAACTGTTGAAGGTACATGTGGGAACAAGTATGTTTCAGCCGTGTCAAACCGAAACGAAGCTGATGGCAAAACACCCTGAAATCCAGAGCGTAACCATGACTACTTCCAGCTCCGTCTCTGCTGTTCGTGCAAAGCCCCCTGAAAAGACAAAAGTCAGGTTTTATGTGCTCCAGACAGGCCTCACCTTCCTGCAAAGACCTCTTCACGTCAGGACAGCGTGGCTTCAATGGGTCAGACAGAGCTAGAGCTTCCCCATCAATCAAGTCAGAGGACTCCTCTTCATCAGTTTCCTGGAAGACAAACACTAGTCAGACTCCAGGCAGCAGAGGTCAAACCTGTTTCTGAGCTTTCAGGGAATAAAATACACCTCTAAAGACTTAATATGACTTCACTTGTTTAAAATTTGGTTTATACAATGTTTACAGAACATGACCCATAAACCATCAGGATGAAATCTTCCCCTGCAATAAACCCCTCCTCAGCAGTCAGAGCCCAGTTTACCAGCAGCGGGTGTTTAGAGGGCTCCTCGTCGGTCTGAGTGCTGTTCTCTCGCCTGCCGCTCGCACACAACAATGGAGTCGAAAAGCAAAAAAGAAGAAATATGAAGAGCTGAGCCAGCGCACGACCGCAGTCTGAAAAGTACCACAGCAGGCCGAGACTTCCAGCGATGACGAGGCGCAGATACATCTTTTCTTCACTCAGTCAGTCACAGTGGGCTCTTTCCGCTCCCGTCCCTAACTTTGACCCGAAGTCTGTTCAGTGAGGCGGAGGCTGGCCCCTCCAGCGGCATTTTACAGACTGACAACAAGCGGGAGAGACGAAAAGCAGAAGTCAAAGTATGTGGTTTCCTTCAAGCGCCACCTAAAACAGCGATAAACTGCTAACTTCGTCAATGTGGTTAAAGCCGAGCATTGATTGGCTGCGGGAGCAGTCCCAGGTCCCAGCATGTGGAGGAGTCAGCTGTCACGGGGCGCCCTCTACAGGTCACACTCGGAACTTCCAGTTCTAAAAAAAATCAGGAACAAAAAATGGGAAAAAAGAAAGAGTAGACATTTGTATAAAAAATAAATAAATGATAATCTATCATAAGACCTAAGCCATCTGAAGCTCCCTCTATGTTAAATAAAAATAATCAACAAATTAAAAAAGAACACATCAAACTTAAAGTGAGTGCTAGTATCTCTCCTCCACCACCACTACTAGATAGGGATGTAACGATTCAGGCAAAACTTCAATCAGTGTGACTCAGAGATAAATAACTGGTAATGAACAGTGCAGGTGAAGTTTTCCTCATTCCTTGTACTTCTTCAAGATAATCAAGTGTAAATTAAATGTGTGTACAAACAAACAAGTGAACAAGAATGAATGTCAAATCCATTCACATTTTAGTTTCATAAAGTTCAGCCCACTGTTGTTTCTCCACATCAATATAATCCAAAGGGAACATTATTGGAACATTCTAGCACACTGTATGGTCACATGTCAAGTATTTCCACACACTGGACTGGAATGGTGGCTTCTTCATTTTTTGCTGCCACCACATGTGTGTTGTCCTCTGTAATTTTTATTTTTTTGTTGTCGTGAAATGAACCTACAGTGCCTCAATCCAAATGGTATTTCTCGATATCGATATAATTGATTTATTTCATTTTTAAATGATTTTATAATGGTATAGGTCAATTTGATTAGCAACTTGCCAACTTGTTGCATCGTAGAAATATATTCGATTAATCAATATGGGGATTACTGTAATCATTACACCCCAACTTCCAGACCATCCCGTCTGTAGTGGAGACACTAAAGGTTGGTGCTTTACTGCTTTCCTCTTCCTGAGGCACCTCAAGGGAGCAAATTCCATCATCCCTGGCCTCAGCAAACTCCTCCCAAACTGATTTTTTAACTGGTTTGCTTGCTTGGTCTTTTGGCCTGTAGGATTCAATATTTAGCCTGAGGTTCCTTTTCATGGCGTCCACCATCTGGTTGATATTTTCTGGTGTGCAGGCACCAACAATCTTACAAACACAGGTCTGATCAGCTCCTTCACCTCAGTGCTCTTCAACATCCCTGGAAAGCACTGAACCCCACTTGGTGGTCTGGTAAGCGCCTTGCATGGCAGCTTTGCCTCAATCAGTGTGTGAATGTGTGCATGCATGGGTGAACTGAACTTTAGGCACAACAATAGAAAGTACTATTTAAATAATTGCAATTTAAGTTCTTCTAGAGGTTTATCTGAAGATTTGAATCGGTAAGTTCAAAAGGGGCCCAAGTCCACAATTATTCAAAATAGAGATATTGTATGTTCTATGGTCGTCAAGGGAAAAGCTATCTGATTATGTGCAAAAAAAAAGTCCCAAGTCTGTTGTAATGTATTGGCTATGGTTGACATTTAAAATGCAATAAGTGCAAAATTCCTGGACTTGGGCCCCTCTTGCATGGGTTTTGCTTTATCCCATAGATGGCAGCACTATTTATCCAATATGGCAGCGCCCCTGTTTAATTCAAGAAGGGCCCAAGTCCAGAGACTTTAGTTTGCTAGTTCTCTGAAATGATAAAAGTTCAATTCAATTCAATTTTATTTGTATAGCCCAAATTCACAACAATAGTCGTCTCGATGGGCTTCGTATCAGTAATTGAAAAAGGAAAACATAGAATCAAAAGGATCATGAATACATACAACTCAATAGGAAAATACTAAATTGAACTAACAAACTGACTAAAATAAACGGTCATCCCTTTCCTTAGATCCTCCTTCGCGGTAAGGAAAAACTCCAAGAAAAAACGGATTCCGGAAAAAAACGAAGAAACCTCAGGCCAGGGGTGTCCACATGAAGGAGGGATCCTCCCCCAGGACGGACAGGCGATTTACCAGAACTCATTAACTTAACTTAACTTAAATTAACTCTAAAACTACATATATAAAGTCCAGCAGACGCGCTTCCTCCAGATGGAGCCGGGGGCGCGAGTGGAGCCGGAGACAGGATCCACAGCCAGGTGTAGGAGCAGGAGCAGAGGCTAGCCAGAAACGAAGTACACGGTCAGGTACTGGAGCATGGATGAGCCAACTGGAATCTGGAAGCACTCCCTCTCCCCAGGAGGGGAGTGGGGAAAGAGGGACAGTACATGAATTGCACTGCACCAAACAGAGGCATGGAGAACGTAATGATGAATAATAATAAAGAATAGAGAAGAGAAGGAGGGTAGAAGTAGATGAGAAAAGTGAGGTGCTTCATATTATAGCATTTGTAAGCTATGAACTGGTGTTAAATCTGAGTAAAGTATTAATCATTTTGTTTAGCCTCCTTTTAGACTATGTAATTAAAATCATTCCCTGGAAAAACAAACCTTTCAACTTGGGCCCCTTTTAAACTAACCGATTCATTTGTTTGACTGCTTTTCTGTTGTGTGACTGGAGCTGATAATCTTCTTTAGGCCAAGCAGATTTGTTTAACATTCTCCTGCTCTGACAAGAACCTGGAATCTGTTTTGCTTTGACCCAGTCCTCATCACCAACTGGCTTAAGGAGACCCCTCCAGAGGCGAGTCCATCTAACAATATGGCTCCTGGGATTACTTTGCAATTCAAATACCTCCACATTAGGGGCAGCACTAGAACATTTTATATAGGAGGGTGGGAAGGGGCAGAAGTCTTTGGTAGGGTAGAAAATAGAAGCATAAACAGAAAAGTAGGCTGTTACAAATGCAATTACCAAAAATACAGATTTCAAAATGTTTTTTTATTGCTAAAATTATGATCAATATTAAAACAGCAGTTTTTTTTAGATGAGGTGCAATTACTGATGATGTTTTTTATTTTTTCAATTTTTGTCCATAATGATACTAACATTGACTCAAAATGTTTGGCGGCAAGGCATTTTGCTGGAACCATGTAGCTCCGCCCCTGCTCCACAGTGGTATTACCCTGAGTAAAAAAAGAAGTACACTTAAAGTTTATTTTATTAAGTTTATTAAGCATACTTATAGTATAAATGTAAGTATAGTAAATATACTACAAAACCATGTACATGTAGTGTAGGAAATATACTAACTTAATACTTAAATTTGAAATTTTTAAGTTTAAAATTTATAGATAGTATATATAAAGTAGGGCCTATGCCCTCTCTGGGTTGGATGTGAATGGTTCTACTGATCAACTCATGACAGAGTTTTGTAAAAACCCTTGGCAAAAAGTTGTCTATTTAAGTTTATTATAAGTACACTTAGTCTATACTAAAAGTGAGGCAGTATACTTGAAATATACTTTTCATACATTAAATATATATTGTACTTAAAATGTTCCGATTTAGTCAGAAAGAGTATTCAGTTAGTGTATGTACTACACTACATATACAGTACATGCTCTACAATACACTTGCTATACTTATACTTAAGTGTACTTAATAATAGATACTTCAAGTGTACTACTTTTTCCTAAAGGAAGGATTTGGGTCAAACACATAAATGTACCAATCTGTTGCACTGAAAAGAGAGCTGACAGACTTTTTTTCTTACTAATCCATACGCCCTGACCTTAATTAAAGACCTCTGGGCAGCAAATAAAAGCATACCATTTTGTCTACAGGTGTCAAAATCTCCCCTCCCTTTCAGGAGCGCTGGAGTCCCCATTAGAGATATTTTGAGGAGCTAATTGATGGAATTGGAGAGTAGCTGAAGCTCTTCACGTTGAAAGGTACCAGCTGAGTGGTCAGAATGCTCTGCTCATGTCTTTCATTTGAAATGTTGCAGACATGTGGAAGGCATCATGGTAGACCCAAAACACAGTGGGGAGATTATGTAGAATTTCAGGGCTGGTCTCAGTGCTCTCTGGAGGAGGATTTTCTTAGAAAGCTACCACGGATATATGTGTAGTAATCATTCTGGGTTTTATGAGTGAAACAGGATTATCAAGCATAAAGAAAAAGTGAGGTGCTTTGACTGAGGAGCAGGGTGCTCTGACAGTTGAAATGACTCCAGCATGTGAAGTGAAATAATGGTGGCTTCAGTCAGCCACAGCTGTGCCTGTTGATACTGTACACAGTGCTTCTGTGACGTCCTTAAAATAAGGCTGAATTACAACACGGGGCAGTACCTTCATTTTAATTAAACAACCTAATCGAAAGAATCTTGATCTGTATTTCTATTTTATGTGACCTTAAAGAACTTCACAAAGTTCAAGATTATACAGTGCAAACTGAAGAGTATCAAACAGTGTAAATATTTTACGATGTGCCTGCCTCACTCTTGTCCTAAGCTTTTCTTGGAGCTTTTTGTCCTTGAACTTGTTTTCCTTTTGGTGCGCTGATTAAAATCCTCATCAGCACACTTGTCATTGTTATGTCTAACCTTCACAAAACTAATCATTTAAATCCAATTACAGTGTTTAATTATTCTATTAAGCTTGATTTAATAGATTGTGAACGTGTTTAACAGAGGACAACTTTTTTATGCTACTAATTACTGATTGCTTGAAGAGAAAATAAAAAAAATATAATAAAATGGCATACAAAATGTATAAAAATGTCCTTTTGAATTGTCTATTTTTTGGGGGGGAGGGGGTTAAATATAGGAAAAAACTTCTATTTTGATCACATATCCGTCCTTCCTACTTCATTTTGGGGTCATGGAGTTGTTGGGATTTGGAGACATCAATTAACCTGTGCAGCATGTTTTTGGACTGTGGGAGGAAGCCAGAGTGCCCGCAGAAAACTCATGCATGCATGAAGAGAACATACAAGCCATGCAGAAAGGTCCCAGTTGGGATTTGAACCAGGGTCTTCTTGCTTTTTACAGTCAATCACCACTACACCATTTTTCAGCCCCACAAATATATAACTGATTTAGAAACACTTTACTTATGTTGGAATAAACAGAAATTGGTCCTTAACACTAATATTGAGGGTTTATTTCAACTTTCTTCCGCTGTTGCTATTGTTATACTCCCTATTAGCAACTATAACAGCTGGAATGAAGGAAAAAAGAGAGAAAAATCACTAAAAAATGAAAATAGAGTTGAAGCAAAAACAAAGTTGTGTCTGAATTAACAAAATGTCATCTATCATCCAACATGACTGGCCAATATAAATTATCATGTATAGACAACTGGTATTGTAGACCACGGTAAAAGGTTTTATAGTAATAATTAAATTTCTTAACAAAATATTAGGATAGAGAATCAAATGTAAGAAAACAACTTGAATTTAGATTTTACTAATATTCTGTCTAGATTCCTTAGTGCTGCTGTCATTTGGTAAAATGTGTCTGGTTATTTCACATTGTTTCATCCTTTTACATGTTTTTTTCCTTCAAATGATTGTTCTGTTGTCATTAGTAGTTTGTCCTCAGGTCATTCTTATTCCTCTTCACACTCTACAGCTTTAAATATTATTATTTTTTGTTCATGCAGCTTCTAGTTGTTAACAACCACCAGGTGGTGCCGACACATCTTCATTGCATCACAATAGGACCAAAGGCCACAAATAAAGAACTTTTTGACAAAGAAAAAATCAAAACGATTATTTTTTTATGCTGTGAATGATGCATTTCTGACTTTTTGAAAACATTTTTTCTAAAAGCTAGAAAAAATCTGATGGTTGTATAAGAGTTCCGGTGAAATGTTAGAAAATATATTAAATTAGTATCATCCACAAACTATAAAAAAGAAGGAAAAAAGAAAGACAGCGGGCAGCAAGAGGGTAAGAGGCAGGAGAAACACCAGGTCAATCTGTCAGCCTGTGAAGTCAGTCTAACAGCTGACATTATGTAAGAACAAGGGAGCAGAGCTTCACTGCTCCACAGACCTGGATTTTCTTTCAGTGTTACTTTTAGTACAATGTGTGTATTTTTTTCACTACTTCTTAAAAACGCACATAAAGCAAAGAAAAACAATAGACCAACTTTGGTCTACAAATTGCTGAAACTTCTACGGGCCAAAATTTGTAGAATTAAATTTTTCTTCAAGTTTCTGTTGCAACAGGTTTCTAAAAAATAAAAACGAACATAGCAAAGTGATGTAAAGTTGTAGAGCATTGGCACAGCCTGTTAAAGTGTGCAGGACTGTACAACTTGCTGACCACCTGACCTCTCCGTCACCATGTGAGCAGAGTATTTCTGGCCTAAGCATTAACAACACAGAGGCTCGCTGAGTGAGGATCAGCTTTGAGTGCTCCCTGCTTGGAAAGACTTTCAGGGACGATTGGGTTAGAGGTTACGTTCAAGAAACTGTGAATCACCGGAAGGAGCATCAGACTGTGTCCCGCTGGGCAAATTGCGTAAGCTAAGTGTGTTACTAAAACGAGACAGGGCCCCCCGTTGGGGATCAGTCCGTTTGGTGTTCTTAAGACGTCAAAGATGTATTAGCTAAAATCATTTAGGCCGTCCCCTTGAGAAGCTTATAATTGGCTAAAAGGGCATTACAATTGGTTAGAAACTTTTAGAAATATAAAGAGGTCATGTAGGGATAGAACTAAACTGCTGATGAACTCTGAGAGCAAATTACTGGCATCAGTAGAACTTTCTAATTTGGTCTCTAACTCCTTCAGTTTTTCTTAACACCATTAGGTCGTGAGGATTTTATGAATTGTCAGTTACTTTCAAAACTGGAAAGCATGTTTGAGGGCAAAACTGGCAATAGTTGTGCATGTGACATGAACTCTCCAGGAGGACGGGTGTTGACGAAACTAAATCTGCTCTACAACTGTCCCCATATTTATACAGACACGATTACACAGCCACTCTTAAGCGGGTGGTACATCAGTCAAAGCAAGAACACTGTGTCCCTTCCTGCACTCTACAGTCAAGTCAAAGGCTGCAGATTGCAAAGCTGAGACAAAAATTCCAGAGCTATAAAACGGCCTCTTATCGTTTTCTGCTCAAAAATTCATCTTGAACATGTTCCTCTTTACCTGCACCCTTGTAAAGTGAGATGTCAGCAGATCATTGTCATTGCGTGTGTGCCACATTGTTAAACGGTCCAACAGCTCAAGGACAAAGTCCTCACTCACACCAGTTACTATATGAGCTTGACAGGAGGTCAAAGTATATTTAGATGGCTGGAATAATCCAACTCACTACAGGTAATCCTGGTTTTGTTTTGTTATTTTGTTTTTTACAAGCAGTTCCTTCATGCAAATATCAATTTCAAATGTGGAACTGGAATATAAATTGCGTACAGATCCATGCAAATGTATTGGACGTCTCTATAGCTCACCTTTCAGCCAGTGTGTCTGGGTAAAGATACTTTCACCATCAAGTCAGCTTTGTCAGTTGATGTTGGCTCTCCCCCAACTACAACCTGAAGCTCTAATCTTACAAGAGGTAGCCAAATGCTTTTCTGCAGACACGCACTCCAGGCACACTTTTAGTTGGAAAAGACACCCAAAAACATGGCATCAGATGTCCAAATGCAACAGAGGATTCAGTTGGTAGGTTGCCTTTATTTTCATTTCATTTTTGCTAATCTGGCAAGGTTCCTGTTGTCAGGGAATGAAATTAACGTGTGGGGGCAAAACAAAAAGAGAAAAAGAAAAGGGAAAAGCAAAGAGTGCATAACAGATTCCCCCCGGTACAACTAGTAAAAAATACTAGTTGGTCCCTATAAATATATTTATCTGCATTTAAGTCCTTCCAAATGTACAAGATATGTTACAGTTAAACTTTTTAACATGTAAAGTGAAAACACAAGGTCAACTTAGATGACTTTCTTCAGCTCGTCGTACAAAACGAGCACAAAGGCACCGCCCATGCCTCTGAGCACATTAGACAATGCTCCTTTGAAGAAGGCCTTGGGTCCTTCATCGCGTGCAATCTTCCTCCAGCAGTTAATAGTGCCAGTGTACATGATATCAGCTGAGGGGGGGGGGGGGGGAGAAGAAAAGTAGTGTAAATATTTTTTCCATAATGATGAAATAAAAGAAAGTTTGGCTGCTCCATTTGTTACCTCCTTTGCGTCCAGACTGCATCATCATACGACGCCGAACGGTGTCAAAGGGGTAAGACACAAGCCCGGCAACAGCCGTGACAGACTGAGCGATCATCCAGCTAACAAAAATGTGTGTGTTCTTGGGGTCTGGCAGCATCCCTGGAAGTGAAAAGTCAATCTGTTAGATGTTATCCTAAACACTCTGCTTTGCTGCAGAGGGAGAATTCATGCTTTGGGGTTTCCAAAAACGTACCCTTTGCTGTGTCGTAGACGCCAAAGTATGCAGCTCTGTAGATGATAATGCCCTGCACTGACACATTGAAGCCCTGGTACAGACCTTTAAGGCCATCAGACTTGAAGATCTTCGCCAAGCAGTCTCCCAGGCCCTTGAACTCACGCCCCTGTCCAGTTTTACCCACATCAGCGGCAAGTCGCGTTCTGGCAAAGTCGAGGGGGTAGACAAAACACAGCGAGGTGGCCCCTGCGGCGCCTCCGGATGCCAGGTTACCTGCAAAGTATCTCCAGAACTGTGTGCGCTTGTCCACTCCATCCAGGAAAATCTTCTTGTACTTGTCCTTAAAAGCAAAGTTGAGGGCCTGCGTGGGGAAGTATCTGATGACATTGGCCAGGTTTCCTCTCCAGAATGAAATAAAGCCCTGCTCTTTGGGGATACGGACAACACAGTCGACGATGCCCTTGTATTGCTTGTCAACTGAGATCTGTTTGCTGGCATGTTGAACCTGAAAGAAGGTAGAAAAATCCCTGCATCAAGTTTCATTTGAGTAGTTTCTCTAACTCCATCTGCAAGAGCACACCTCTTTACTCATCCATCGAACTATTCACAGCCCCGCCTCCTGCTGCAGCTGAATACAGGCCCAATGCAGCAGAGCCATGGCGCAAACCCCCCCCATGACCTTGCCTGTTTGCTTTCAAGGTGCAATAACGACACTTGGTAGAATAAAAGAGAACCTTTAAAGTCATTTTAGGGGATCATCAGCGCCTGCAAAACCACTACACCGCTGCAGTTCTTAGGCGTTTACGTAACAGCTCTGACGCGCTAAATTTGCGCCCACTCCTCATACCAAGTCTGCACCAACCTCTGCTCGGATTTGTCATTTTAAGTCCCCTTCGACTCATTTTAAAGCCCTATATTAGCGGAATGTATCACCCCCCCCCCCCCCGGCAACACGTTCCAGTAAAGATCCCTCCGTCCTAAAAAACAACGTTTCAAAACACAAATCTGGACAGCTTTCCCGCATTGAACCAGCAGTGCGTCAGGTGCCCGCGCGCCCAGGAGCGACACCCACCTGGAGGAGAAGTTTGACTCTCTCGATGGGGGCCACAGCTGTTTTTGAAATAGCAGCGGCGATCCCACCAGCCAGGAAGTCCTTGGCGAAGGAGATGGCTTGCTCGGTCATCTTCGGGTGTCTTCGGGCGCCGCTGCTCGCTCTCGCTGGGGTTCGCCGGTGGAGGTGAAATGGCCAGAGCTGCCGGAGACTTGAGGGGATTTAAGGAGGTCGAACGCGAGAATGAGCGTGAACGCTGGAACTGCTCTCTGATTGGTCGCATATGGGACGGAGTGGGCGGGGTTTGGTGACGTCTGCGGGGTCAGACTTGATGTCTTCTTTGATTCATCTTAAAATAAAGGCGCGGCAGAGGAAAAAAAATGTATTTTTCTGCGACTAAATGATGGTTGAATCCAATTACAGCCTGGCAGAGAGCAGGAGACACTGCTGGACAGAGTTTCCATTTAGTTTTGCTTGGTTTGTTCAAGTTCAAGGTTACTGGTCCAAAGGAGGCCAGGCCTAAAGACAGTGTCGGGTAAAGGTCACCCCATCTGTTGATGTCCTTTGGCTGTCACTCTGTTTCCCATGGAGAGAAGGACGTTCCAGTCAGCTGACTGAATCTATACAAAGCCCGTCTCAGCACACCTCACTAATTCAAGTACTTCAGTGAGTTGATCGTCATGCTAAAAGAAGAGAACTATAGTCTGAGCCAACTAATCCAAAAATATTACCCAAAGAATTAACAATTACATACAATCAAAAGGAAGCTTCAAGGACATTTACTATGTAAATTGTACTATGATTTTATTCTCATTTGCATCTTAACCCAAAAGTACACATGGTGACATTAGTGTAACTGAAAACATCAGAAACGCATTTTAAAGAAAAATAAGACTGGGTTCTTATGAGTTAACCAGTAAAATTTTGTTCCTAATCTAAAAAGTTAGATATAGGATTTTTGTTCTCATAAATTTAAGCGTGTACATTTGACACCAATTTTAAACTTTGTGACTGGACATGTACCAAAAAACGGGAAGCTTTGATGACTTTAAAGAACCCACTTCAATGGAAATCGCGCTTTTGGTATTTGTAAAATATTCTTGTAACATGTCTCTCGTGATGGGCGACGTATATTAAAGAATTTAAGACTGTGTTTCTAAGTTTCGGAGCAGATAAATATGCAGCATTTGAAAAAGCTCCAATTTGTGATGCAGCAGGTGGACCAAAGTCTCCCGCCCCATTCTGATGCATCCACTCGCAGACAAAGAGACGTCTTCGTTTTCCTCGTCTGAGCTGACATGTGGGTCAGAACTGTACGGCTGGATAGCGCTAATATTGTTCAGCATTTTTACTGCGCTGCTAATGCTAAGATTGGCCTTGTGAGGGGCTGTAAGCTAGCGGGAGAGAGTGTAAACAAAGGGATGATGGGATATCCGCAGAGGGTTACATCTGCACCAACTGTTCCCTCCACGACTCAGACATGAATTTCTAATGAGGTACTGCGGCTCTGCAGCAACTGTTTTTAAAAACGACACAGGCTTTTTGATTTTGGCTAAAAACTGTATTTAAAAGACCACTTGGAACACTTTTACAATAGATCAAAATATAATTGGAGTGGGCTTTTAACCAAAACCACCGCTGTTGACATTTAAAATATGATATTACAACAACAACAAAAGAAAGAAAAAGGCTGTTCAAGTTATTCCTTTTATGTAGCCATTTGTTTAAACCCAAACAGCAGCATATATCATTTCCTAGAAAATTACTTACAAAATAACCAGCTTTACAGACTTGTTTTATGTAAATAGGACATGACACAACTCAAAGTTAATGCAGCAGTAAATGCAAAAGCCCAAACACAAATCCTCTGAACACTGAAGGCACATGAAAACTGGATTTCAAACAAATACCGTCAAAACAAAACAGATATTGTACGTAAAGAGGTAGACATCCTGGAAACAACATAGCTTTTTGCATTTGTGTTTAGTATTTTACTGGTTCAGTGTCTTTTTCATCCTTTAAGACAGGATGTCTCTTCACCAGCGGTTTCCCAGGGACGGTCGCTCCGAGCTAAAGTTCCTATTTTTCAAGTAGCGCTTGACCTCTTTGAGTTCATACGGCCCCAGGCTCTGGTCGACCCCGGGTGTGAGCTGGTAGCTCAGAGGTGAAAGGATATAGCCATTGCGGTAAAGGCAGACCTGCTTACACATCTCAAAGCAGGTGAAAAGGAGCCCAAAGTAGGGAACGATCTGGAAAGTCAGAAAAGAGTTGGTGAGATTTCGACCTGAATCATTTAAATTGAGAACTGATCACATTATGTTCAACTTAAAGTACTCAATGTACTTCTGATAATGTCAGCAGCTAAAACTAGAGGGTGGAGCATTCTGTTCCCCTTTGCTGCTGATATTTGTAGCATGAATTCACCCCTGAAGTTTTTTCTCTCTGTGCCCTTCCTCCCTTTCCCCTTTCTGCAGGGAGCACAGGTCCTGATGAGCATGTGTCTTCATTTCACTTCCTACATAACCGGATCAAGCAGTCCCGTACTGTTGCCACTACAACAGTGTAATGTGTTCAACAATGACAGGTATCGGCAGTGCACGGACACACCTTGATGGTGCTGGCAGTGAGGCCATTCCACAGTGACAGAACACCCTTGTTTCTGACGACTTGCAGGAAACAGTCCCTCATTCCGGTGAAATGAACGTCCACTCCTCCGAAGTGAGGAAGACGGGCACTTTGCGCCTGGGAAACGATCGAAAAAGAAATCAAGCATGAAGTTATTACAAATGTGCCAAAGAAGCAGTAACTGCATGGGAAACAATCCACCCTGCTTTCTAAACATGACCAGAGAGATCTTTCTATGATGCACACGGCCAATTTCCCCTAAGACATATGCACCTAAGACACATAAATGTCAGGTTAAGGACACAGTGGAAATGTTATGTTTGTCTGAACTTCTCTGGAAAGTTTCAGGTTAAGTTGGGCTGCAGAACTGCCAAACATTACACACCTTTATACTTCGTTGCACCCAATTTAAAGACCCACTCCAGTGAAAATTGTGGTATTTTTCTGATGATGGTGGACATGAATAAAAAATAAAATAAAAACAGCATTTCTGAGTTTTTCTTTGTTTAAACTGTTGTGAATCAGGGAAAAAAAAAACAATTTTCAAAAAGCTTGTAGATGCGACGGAGAAGTCACTACGGCAAGCCACAAGCGCCTCTGCTCCACTTCATTCTGATGCATCCACTTGTTGATGACTAGAGTGTGTTTTCCTTGTGAGCTGGCGTCTGGCTCAGTGCTGTACAGCTGATAGCTCTGACATTGCTCAACATTTTTGTTGCACTGCTAATGCTAGCTTGGGGGTGTGAGGGACTGTAAACTAGCGAGAGAGCATAACAGATGGATGTCGGGAACTGTGGTCACTTTATGCCACCAGGCCTGACAAACTATTGCCGCTCAGCAGAAACTATGACCTAGAAAATGACACAGGTTTGTGTGTGGGACTTTTAGAGTGTAATAAAAAAGACTTTTTCTTAACATATAATGTTGTAAATCTTAAATATGAAGTATAATAAGGATTTATGTAAATGCTGGCACTGATAGGGTTCTGTCTGTGTGAAACTGCACACTCTGTTCTTGAGTTAACCACATCCCTTTACGCTGGTCGTCATGTGATGTGACAGAGGACACAGATCCTTTAAAATCTCACTGCTAATAAAAGAAACAGTTTCAGTAAAACTTTATTATTCTGACACATATCTGTCCTTCACAACCTTGTGGACATTTTCTAAGCAGCTAGTACGCATTCCTTTTTGGAAATCAAAGAGGAGACTCTATTGGACTCCCAGATATTTAACCTCTTGAGGGGGCGTTAGCACACTGAGCTACTCGGTTCACGTGTGCCGTGTCGTAGGCCCAGCTGGCCGGCATGTGGGCAGCAGTACCTGTAGAGGTCACATAAAAATGTCTTTGGGAATTTGTCATGGAAACATTCGCCCGCTGGTAAGCTTAGCTAGGCAGCACTTCACTCCAATCATTACCCAAAGTTTGTGGAAGCCTCGCCTTCTTTGTTTCTCCAATAATCTTCAGTCATGCATTAATGTAACTATTAACACAGACTGAATTAACAAACTACGGCATTCTTTAAAGAAATCACAAAGTGAAAGTATTGTTTTTTTTCAATTTGGCAGTCTTCTGTTCAGCAAAATGCTAACAGTTCTCAGTGTTCTCGCTGTCTGACAGTTATCTTCAGTGGACTTATTTATAGCATGTTCCGACCTGAGGCACATTCCCATTCCCAGCTGTCGTTGAACCTCGCCGTTTCTAATAATAACTTGATGAAAACCGGATGTAATATTCTGTCCTTCGCAGCTCCATTGTTCTGTGTGCTTCCACACTAATCTAGGATAAATATTTAAACAAAACAAGATTTTCTTAAAGACTTTATTTTTATTGATAAATACATGTTTCTGAAGAATATAGGTAATACTAGTGTTATTTTGGTTTACTGTTTAAAAATAATCAAAAAGATAAAATGGGTTTGAGCTGACAGTGACCTAAGGCTCATCTCTTTACTGCCTCCTTGTGGTAAACGTCGCCAGTATCTCTTGAAACAAATGCTTATTACTCTTCTATTAAAATCGATAAAGTGACAGACTTCCTTAATAAAACTGATTTTTAGTGGAAAAAAATTCAAGTAAAAAATGTTTTGTATGAATTAGCTTTTTTCCCCTTTCGTCCACAAAAACACAAAAACTGATTTGTTAATGTAAAGTTCGTTGATTTATTGATTTATTCATTCATTTATCATTTTAATGTGCATATAAACTGCTTAAGATAACTAGCTGAAACTTCAAAAGAGTTTTGATAAATCATATTTTAATTACTAAAAAAAGAAATCTAAAACTTCAAATACTTCTCGCAAAATTATTAAAATGTACAGATAATTACTGTTTTTTTTTAATGGTAAGCCAAAGTTGTAATGCTGTTTATTTTTACATCAAATTTACTGGTCTTATTGCAAATCGGTTAAGTCACAACATACGCATCTATGAGTTAAAATATGCTAAATTTATTTATTTACTTTAATGGTCTTATTTTTGTTTTGGTGATGGAATAATTGGAGTTTTTAAAACACCTCAGGTCTTTGCACTCTTTTTTCCGGTATTGTCTTGAAAGATTGTGTGTTGACTGTTGCTCTTTCTGTCTTTCTTCCCACCAAACTATTTTTTTAACTCCACCATGGCAAACAGTGAAACTTTGTCTTTTAATAGTCTTAGAAAGGCTTGTGTAGCCTAAGCAATTCGCATTTTCCTCACTGTTTCCAAAAGGTAGAGAGGTTTGAGCTTACCCTGCCGCAATGCAGCCGCTGATGAAATTCTGCAAAGGAGTGAAGCGAGGAGGCGTCTCCCGCCACAGCTTGTCCACACTCACATAAACGGCCAAGCATCCTACAGAGAAGGGAAACGCGCCTGTGGAGAGAAATAACACCACGCTGTTTTATCGCTTCTAGTGGCTCAACAGAACAGAATAACGTTGATGTGGAGGCATTTAGCCAGAATACCTGCCCACTTGACACAGGAAACATTATTTATACAGTTTCATCTAAAGTAAAAATAGAAAAATGCAGACTCACCCAAGACCATCAGAGAGAAGCCTCTGTAGAGAGCAAGCAGGCCTTCATTTCGGTAGATCTTTGACAGAGTGTGACAAACTCCAATGTACGTGGGCTGTTTGCAGTTCTGGATGACCAGCCTGGTCTCTGCTACCTCCAGAGGGTATGTGACCAGACCTGCAGCAACACCAGCCAGTCCACCAGCAAATATGGCCCTCCGCTGTGAGATGAAGCCAAACTCATCCATGTGAAGGTGGACTATCCTGCAAAAAAGGTGTACGTAATTACACCAGACGGAGATTATCTTCTTTTTCTTGTGCTTTTAGTTTAATTTTAAAATATTCTAAGTGTGGGGCTAGAATAATACTTCAATAAAACAAAATTCTAGTCTAATCAGATCAGATTAGAGATTTGCTTCAGTATAGTAAAGTTGCATTGTTCTCATAAAGAAACATATAGTTGGTATCTCATAAACTACGTTTACAAAAAATGTATTTAATCTAACTGATCTAATCTAAAAACACATCCTTTTGGTTTAGCATTTCTATAGAGATGATACTTTGTATTTTAGAGCCGTTTAGAAGCTCGTGCTGTTTAGATGAATGAATGACACTTTTTACAAAAATATTTTCATATTTCATATTATAGCTGCATACTTAAGAACATGCAAGAGTTTAGTCATATAAAGAAAAACCCACAGTGGTTTTTCTTGGAATGTGCTGTACAGAACGGGATCAAAGCATTTGCTGGTCATAGACACACATGTGTTTCAAAGCGTTAGAGGACATGTGCTGAGTTAATGGGTTTATCACGCTCTGTTGGACAGCAGTGACTGTTCCTTCCTGCAAAGTATGTTTGTTTTGTTCTAAGGCCATGCTGTCTGTGCAGTCATTTCTGCCATCTAGTAACACGCCACACTAGGATTGTTTTGCCCTCAGATTTGCCTCTCGCAGGTAGCAAATGTCTTAGAGTCTGAATGGAATTGCATATGTACTTAAATTGTAAATTTGCAGTCAATACTTTTTTGATGCATTTTTAAAGTACATTGGCCTAGGGGTGCTTTCTAAGTTTTTACAGATGGGATAATCTCATTATTTTTCTTATCACTTTTGTTTATAAAAACAGATTTTCCTAGAGAAACACTTCAAAACAATTTGAAATAAAGTAAACTATGAATAAGTAAACAACAGAAGAAAAAAACCCTGACAAAATGTGTAATTACATTATAATGACAGCAAACAATATGTTTGCATTAAACTTACATATTGTACTATTTTGGAATATATTTAATTTTACACTGATATTTACTACATTATTGTTTCTGTTAAGGCTCTATATTCTATCAGTGATTTCTAAATTATCGGTTTTTCTTGTGCAATTCCTGACAGACAAAGTTGAGGGCAAAGAACGTTGATTTAAAAAAAGAATCGACTGAGCAAATGCGGCCCCTCTGATTGGCTAAAAAATGAAACATGTTTCTCGTACTGTAAAACAGGAAGTCCCTTTTAAGTTAAAGGAATATTTATAAACAATAACATAAAGTTCCCATAATCTAATTTTAGGACACAAAAGTAGAATGTTTTTATTTGGCATCCGGATTTTTTTTTGTTTTGTTTCATCTGCTGTTGTTTACACCAACATAACGAGGCTGATCAGCTGACACCGCAGTTTAACGGCTTATTTACGGAGCCAAACAATGCAAAACACAAAGAAAAGTTTGACATTTCGAGCCCAATTAAGTCTCACTTTCATTCCACTTACTTTTTGTACGTTGCTAGATGAACAGCGGTGTATGGAAACAAACGGAGACACGAAGCCAGGGATTTCCCTCTCCAGGAATCCGAAGTCCTCATGCTGGCAGATGACCCGGAAACTTCCCCCAGAAACCGTTCCTGCAGTGGAAAGTTCCCCACCTGGTTTGATTTTCCACCACCTCCAGAGGCGATGTGACAGTTTTTACCGAAAAATCCCGCAAAGCCGCCGCACAGAAAGCTCTGCGAAGTCGTCAGTCTGTTATCCGTCTCGAGCTCATCCCTGTTTGGCCCAAACTCTGATCTGCACGACACCCCCTATTTATGAGATCTTCGAGGGCCAGCAGATGATCTGAGGGTTCAGGTCAGGCCTAAAAATACACAGCAAGCGGTCCCGATATCCTACCCAGAGCTGTCGTTGCGACTCATATTTTTGAACTGAAGTTTTCTACAAGTATTATCGGAACACTAGAGGGCGATAAGCTGACCCCAATTCACTCACTCAACCCCTCACACCCCTGTTGCATAAAGGACAATAATAGTGCTAAGCTACGCAATTCAAATTAAGATGGCACATTCTAAATGCAGATGTAAACATATAAAATTGGCTTTACAGTTTCAGTTTTTATCTTCAAATAGCCAGGACAAGAAGCTGCATCATGTGTGTTTACTGTTGGCTCAGCACAATATTGGCTCAAAGAAATAAAAAAAACAGTTTACCAACCTTACAGAAGTTTTTGTAGGTTTTTGATTTGATACATTTAATGCAAAGTTCAAAAACATAAAAAATTATTTAATTTAAAAATGTTGATACTTGATCTGTGATATGTAATAATAATTTCTGAAACAACAATATGCCTTCCTATGTTATTAAAACATACCTAATCCTTGCCATTTGATCTATCGATACTTGAGAATTTTTAAAAATGATCTGTACTTATTGATGGTAAATACAAATAATTGATCAGAAGTTAAGAACCAGATGATGATAATTTTGTTTTAAAAATAAAGTATAAGAGGGGTAGGATTATATATTGTATAGCACCTCTAGTTTGAGCACCCCTTTATAAGACATGTTTCAGATTTTAAGACGATCCGAAAGTCTCATGCTATGTTCACACCGCCTTCGACGGGTTCAAGAGGCCCCTTCTCATGAAAAGTCCATGTAGAGTCGTGAAAAATGCACATTTCAAGGTTTCTACGTTCAAAACTCTAGCATTTATCCATCACTATGCAAATTTCTATGACTGCTTTCGTTGCTCTAGGTACTATATATAGAACGCACATTGAAAATGAATCCAAATCAAACTTTGACCAATCAGGGACTTGGATTTATTAGTGACGTATGGATGATGTCCCCTTTAATTCAAGGAAGTACCAACCATTTGAAAATTGATCATGGAGGAGAAATTAATAATTGTGGTTTGTGGCCCACTATAATTCTATTATGGGAAGTTTTTCCTTTTTCAGAGTAGACCTGCGAGAGAAAGGTCTGGAGCAAGATTCACGAGATTTGCACCAACACTTTGACATTTCGCACCAAGCCTCTTCTAACTGTAGTGGCGGACATGCGCTAGAAAACAATAAAAAAAGAAAAAGGAGTAAAAAAACCTCCTGGCTTGCCCACTGTGAACACCATGGGCTACATGCACATTCAGGAATGTGTGTTCAGCGTGTTCTTGAAGGTGCATCAAATGCCCGGTGTGATCACAAATGTGGCTCCTCAGACTTTACTTTTGTCTGTGTGCATGCCTGAGCGCGTTGTACTGCCCTCATAATAAACCTCCAAGCGACTGCATGGCAGTACCAATATGTGACGACCGCCTCGCCATGAGTTTGCTCTCAAGGCTCAGTCGCGCTGGCCTCCTCGTGCATCTCAATTCTACAAAACCAATTTTCTGAGCCTAGAAAAAGAAGCCTGTATTTTTGATTAATGTCGCCATGACAACTACATAATTCATGAATTATATTAGTGATCCATTTGTCATTTGCGAATCATAATGCAGGATGGGCAGGCAGGGGAGGCCTGGCAGGAACTGAGGGTCAAACTGTACTCCTAGGTTGGTGACTGAGGAGCAAACATTGATTCTTTTGCATCATGCAATTACAATCAAATGTCTTGTCCCGTATGCTGTCACTGTTGTTGCAGAATATTGATCAAACATCCTAAATAAAAAGCTCACAGATCTAAGTTGCATGGAACACCGACAGTACGGTAAAGTCCAGTAATGCTGTAACCCAAAGCAACCACACCTTCCATCAGGAAGACCAAAAATCTGTCACGTCTCAACAAAGTCTGCTCGTCTTTTGTTTTCATGTGTTGCTGCTTGAGGTGGAGCCTAATCTCCTCTGGGCGGGTCTAGACAGCCTTACAGGAAGTTTTAAAGCTTGGCAAGTCAAACACATAAAAGTTCTCTATACATCCACAACCATACAGGTTCATCTTCTCTTTAGTTTTTCTCAGTTTTTACAATCATTCATTACAATGCACAGCTTATGCTGACTTGGATATCATAAAATGGAGCAATCATTTACCTTAAAGACCCTCTGTCATGCTGTTCTCCTTTCATGCCAATGCCTGAGCAGGGCGAAGCCAGAGGAAACTCTGGTGGAGGCCCACAGCTGTCCTGACGTGCAAATCGGTCGACCGACCTGGGTCTAGCGGCGAAAGACTAATGGAACCTAACCTAACTTTCAGAGACTAAATCCGTTTATATATATACTGTGTTATAATATATTACCTGTTGTCATTTTCCTTAATCTTGATCTTCTTGTGGGTTCTGCCCATTTCATGATGTCAACCTAGAGCCGGTGTTCTGACTGTGTTCTAGTTGTAAAAAGTAAATTCTTAAATGTAACCTGAAGTCATAAAAAAATGCAAAAACCAGATGGCTTGTGCAAGAAGTCCGCAGCTGATAAATGTTTAGTGTTGCCGTGGAGACGGCGGATTTTTTTTTCCTCCTCTGAATCTTCAATAGAAAAAAAATTCTTATGGCATTGACCAACATTCAACAAATAACTGCATTGGTTGAACCTTTTCCTTATATTTGTAGTAAATCTATTTGGCAACAAATATGTCAATAATTTGTGCAATTCTATATTTCATTGATTTAATTGTAATCAATGCTTCAGGGGTGTCACTGTCTTCATCCAGGACACTGTAAATCTTCTCTGATTTGCTGTGAAGTTGGTTTACCAGCAGGGATTCAACGTTTGCAGCTTGATCTAGCCCTGTGTTTGTTTTCTCCTCGTCTCGGCCAGCCCGGAGAGCGTCCCTCCCCTATGGAGCTGACAATGTCGGATGCATGCTGTAGGTGCCCCCCTTCTGTCTGAGCTTCTGCCACTCGGCTCCTTCACAAGGCTTTTCTGGAGAAACAGGAGCAAGTAGAGGAATTGACAACCTGATCACAAGATGTTCCTCACAACTCCAACTTGCTAATGTAGGGGTGGGGGGCTGTGTTTGTATGTGTGCGAAAGGGCATGCTCCAAAATGTGTGTGACATCAATTATAGGGAATTTACACTTGTTTGCATCAGTATGCACTTAGTCGTTTTACCCATTTACACTTTAGGATTCTTGGAATGGTGCTAAATACAAATCATGTCAGTTTAAAAGGTGAGACTGCGCGCTGAATAAAAGATCTAAAATGATAGAATCCACTGAATCCACCTGTGTGCTTTTCTTCTAATAAAGAAGATAACATCTCAAAGACAAGGATGTTGAATGTCGCTGTATCTTATCAAATAATGCTTCAGCACTCAAACAGAACACATTTAACAATCTGTTGCCTCTCTGTGATATTCCTGCTTTTCACCTGAAGATCTCTTTTCCGCCATATGTGGAACAAAATCCCCCCACAGGATAAGCACTCTGCGTGAAGAAATGACGTGTGACCCCCCCCCCCCTCCGAAAGACTGACTTAATGTCCTTCAAACTAAAACACAGCAAACTGCGTCTAGGCAGTGGTATTGTCATTGTCTGGATGTCAGCAAGTCAACCATTGATCTCCTGACTTTGAAGTGCAGTGTTGCAGGAGCTGCGCCTGATGCGTGCACTGCAAGCCGTCAAAAGAGGGCGCCCAACACCACAGAGCCTCCCAGGCGGTGAGGCTTGCAGGCTGGTGCCAGGCTCACAGACTGCTGCAATAAAGTTCTCACCTCATTATCTCAGACAGCCACATCACAGGCCCGTGTTGGTTGGGGAGGGAAGAGGGAAGAAAGGTTGGGGGTGGTGAATGGGAACAGGCTTGGGGTGACCGACACTGGTTTGTCTATGTTTTCTTTTTTTGTGGGTGTTTGCTGGTGAGAAAAAAATCAGGGATTACAAGTCACAGCATTCACAACCCTAACTGTGAGGCTCAGGCCTAATTCCCTGTGGCTCACTTAACAGCACTGGGAGACTTATGCAGGAAAAGTTCATTTCAACTCTTCACAAGTGTGACGTTTAAAACTGTGAAATGTTGTCAGTGTTTGTTAGGAATGCTAAATGTGATTTTGCACCTCATTATTGGGAATAATCTTTATCACAACAAACACTTCAGCTTTCAGTACCTCCTTTAAAACCTGGTGCTTGATACAATACATAAACACAAGTAGTTCATAATGGTTAAAGTAAAAGAAAAATCTTGATCAAGTTACATTTTGTTAATTTACAGAAGGGGTAGGTGAACCTTTTTGACTTGGGGCCACTAAGGATTCTAACTTTTGACAAAGAGCCGGACCAGACGATGATGCACAGAGTGTTTTGGTCATCCAACTCATAATAGAAATCAATAATCTGGAATTTGGATAAATATGGGGTTTAATATAAATGTAACATCAATTCAAATATTTTAAAACATATTATTTTTTAAGTTTTTATTTCAAAACTTTGACTTTTGTTTTTATTTTAATGCCAATTGCAACATTGGGTTAATATCCCCCAGGGGAAAATGCAAACTCAAAGAATTGCTGCATTCATGTACTGTTGCAATGATCGGAAAAATGACTGTCCGACTCAGAAAACACACATGAACGTCACAAAACCACCAAATCTTCCAACATCACTTAAATGAATAACTTTCTGCACATAAACAACGATCAATGTATTTGTAGTGCACCATCTACGGGGAGTCACCTGAAATACAGGGAAAATAAAAAAAATAATCAGAATTGTCAATATAGTTTATTTATTTCAGAATGGCGTTCCCACCCCTGATTTAAAGACAAATCAAGTAATTGTTTTAATTTCAAGCTGAATTACTTTGAGGGCAAAAGTTCAGATTTTGTCAAAAATATTCTGTTTTTTTCTTTTAAGACCTAACGATAATGCATTTCCTATTTGGTCAGGATGTCCATGAGCAGCAGGCTCATTGTCTGCAATGAGGCCGAGAACTTCTGGCAGCTGTCCTCCCCTTATCTTGGCGTGTACAGTCAATAAATCAATACCAAATCTAAGGAAAAGGAAGCCAGATGGCCTCTCCGCAACCTCTCCAGGCAAGGCCCATCTCAGGCTTCCTTGGCTACTGTACCAGCAGAGCATGCAGCAGTCCTTTGAAGACATACACATTCAACTAGCAGCTCAGTGAATGACTAAAGGGAACAAATAAGCTGTTACAACTCCACTCACATCAGTGTTTGTGTTGCCATCCACATCAAAGGGCTGAGTCTGTTTGATATGCAGCCCCCACACCTTGATCTGAGCCATGTACAGGTAAAGGGGAGGAGCAACCCATTGAGAGCAGAGGGGAGTACGTGGTTGCACTCTCTCAGCTTTGGCTCGAGGGTAGCTGACCCAGACAGAGGGTGGGGTTGTGTCTCCTGTTCCCCAGGGAGCTGTAGCTGCTGACAGCCATCACTGGACTCATTCCTCATAGGGCGACCTGTTTCACTACACGCTTGAAACATTTGCAGAAATTTGAAGCAAAACTGACTAAATCTGAGATTGTGGGGCACGCACTGCAAATGGAACAGCTGGCTGCTTTACGTGAGGTTGCTGGGTTACCAAAACACATCCCACCATACACATCTGGATTTTCTGTATAGGGAAGGGGTCAGGTTAAACAGTAGTCTGACTGAATGACTTTTCACAGGTCTGTGTGAAATGCCAGCTTCAATGCAGTGTGGGAGTGGGCAGGAGGGGGTTTCTCTGGTCTTTGTGTGGCCCACGCTCTAAGGGCTTGGCCTCATTGTTCGAGGCTGACCAGCCTGCCCCTCAGACTCTCCTTTGCCCTGCTTTGTCTCGAGCAGCATGAGCATTTCCTTCAATCGGGTCAGGGCAGGGTCGTGACTTTGGACACCAGTCTCTCCTGTCTGTCTGCCTGGCCAGTATGCTCATAAACACGTGCAACCTTGCAATACGTGCGGCGGTCGACCCTACAACAACAACAAGAGGACAGATTCCTCTGAGTGTTGTGCTTTGCATAAACCTTTGGACAATCTATGCTGTGGCGGCCATCTGTGATCAAGTTATTGTAAGGAGAGGTTCTCGACGTTTTTAAACTCTTCCCCATTGAGTCAAACTAACTGCTTTACTGCCTCACAGTTATGCAACTGTTGAAAATAGTGGACGGATCCCTCCCTCTGTCCTAAGGCCGGGCCTGTCTTATCAGTGCTCCACCATTATGGTGATAAGAAGAGGAAAGGCCGAGGGGCCGTAACAAGCAGTGTGCATGGTCCTAGTCAACAGAATGAGGAGACTGGACTCAAGAGGGGAGGGAAGGTGGACAAGAATATCATCTGATAAGCCCCACAGAAGTCTTTTGATCTCCGAGGGGCTGGTCCTGGGCTACAGAGAGTCATGCTGAGTGGACGAGCCGAATGACACAGCAGGCACAAACAAGCAAGCCTTAAAGATCATCTGGAGCTTGAGCATATTTACACAGAGAAGACTTCCAACTCTCCAGCACGCAAGCACAGACATGCTTTGGTGTCATTAAAGTTTGGACCAGACAAATTTGTAAAAACAAATGATCCACCAAAGATCTGCTTCATTAATGTCTAATCAGTGGCCTGACATCTGGCAATGGATTAATTAGCTCCACCAATGCCTGCTGAAGGAGTGTTGAAACGTTACAAATTAGTTTGCGGATCTTAAGCCATAAGTCACTGATCAAAAGCTGTCAAGGAGAGGCCAGACAGGACCTGGGGCTGCGGTGCGAGCTGTGGCCTGAGCCAAATGCCTCACTGTCTCGCCCTGGTCCAGATGGAGGAGGGATGTTTTTTAGCCAGGAGTCGCAACAGGAAGGGGGGGAACAAGCTGCTGCAGAGTGAAAGCTTCCTGAGATTTTCCTTAGCAACAGCAAGCACAAAAAAAGACGCCTGAATTATAAGAAGAGTATATTATGAAGTGTGAATTTGTGGACTACGAAAAGACACCAAAACATAAAAAAATCCTCTGTTTTCATCGCTTTATTCTTCACAAAGAATACAGCATTTATATAACTATAGTTCTCCAAACCAATATTGAAACTAACAATTGTGATTATTTTTTCAAATTGTCTAGAACAAGATGACACACCCACACGATATCAGCCTACTGGGTCTAGACTTAAAACTGAAGAATGAAGATGTAAGGAGCCTTCATTATCAGACCTCTCTGAATGACTTCAAAGGCTGAGGTGGAGTGAGAGTTGCAGCTGCCCCAATGGTGTGAGTTTCTGCTCTCTGGCTGCAGAGGAACCTGTTTGTGACGAGAATGTTTACTGATCCCAGGAAAGACAAACAGCCTGTTCCTTGTTTGTGGGACCCACACCTCAAACACAAAGCTGTGTGTGTGTGTGTGTGTGTGTGTGTGTGTGATGTGTGTGTGTGTGTGTGTGTGTGTGTGTGTGTGTGTGTGTGTGTGTGTGTGTGTGTGTGTGTGTGTGTGTGTGTGTGTGTGTGTTTGTGTGTGTGTGTGTGCACACAAGAGAAAAGAGCAAATCAGACCCTTGAAAATATGCAGTGTGTTGTTGGGCCTTTGTTGAGCTGGTGTCACTTCACTTTACTTTCACGTGTCCTGCCGCTGATCCCACTTCAGTACTGTATAAACAAGTTGTAAACAGAGAAAATTGCCTATTCTTTGTATAACCCTTGTGCTATCCTAGGCACTTTACCATTGGGAGTTGGGTCATCTAGACCCACTAGACAGCGCTGAACCTTTTTCTTCAATGATTTGTGATCTTCACTGGTGTCCAAGTGGATTACATGAAATCTTTCCACCTTTTATCCACCTTTGTCATGGTATGGAGAACACGTCAAAGTAAGGGTGGGGTCATCTAAGATGGCACAAGGGATAACCAAAGAAAGAAAACCTAAACAACCTAAAAGATGATCAAGTGAGCACTTCGATTTGACTCTAAATAAAGTGCATTAATCATTTGAACACAGGGTGTCGTTTTTCCTAGTTATCAACAGCATAAACAAATCCCAGATTCTTCAGTTTACTTCTATTTCCTCTACTTCTTAAAACTCTGGTTTGTCATCTTGTAAACCTACAATTTGGCTAATCCAGAACCCATGATAGAATCAAAAAAATTATCCAAAATATCTACTTTATTCAACATCACACCCAATTGCAGGTACAACAACAGAATTTTGATTTCTCTGATCATCCCTAAACTCACCTTTTTCGTACAATATTGTTCCTTTTTACGAAACAAAATAAACAAATAAATGTTTTCTACTGTTTATCTTGTGATTAAAGTTCAAGTCCCTTTAAAATGTTGAATGAAATACATCTTAGACGGATTCAACTCTGCATCAACTTTTTTATTTTTGCCCCTTCAGTTGGCTGGTTAGAACCTGACCACCTGACTGTGGGAGTTCCATAATAATGGTACCATTGTCTATCTTTAGTTTCAGTTATATAGTTCAATTTTTATTCAATCAAGCCATATATTCATTTATTTATTTACAGACTCGACATCCAAATATAAACACCAAAATCATACAAAAAAGATAGAGAAACATAGAAGATGGTCATATGAGCGCACTACAAAATTAAGGGAAACTGAGAACAATAAAAGTGATAAAACATAAAGTACAGAAGAGGAAACTTTAAAAAAGGATACTATTTATACAAGTATTAAGACGTTGAATTAAACCATAACTTAAAAGCGGTTAAAGAATGTTAACTCCTGCACCAACAAACATTTCTGTAGCTCTGCACCATCGTAGTAGTTTTAATAATGTCCCAAAGGCATCATTGTGTCCCCTTCTTTGAATTCCTAGCTTAATCAGTAAAATGTATTTTACTATAAACATGGAAACAATGCAAAATAGTTCTAAAAACAGCTAGTATACACAAGTGGTGCTGCACAACTAGAAACTGAAATATTCCAAAGGGTTATTACTAAGACATCAATGGAAAAAATATAAAAATGTTTCTATCACATAAAGGACAATCTGTTTAATCATCAGTATTGTAGCAACAGGATATTTTTGTTTTGGCTATTTATATTTGCATAACTAAGCAACCCGCTAGGAAATATCCACAATGGTAAGTCTAGTTTTTTTGTTGTTGTTGTTTTTACAAAAAAATTGAAATATTATAATAAGCCACAAAATTCTTGAATCAATAAAAACACAAGTAGCCTCTCTTCCCCGGCTGTCGTATTAAATAAAGACCAATAGACATCTCTATTGCCCACAGAGTATCTCATTCTGCAAGCCTGTTGCAGCAAATGTCACTTCGGATTGAGGTTTCCTTCCGAAGCTGTAAATCCTGGAGGAACGGGCTTTCACAGAGGAGTTTTATGGCACAGAGACTTCCCCTTCCATTCTGCGGGGGGTATGGAGCTTTACACCACTCATTTGTCACCGCTTCTTTTAACTGTTACAATCCTTAACCAGAAACATTTTCTGAGGAAACTTTTGACAAAAAAAAAAAAAAAAAACAATTAATCTTTGAGTGATAGAAACAATGTTTTTATCATCTCTTGGTTATTTACATTTTGTGTAGTTTAAGTATTTTGTATTCTGTACATAGTAATTATGACAATTACGCAAAAACTAACATTAAGTAATACCTTTTAGCTTCAAAGTAATAACTGAAAAAAACTAAATCAAATAAAATTAACATTATAGTTAGAACTCTATATAAGGGACTAAAATGCGTTCTTGGGTTTATGAAAGACAACACTATTTTGATAAATTAATTAAATAACGAGGTATTAATTTGTTTAGAAAAAGGAATATCAGTAAAAAAAAATCACTTCACCACAATCTAAAGCTTTGTTTGGAAAGCTTTTGATAAAACTTGAAAAAAATTGGAACAATTTTCCATAAACGTAATTTAATTATGGGATATTTTACTTCATCACATTTTTTCCACCCAGGTTTTTTCATATTAATCCAGTAATCCCAAAGTATTAAGGTTGATTATTGTGTTTGATCCCTTCAGAAAGTTAGTGTGTTTTGCTGAAACAACACCCCAGCAGGTTACTTGTCAGTATGCTTTACTTGTTTTGTTGATGTTGAAATGTTCATCTTTACCCACGACTCTGGATTGTTTCATAATGTTTCTGCTACTATTATGACCATTTCCCATCAGCTCAGGATGAGGGCCTTTAGTGTGTTTCTGTACGGTAAAGGGGGGGGAAAGCAATATTTATAGTTTCTGTTTCCTTCACACATGGATAAGGGTTGTAATTAACGCATAGCATCTTTGATTCATCAGATCTGACCGTTTTGCCTTTTTTTTCTTCAGTCATTACTGTGTTTTTTTCTGTTTGGACACTCCCTTCCTCGGAGCATGATTATCCAGAACTGCAAACATAGTTTTCTTCATGAGGTTGAGATAAAGGCACTAGGTTACATTTATAGAGACACAACACATTTTTTAACCACCAAATACAATCTCAGACACATTTAGTCTTATGATGTTTAGAAAGTTGCCAAAGGTTCCATACTCTCTTTTGATCATTTAAACTTCCTCTTTCCTAGAACATTTTTGGACACTTTTAAGATGCTCTATAAGGTGTGTGGCGGTTCCACTCTCTCCAACTCATGATTTTAATGAAATGGCCGTGTCAAACATGACAGCTTGCATTGACACGCGTGTTCTTGAGTTAATAGAGCGGGTGGATCTTCAGTTACGTTGTACTGTACAAGCACATAAAGGACCTATTTTAGTCTACTGCTGAACCAGAGCTTTGCTTTTTGGATTTGATTTGATTTGAAATAGTTTTTGACATGGTTTTATGTCATGACGGTGAATTGTGAAAAAGGATGTGAACGTGGAAACTTGAAAACCTGTCCTGCATAGTTTAATTAAGAATTGCATTTAATCATACATTTTACATGAGTAAGTTGTTTTTGACAAAAGAAATCTGAGTATTAACTCTATTGAGATAACAGGTCTGTTTATTTTTACCCCTTATATGTATAAAGTGATTCTACAATTTTTTTCTGTATACATAGCAGATGATAAATGACTTAGTTTGACATAAAAAACAAAATACATATTGACAGTATGTAAACAGTTAAAAAATAGTTGTGCATATACATTCTGCAAGCTTGTACCTTCTTTCTGTCCCATCTAAAACCCTGCTGGGTGTGGTTGAAGTGATTTCTGTTTGCTTTTTTGTATTCTGCATTTTCGTTGTTGTCCTTTTTTTTCTCAACATTAACATTAAATTCAAAATCAAAATAGCCACAAAGCAGAGGCAGACATAATAGGAAGTCTCTGCAGGTGTCATTGAGCCTTAATCTAATCATTTATTTTGACTCAGAAACGTGTACAGCAGTTAATACGACATAAGACTGGTGACTGCGGATACACTGACTAGTACCATCGAATATTTTACTTAATATAATCTTAATACGCCATGAGACTTTTTGAATAAAGGCTCAAGTTTAAAGCCTGATCACAGTGTTATCAAAACAAGACGTGAATGCTCTAGAGTTAATATGTTGATCAGAGTAAAAACTATTTACTACAGTAAATGAATAAAATAATTAGGAGTGCTTTATTAACAGAGGAGAACAAAGTAACCACAAATTTTGCTCAAGTAATAGTAGTGTCATTTCAAATAAAATATCTCAAGTAGACGTAAAAAGTATTCTTTCAATACATTAGTTGGAAGAAATGCTGTAAAAGTGTCTGGTAAAAGAATTTTCTGGTATAACTTTATTAAAAGCAAAGACCTCCATTTTTAGGGTTTGTTTTGGCAACAATATTGCTTCATTTAATGTAATGAATGAATAGTACACAAAATAAGAGGAAAAAAAATAGAAAAAATTAAATAGAAACAACCCAAAGAAGTTGAGCAAGACTAAGATTATTTTTCTTTTTTTTTTACTAATCTACCTAAGTAAATTGTGGTGCAGTATAACTACTTTTGGGTGAATGTTGCATAACATGGATGTAACAGAGTATTTGTAATTTGTTATATCCCACCCACCTCCGTTAATAAAAAGATTGATGTGTTTTATAACCGAAAAGGCTGTTTGACGGTGTTTGAAGGGACTCGCTTGTGTGCTGGGGTGGAGGTGGAGGATGTCCTCGTGCTGAGCCGGGTGGCGCGTGATGGACTGAGTGCACACCTGCGCGGACTCCTCCTGCGCTCAACCCTCACAAGTGTTCGCTCCAAACAGGGGAAGTCGACCGGACTTTACCAGCAGGTTGAGCCGCACCTGGAGCAGCAGCGGGTGAGAACCTGGCCACAGCTATGCGGTCAAAATGACACAGAGGGAACGCCGGGGGGACTCGAACCTTGTCCAGACTGGGAGTCGTTTTAAATTCGCTCTTCTCCGTCCGAGTTCACCGGGAGCTCTTTGTTTAAGCTAGCGACGCGTTAGCCGTTTCCGGAAACCAACCTTCACTCAGGTAAGACAAGTTTTGGTATCGACTCGAGAGAATTGGTGGCGTTACGACAACAAAACAACAACAAACGACTTTCCATATTTGAATAAGGATTGCGTCGACAGACAGACTCGAGTTCTCGGGCATTTGCCGACAGAAAAGTGATTTTTGATGCCAAAGGTGTGTAGCTGTTAGCGGCTGCCTGAGCTGAAGGTGAAGCCATGTCGTCCCGCTCCCTGTACCTGTCCAGAGAGAGTCGGATCTGCTTAACTTTTATTGCCTTCTCTGTCACTTGGGTCTGTCACAGGGCTGCATAGATTAGGAGCAGCGGACTGTCAAAAGGGGACAGTGAGTTATTTATGGCAGCAGTGTCAACTCGACGATGAAGATCCTCTCAGCGGCGAAAAGTCACAGAAATCCTCTCATTGCCATGATGGCGTCGGTTTCTTTTTCTGTCAAGAGGACAAAGATGATGTAAAAACTAAATTGAAAAGAAAATGATTGTGGTAATTTTATTCATTTTCATTATTGTTTGGACTCGATTACATGTCAAAGTACATTCCCTCAAACGCCTATTTACCTTATCAAATTCAAAATGATCTTTTTTTTAACGAAGGGTTAAATCTTTCTGATAAAAAGGAAATTTCTGATTGTCTGATCTCCAATTTTTTAATGTGCTCTCAAAGGCGAAAAAAGTTTCCAATGAAAAGTGTGTTTTTGGTGCTCTTTGATGTTCTTGTGGCATTTTTCTCCTGATGAAGGGCAAATGTATTGAAAATTAATCTTACAATTGCATTTCTGAGTACTTTTTTTTAATCAAATTGTTGTGAATCAGGAGCAGACGAAAAATGACATTTGAAAAACCTTGTAGCTGTGAAGTAAAGCTGCAATGGGCGGACCACCAGCTCCCTGCTCTGCTCCATTCTGATGCATCCACTTCCAGACAAATAGATCCATTAACGTCTTTGTTTTCCTCGTCTGAGCTGGCATCTGAATCAAAACTGTACGGCTGGATAGCTCCAATATTGCTTGACATTTTTGTTGCACTAGTAATGTTAGGTTGGGGTTGTGACGAGCTGTAAGCTAGCAGGAGAGAGTGTAAACAAAAAGATGATGGGAAATGAGGACAGGCTTACTCCGTGCCAACATGCACAACTCGGAGGCAAATTTCTGATGAACTGCTGCAGCTCTGCAGAGACTGTCCTAGAAAATTAAACAGGTTCTTTGAATTTGGCTAAGAACTGGATAATAATTAAAAGACCACTGGGAATGTTTTTACAATAAATCAAAAGATGATCAGAGTGGGACTTTGAGAACTTCGGTGTTTAGAAAACATATCTGGACTTTGTGTGCATGTTGGGAAGAAAAGTAAACAAAGATACTCACACTCCGACCCATTTACCAAATTCTCCTCATTGCAAAACTTGTTTTTGCGTTGTTCATAAAACTCACAATTGAATATGGTGTTCTTCTGAGCTGACAGTTTGGCCCCCTTTCTATCAAGCATTGTTTTTGTAAAACTTAAACATTTTTCCCACAACTCGTGAAGAAAAGTGGACATTTTCTTGAAAAAAATGAATTCCTTCACTCAAAACTAACAGCAAGATTTTTACCAGGGGAAAAAACCCATAAAACTTCTTCAAGGACAATTTTATTAATGAATTTGTTGATTTTATGTTATGTTTCTTAATAAGGACTGATGGTCAATTTAGATCAACAATAGCCCTGCTGCTGGTTGGTTGAGATTTCAGTGCATTCAATAAAACTGGTTTTTGGTGTTTCACATGCAATTGGCTAATATGAAAGGGCAAAGACCTGCAGTGACATCCTGCTAGGACTCCTTTGTTGCTATATGATGTAATGTCTGTTTGGATAAGTCTATTTACTTTAACTTGTAGTTCTGTCCAGATAGAAAGCAGTTTTTGCTGTCTTTTATTTTTTAAATAAAACACAGCTACATCTCTCACTGAAAGGTTTTAACTTATCCCCCTAAAAAGCCAATCCTATAAAGAACAAATGAATAGTTTTCAGCCCTGGGTCATATGTTAAAGATTTAGTAGCAACAGCAAAAAACAGATGGAGGAAAATGCATCTCACTCAGCAAGTTGAATTAGACGTTTGTTTTTTCTGTGAACTCACAGTTCAACAGTCTAAATTTTGGGGATTTTGGTTTGTGATTAATCCCCATTAGTAATCCCTGAACAAAATTCTTGTAATTTCTCAGAGACCAAACTCGTTAATGGTTTTTCAATAAAGGCAGTAAAGATTATCCCAAAAGCAACATCTGCACTATCAGTTAAATCAAGATTTAAAAATCAATGGTGAGATCTTCATAATTATTTTTTCTATAAAGAAACAAATAATTCCTATATGTATTGCATTCCTGATTGGGTACAGTTTTGCTGGAGTCTAAAGTCTAAATTTCATTTTCAGTAAAATCCGTTTGCAGAGTTTGATTGGGATCTTCTCTCTGGTTAGAGTATTTCATTTTTTATTGTTCATATAAGCTTCAAACAAGGTCAGTCTTATTCATGGGTAGGTCTTGGAGTTATTCCCTAAGCCAGTGTTTTTCAACCAGTGTGCCGTGGCACACTAGTGTGCCGTGGGTGATGGTCAAGTGTGCCGTGGAAAATTGCCCTCATTAACTGATCTAAAAACATTTCCCATCTCCAGGATTTCAGCTCTCTGTTCATCCAAACAGGACTTGATAAAACACTGAGGAGTTAGGAATATAAAAGATCGTAAAATACTTTTTCTTTGCGTTTATTTTATTTTATTAAAGACATTTTGAGAAGAATGACGTACCGCGATTCAGCTGCACCTCCGGCTGTATTTTGGAAAAGTCCCGCCCCTTTAATTGTCTCCACCAATCATTCTTGAAGGCTTAATCACATGTCATCAGTCTGACCAATCAGAAGTGGTTAAAGTCTTCACTTCCTTGTCCCGATTTAGCTCGTAAAGTCGCTCAGTTCTAACAAAAATACCAGCTAAAGCTCGTCTTTAGCGGTGCAGCTTTCCACAGAATCCGGTATCAGACCGTGGAACAACTGAACAAAACAATGAAGCTTAGAGACGCGATCTCCGCCGGCCGTTTAATGCACCACATCTCCCATGATGCATTGGGTTGTGCACAAGGAGATCTGTTGTTAAACGTCTCGAAACCAACGAACACACATCAAACTGTTTTTGAATCTTCCAACTTAACTTTTATTACATCTTTTAGAAAAAAAAACAGCTGCAGTTTCCAGCTTTTTCTGCAACAATTATCTCAAAAATGCATGTGCAATTGTGGAGGGGCTGTAGATCAATACAGACTATGAGTTTCTCCGTTTTTTTTTTTTTTTTTTTTTTTTTTTGGATCCTGGTGTGCCGCGGGATTTTTTTTAAGGTTAAAGTGTGCCGTGGCTCAGAAAAGGTTGAAAAACACTGCCCTAAACTAAAATAACTGTTAATGTCGACAATTGCGAGCAAAGCAAAATAAATTACCATTGCTATAGCAAATCTTTGACTGTGAAAATATAAAATACTGCTTTGAACTAGAAAAGGAAAGGCATTTGTTTGGATGCTGGTGCTGAAGATTTCTATATGAATCAAACCATCACTTTCCAAAAATGAAAAAAAAGTTTTTCTGTTGTTTGCAGCTCTAAAAAGAAGAAGTTAGAGGAGAAGAAGGAAGTTATGAGCAGGTTTTTTGATTCTTAAAAATGACACAGTGCTTGATGAGACAGTGCTGTTGGGAGCTGATTATCTTGGGTTACCATGAGCACTGGAACCATACAAAATCTGTTTTGACGTAAATCAAATCTCATTATCATCTGACTCAAAACCTTACTCAGACTGTAAGGATCATTCGGATATCTTGTATTAAAACTAAGGCCTTTATTCTGATTAACTCACAGTCAGACGCTGATTCAGAAGTGTTCACTGATGATCTAAATGGGTATTTAGTTTTCCGTTTCACACAGTTCTCACCTATAGTCCACGGATTGGACAAACCACTGCTTAACCTGCAATCGCTGAGGGAGCGGCTGCCGCACATGTGATTCACTTGTATTAGTCACCAGAGTCAGATATTTTGGCCGGCTTTAAAGAAATGCCACTTCTAATAATCCTCGTGGAGCTTGGAGGACATTGCTGGGCTGCTGATATTTTCTTTAAAAGCTTAAACTATCACATGATTACAGCCTTCAAACGAATAATGTGTTCCACTGTTGAAGCTGGCTGTGTTTAGCAGTGGTTGGTACTAACAAAACAGAAAACCTTTTTTCATTTGACTGAGTTTTTGAAGGAATTTATTCCATGGTTCAAGTACCTGAAAGTTGTGACACTTTGTATTTTAGTTAGTTAGTTAGTTAGTTAGTTTACAGATTCTTGATTCTGACGATTTACCATGGGGGAGTTATGATGCTGTCATACACTGTGAATCTTATGTGTTAAAAAACACTTCAGTGACTTTTCAAAAGTTACATTTTTTTTTCTGATGTCCTTTTTATTTGTAAACGTAGACAGCTAAGCGTTTGAAAATCAGCAATGTAATATTGCATAACGTTGTACATTTTCATGTTTTCTAGAACTGATGATAGATCCAACATAAAGAATGTGTACTGTATTTTTCAGTCCAAAAGGCGCACCTAAAATTCTTTAATTTTCTCAAAAATCGACCGTGCGTTTCCTGTATGACCTCTGAAACTGGTTCACTGTGGCACACAGCGCTCAAAAATCTCTCCAAATGAGTTAGTACGACTTTGGTAAACTCCAAAGCCACAATTTTTGGAGAATTACGGCTAATGTTGTCAGGACCCTGGTGGAGTGATACGTACTGTGCTTCAAGAGAATGAACTACATAAAGTGGGAGCATTGTTTTGTATTTTATGTGTTGCAACTAAACTGCGTTGAGAGTGATTGTCAAAAACATGTTTACTTTTCTGTCGTGTTGCACTATCTGCAATGGCTGCTTATTGCAGATGAGAGGCAACACGAATAACCCAGTTTTATTTAAGCATTGTAGTCAATACAAGAAGATAATCACACAGATTTATCAAACTCATTACAGAAATGATGAAGTGCATAGATAGAAAAACACACACACTTAAGTCACATTTGCTTCATTAAATATAGCCATTAGTAACTAAAGTCATGTAGAGCTTGATTTATTGCTTGAAACAGAGTGGGAAGAAACAAGTTTATACAATCCCACCCCTACTGAGTTAATTCATTTTATAGTTTTACATATTTATCGTAATCCGGGTCTGATCAGAAATTCTTTACAAGTTACAAAATCAAGTGCTTATTGATGATTGATTATTTTCAGAAGACATTCATTCATGATTTCAGTAAAAGGTAACGGGAACCACACACATGTAACTGATATCTAATACTCATTGATTATAATCAGAAGATAATTTCATTAAATACAGATTTCATTGCTACACATTGCAGATAAAGTTATCAAGTAACAAAATGCTTATTGAAGATTTCTTACATCTTTTCAGTAATTATTAATGATTCACACTTTAGGTGACCGATATGTAATAATCATTGACAATCATTAAAACACATTATCACAGTAAACCAGTGATTAGTCATACACATTGCAGATCAAGTAAATAAAATTGATAGCATATTGATTGTAGCTAAAATATTTCAGTTATCATTATTGCACATTAAAATTAATTAATTTGAATTAAAAGAGCTTTGATTATTTCATCACAATCAAGTTCACACAGGTGTTTGAAATTATTCAAACACCTGTTGATCCTTAACTCCTCTTATCTTCATATAATGAAATCAGAGTTTCTTTATACCCTTTCTTGAATATCTGGATATTGGAACATGGTTGAGCTCATTACTTAACCCGTTCCAAAGTTTAGTGCCACACACAGAGATTCTTTCTTTGTTGTTCTTCTCAATTTCATCTTGAAGTTCCCACATCCCCTCAGTTTGTAGCCTCAATTTTATAAGAACTGTTTTTGGATACTTCATGGTAGTGATTTCCCCCTGGCTCTGTAGATGTTGTGCGGTGTAAATATCAGCAAGGTCATACAGGTTTGAAAGTCTGGATTCAGTTCAGTAGAAAATATACATAACTTCCCATCAACCTCTCTGACCAATCCCCTTCTGCTAACTTGCCTCTTTAGGTATTCTGGGTAGTGTAATTATATTAAATGGTCTTGTTTCGTTTAATGTGCCCTATAAACTGGTTCACCTTACATATGAAAATAGACTGTTCCTTTCTCAGTTCGATTTTGCTCTGTAATCTGGTGTCCTTTATTGTCCAAAAAATACTGGGTTAATGTGGCGTGAGCATCTGAAGTTTAGAAACGATGAGCACTAAGATGTGATGCTATGCTATTTGAGCCAAAGACCCTCAGGCAGAAAACGCTCGAAAGGATTTATTCAATGCACTCTGACAACATGTGGTTACAAGATACTGTCCTACTTTAAGAAGACATATGAACTGGAAGGTTTCTGGTGGTTTCATAATAACAAGTCTTTGTGGTCTTATTTCTAAAGAATGAAGAAGTCTTTGCTATTATACATTTAAAAAAAACTTTATATAAAACCTAATGGATTTTTTTGTGTTATGCACCATTTTCCTATTTACCAAACTCAACTGTTCTTCTCTTAGATTTCATAATCTAGCAGGAAGTCATGTGGTGTCAACACAATACTTTATTTTGATGCTTCTCTTTCTGTGACTGGATCTGTAACTACTATCCATTACAGGAAATAATGCTCCTTGCAGAAGGTAAACATGAACAAAAAGCCAGTAATGACACCTGAATGAATTCAAAGAAATCTGTTTGTGGATTTTCTAAAACTATCAATATTCGTAGCCCTACATGTGTAACAGTGATGTTGTTACTCACTCTCACAAGTGAATCAGGATTTTTGTCTTTTATGTTACACGGCTGAGTTATACCAATCCTTCCCCTGCCTTCCTCACACCGGAGTAGCCTGAATTTATATGTGAACCTCCAAACGGGTGCGCACAAACACACACACAAGCATTATTCTAATGATGTGTTGCGGCTGGGGAGGTAGATTTCTGGTTTCATTCAGGCTTCAGGCTTGTCTTGTGTTTGTGTGTGTTGAGATATCATCTGAGGTGAGTCACTTCAATAACTCTGAGGATAAAGCAGCTGTTTTTCTGAGCCAGGAACTTGCATGGGGTCACAAAAATGAGAGGTAAAAGCAGTGACTTCATACTATCATCATCTTTTTCTACAACATAGTGTGCCAGAGAACTCTAAGCATTTATATCTTATGAGTGCATTCATAAGATGTTTATTCCTGATAAGTTCTCTCTTTATGAAATGTATTCTATAAAAAGTTTTGGAGCTGCACCAAAGCAAAGAGGCCACTGGAATCTAGGTGCTGAAGGGTCCAAGAGTAATGGGATTGAATTTTTATCCAGATATTTTAGAATTCTTCACGCAGAAGATGGAGTCCCAAACTCGTTTTCCTCTTTCATTCAACAGTTTGACTGGAGTCTATAATGCCTCATTTAACAGAGTGAAGTGATCTGAGCGAAAAGTGCACTCTGATCCTAAGTAGAGTTTAAAACGTTAATTTTCACACCCCAGTTTAGATTCTGCTAAAAGCTGTGACAAGACTTCCTTTTGTTCTTCAGAAAACTTACTGAGAGGGAACAGTTATATCATTCATATATGAGCTTCGTTGTGGGTTTGTGATTTCCTGTAGAGGTGGTGAATAGAGTATGGTAGGCTAAACGTTGTGCTGAAGAACTCACTATGTTTCTCTTTTCACAGAAAATGAAGACTGGGAGATACCACAGTCTGCTTTGGACTATTATTGCTCTGCCATATGCACAAATGTAGCTTTGGACAAGTCAAAATTGTCTTGAATTTTTCAAACGAGCTCTTGAGGAAACCAGAGGATATCAAACTTTCACAAAAAGTTGAACTGAGCTTAATTTAAAAATGGCTACAATGGAAACCAAAGTTGCCACCAGCAGCACGTCCGGTCTGTCATGGGCCCGCGTCTGTAAAGACTGTGGCCAGCAGCATGAAGGAAAAGAAACCCACCTTTATGAGTACCTTGACGAAGTGGACGACGAGTTGATTTGTCACATCTGCCTACAGCCCTTACTCAAACCTATGGACACCCCATGTGGACACACTTACTGCTTTTATTGCCTCGGCAACTTTTTGAAAGACCAGGACTTCTGCCCAGTGGATCGCCAGTATCTGGAATTTGAACAGTGTCGTCCTTCCAGCTTGCTGGTGAGGAACCTGCTTGATAAGCTAACTGTGATGTGCCCCCACTACGCAGAGTGCCAGCAGCAGATGCAGCGCTGTGAGCTGCAACCTCACCTGCATAACAGGTAGGAATCTGGATGTGAAAGTAGTACTTTAATATGTATCTTTCTACTCACACCAACTTATTAAGGAATATTTATGTACCGGTATATTTAGTTTTATTTCCGCATTTCACACGAAAGGCAACTTTTGTTGACCAAAGGCCCTGATCAGTAAACGGAGCATTTGCTTCTCATGTTTACTATCTAAGAAGACATCAGGATGTGGCTTTGTAAGGTTTACTGACGTCTAGTAGTCTCCAAATAAAGGGGGAAAATTAAAAGCCATTTAGTTCCAATGTTTTACAAATTTGGATGGAACCAGGCAACTTGTCTTCATCTAAATTGGTAAGAGGAAACTTGGATTAAAAAAAAATAGGTAGGCTTTCAAAATAGGTAAGATGTTGGGTAGCTTTTAGATTTATCTAATAAACTACACTCTCATAAAATTATTAGATTGTCTGAACCAAACACTACACAGCAGAAGGATTTTTTTTTCTTCTCATTTTTTTTGTCACTTTTAGGTTATTTTAGTGAAAACTTTTTAGGTTTTCTTTTTAATGGAAATTGCATACAAATTCTAAATTCCAAAGAACCTTTTCAATAATAAGTACAGTAATATTTACTAACCTCATTGTTGATACATGCACCAGAATCTTTATCATCTGTCCATGAGTTTGTTCTTGCTGTACGCACTTTATCAGCATTTTTTAAAATGTTTCTTGGGTTGTCTTGACCTCAGTTTGGTCACTTTAGTTTCTTCATTTTTATGGTTAAAATCATTTTGGAATTTTCGGATGTGCTTGAAGTGTTTTTTCTTTCACAAACTTTAACTGCTTGGGTTTTCTATTTCACCCTGGAATTTTATGATAACAGATGAATGTCATAAAAGGCTCCTGAGCTACTCATGCAAAATCCATCAACCTCCTGTCATAATACTTGATAGGCCTCCTATGGTGTTGCAAGTTTTTATCAAAAAGTTTTAACCACAAACATTAGTTTTTCTCCTTTTTATAGCAATTTTTAACGGATGTAAATATTGTATTTTCTTTCTTTTAGCAGTGAGTTCAAGACAGGACACTGGTCACTTGTCTTGTTTTGGTCATAGGGAGTGTGTTGCTTAGCGTCCTGATGGTCTGACATAACGTAATTGATTTTGAGAAGCAGATTGCCCTGCTGCAGTGCCCCTTGTGCAAATATTCAGGATCCAAAGTCCAGCCCCAATGTTCAAGCAGCAGTTTCAGCTCTTAATGACTAAACCAGGCTCAACCTGTCTCACCGGACACCCTGCATTGCTGTGAATCATCATTTACATAGAGCTTCTCTTATCTATTTGTAGTTTCAAAACATTGTTTTTCTTTTTATCTTCACCTGACTGTGTTCCAAAAATACACGACAGATTTAGCACCGTCTTTTTAGTTTATTTATACACAATATTAAGATGATTCATTTCTAAGAATACAATTCCTAGTGTCTGGAATGTATGTGTCTGCTCTTCTTTAGATGTCCTGCTTTTAGAAGGCTGAAGGAGGAGGCAGAGAAGAGGAAGAGGCCCTCTTGGAATGAATTAAAAGGACGTAGGGGTGATGGGGGGATGACTGGAGATGCGAAGCTTTCAGCAACACTGTCTCGAAATCCTACCCGAGATCAGCCCGAGCCTGGTCTAATCAATCCGGCTTTTGAGGAAAGCGAGGAGGGTAAGGTCATTTCCCCATCCTATCACTGCTTTAACTGAGTTGTCTAATCCTATGTGTCTCTTTCCTGTCTAAACATGATATTTTATTCTACTACATCTCCTTTTGCAATAAGATGTTAGTGTTGCAGTGTCAATATGTAACCTTTGTTTTTGCTGTCAGCTTAAACAGTAACAATTTCCACACTGGGTTGAGTGTTGGGACACATGCAGGACATGCTGTTTTTAGCATCAAAGATCTGTTCCATCTAACAAAGGTGAATCATCAGCGTAGCTGTAGGAACATGTACCAGCTCACAGATGTTCATTATCCAGGCAGGTTCAGGAAGCAAAACACTCTTTGACACAGTTTGTTAACCTGTGTTACAGTCTGCTGTGGCACATTCACCTAGATTTGTTCCTCAAGTGTCCATTTAGAAGTTCATTTTGTCTGTCAGTTGTCTCTTTGTGTTCTATAAGAAAACTTAAGAATAAAGAAGGCGTATGAATATGTAGTAACAAATGTTTTCATTGAAGGCCTTTTCCTCTGAAGAAGGCACCCTTCTTTACTAAGGAGATGTTTGTGGAGCTCAGTCAATCTACTGAAAACCTGATTTTTCTGTTGTGTTAATATTTTCTGACTTGTTAAAACATAGGAAATCGTTCAGGTAAAAAGACAAACATATAGTGATCAATTAAAAACTTAGTTTAATTTGACTGACATTAAAGTTTTTGGTAATACTTTCAGTGTTTCGCAAATGTTTTTCTGTTTAAATGCAGATTGTTTGACAGACAAATGGATAATTAAAAAAAAGTCCCATCTATGAAGTTATTATGGAATAATCATCTTAAATCTCACTTAAACAAATGTTTGTGCATTATTGCTCCACTATATGTTAACATGAATATGTTGTATATTAATTTCCCTTCTGAGAGGTTTTGAAGGACGTTTGATAATTAACCTGATTATATAACCACCTCTAACATCTGCATTGAGGTAACAAATGATTGTATGTACACATCGTAGTGCTGTGGAGTGAATGGAGGCACATACAAACCAAACTTTCCACATAAATGTTTTTTATTCTAAAAAAACTGTTTTTCATAATAATTTTAAATGTTGGATTAAAAATAAAGGATTTAAGTCTCGCAACACAAACCACAGCAAAGTTCAGCGATTTAAATTTCAGTTCTTTCTGTTTTTTCTTACGTCTTCATTTGATGATTTTGGACAGATGAGGTCTTTGTTTTTAGATATTATTTATTTAAATTGTCAAGAGTTATATACCCCCCATAAAAAAGTGTTCTTGGAAAGTTGTGCCCATAATAATGTTTAGGATGACGTTTTTCAGCCTCTCTTTAGCACATTTTAGATGTATGAATAATCCCAATTTATCGGCTCTCCTTCCCAAAAACTATGCACTTTAATTATTTTGCAAAGATGCACTCCTAACATGCTGGAAACCATCAAACTCAGTCATTTTTTCTTGGTCTGCGGTGATGTTTTTCTTTTGGGTTTATGAATGTAGATAAATGTTTTTAACATGTGGATTGTTGCTGTGACGTAAACATAATATCTGAGTTATAACTGCAGCTTTGGTTTTATTGTTTATCTCTGTTCCAAGTGTGAAGCATTCCCTGTAACTTCACATAGATGCTAAAAGTAGGTCATGTTCTGCTGCTGTGACGGTTGAGTCTGTACTCGGCCATAACTGCTGCAAATGTATTTCCAGGCTTTTTTTGAACAGTCGTCCTGTATCCATTTGAAGTTTGGTCAGTAGTTTAGTTGACTTGTACTTTTTTTGTAGACAACACCCCACTCCGATCCAGCCTGGTGGCTGAAACCATTGTGGTGGAACTGCTCAGAGAAGAGCCAGAGCAAGACCTGGGTTTGCGTATTGTTGGGGGGAAAAACACGCCACTGGGAAACATAGTCATCCAGGAAATTATCCGTGACTCGATTGCAGCCTGTGATGGCAGACTGGCCCCAGGAGACCATATCTTAGAGGTAAGTCACAAACTGCTGGGATTGCATTTTGAACATCAACCTTTTCCTTTAGCGTGACACAAAGGTTTGTCCAAAAATGTTGCAGCTTCATTGTCATTGTGATGTAAACACATTACTCTCCAATGGGGAAAAGAAAGTAGATATTCTAGATAAACGAGTTTTAGCACCATGGCAAGGCAAGGCGTTTATTTGTATAGCACAATTCATACACAAAGTAATTCAATGTGCTTCACAAAACAGAAAAATGCATTAAAATCACAATACATCATATTTTGGTTTTTTGGTTTTGATTTTCTCTTGACTATTCTGCCTCAAGAAGTAGAAGTACAGTACAGTTTCCTCGTTTGTCGAGATAGGTGAAATCTATAAATTACAGATTTTTTAAGGCTGTAAACTGCTCAATACACATTTTATAGACTCTTGTCAGACAGACAAGAACATTTTCACACTTCTCTCTCTTGTTTAAACTCTCAAAGTTCAAACCTTCATAGAAAAAGAAGTCTAGTATTATAGAATAAAAACAAAGATCTTGTCATGATAGGTTTATGTAAAACTGGTAAGCTGAAAGTATTGTGTACAGGAGACACAGCATGGAGGAGATTAATTGACAAGGTCAAGAGCTAAATAGGATGCAGAACACAATGCAGAAAAGAAATCGGCTAATGATCATACAAAGTTTATGTTTTTATTCTGAGAGAATCTGAACTGGTGGGCTATTTTAATGTATGTCTCTACCTGTGAATATAAGTTTTCCCTTACGGCTGTGTGACCACACATCCATGAAGTGAAACTGTGTGTGTGAAACTACAGATGCAGCATTTTTATGTAGAATATAAGATACAAGAAAGGTTTTATAAGGAACCTCCTGAAGCTTGAGATTTCTTTCTATATTAGAATAATGACACTTCTCTTTTATGACATATCAGGTCTGGAAAATTACATTTCATCATTTTTTTTTCGATAACAGGAGCTAAAAGTTTACCAACATCAAATGATAATTTGCTAAGAAGCTTTTTAGACTTGAGAAATATGTTTTTCGTTAGCAGCATGTTTCTGTGTACATGAACTCTATGTAGAGCAGTGTTTGTGTATGGCTGCCTTCTCAATGACACTGTTTGGGGTGTGGTGTCGTGTTTCTAGGTGAATGATGTCAGTCTGGCTTCAGTTCCTCACTCCCGGGCCATCGCAGTGCTGCGACACCCATCCCTCGTCAGGCTCACTGTTATGCAGGAGAAAGGTTTCAAGTTAAGGGACAGTCAACGGTCTGATCACCACCCTTCTCCTTCTACTGCCTCCCAGCCCCCTCGCAGTCCACAGTGCAACACTCACTTTAATCAGACCCCAGTTCTGCATGTGACGCTGGTAAAAAGTCATCGGTCGGAACCGCTTGGCATCAAACTCATCCGCAAGTCTGAATTTAGTGGAGTTGTAATCCTGGATCTGTTGCCGGGCGGTTTGGCGGCCAAAGATGGAAAACTGAGAAACAACGACAAAGTCTTGGCCATCAATGGACATGACCTGAGGCATGGAACACCTGAGAGTGCAGCCCATATCATACAGGTAGAAGATTACAGAGCTGATGACAAGCCTCCCCTTCTCACACACTTCGTTTTAAGGTCATCACAACAGGTTTTCTTTACACAATAACCCTGGCCAAGGAAGTCCCTAACAGTGAAATCCACTGTCTGTCAAAAGCTCAGCATTCAATTTTTTCAATTTGTTTTAAACTTGTGTTTGGACTTTGTTTTAAGAGTAAATATATTCTGTAAAGGCTGGTTTTTGATTTAGTTCTCTAGACTTGTACCAATGCTTAAAATAATTTAAACATTAAATACAAAGTTAGTTTTTATCACTTTTCAGAGACGCATCGTGTTGATCAGTGACTAGCTCTGCAGTGATGTCCTGCTCACAGCACAGTAGCTTAAAACACATTTATACCTAAAACTATCAATGTCACAAATCTAACATATTCCATCATTCGTTTATGTGACCATCTTGATTAGTCCAACATTTTAACTGAAAATCTATAATTCAATTGAAAGCAATTATTGAAATATGCCACTAAAATAAATCATGTGCATTTAGTTTTTCATTAGGTCCAATATTATCTGTAGTTTGGTTGCATTTAGTCATTTAGCAGATTTTTCTCAAAGACAATTCTGTCTGTAGAGCTAAGATTATGCATGGGTCTCTAAATGACATTTTGACTAATGAAAGGGTTTTGCTTTTTTTCTGTGAACTTAGACCAGTGAGATGCGTGTAAACTTTGTGGTAATGAGAACTGCAGATACTGTGGAGGACGGTGGAAACGGCAGAGAGGGACAGCACGCCAGAGCAAGAAGGGCGCCAGATCCACAGTATTTCAGACGTCAGTCCACCTACATAAAGGTATTTAGAAATAATACCTTACACGCAAAGAGCTCAAAGTCATCTGTTTAGTGTATATTTGTGCCAAATGACAAACTGGCATGGCTTCCTCTGATGGTTCATCCTGCTCCTGTTTGGAGTGCTGATGATGCACTTCCTTAAGCTTTAGACAGAACAACAGTTTTGTGTTGTGTTGTGTTGCTCTGAACACATACACAAGTATCCAGACCTCAATGGCTCAGGGCTGTTAAATGAAGCAAGGTCCTTTAAAATTCCACTCCAATCATCTTTTAATTGGGTTTATGCCGTTTTCAGCCAAAAAAAAAAAAAAACTGTGTTGTTTTATATGACATAGTTTCTGTAGAGCAGCAGTAGTTCATCAGAAATTCGTCTCCGAGTTGTGGGTGGGACTGTTGGCGTGAAGCAAGCCTGCCCCCATTTCCCATCATCCAATATTACACTCTCGACCTGTAGCTTACAGCCCCTCACAACCCCAACCTAATGTTATTGGTGCAACAACAATGTTGAGCAATATTGGACCTATCTAGCTGTACAGTTTAGAGCCAGTTGTCAGCTCAGAGGAGGAATACAAAGACGTACATGAAAGCAAATTGAGCAGTTGAGCAGGGAGCTTGTGGCCTATCGATTGTAGCTTTTACGACACCACTACAATATTTTTTAAACTGCAGTTTTTTTTGTCTGATTCACAACGATTTGAATAATACTCAAAAATGCAATTTTAAGTTTCATTTTATATACATGCCCTCCATCATCAGAAAACTGCCATAAAAACATGTTAAAAAACAATTTCCATCAGAGTGGGTCTTTAAGCAAACAGGTCCTCTGCAGTTTAGCTGCTTCACTGTCAGTCCTGTTTAGTTCAAAGTACCAGCAAACTTCACCGGGAGGTGACGAGCATTAGGAGCAGACACCTGCGTTGGTGAGTGTAGATGAAAGCTCTTCTCTGTGTTCGTCTTCTGTCCTGATCAAAAGGCCTGGGGTGCTGCTTACTTTGCTGCTACGAGGCCGCTGGCTTGTTGTTTTTTTGCTTAATTCTTTGAGAGGCAGAGGATCAAAGCTGATAGCAGTTAGCTTTCCCCTGCAGAGTCCAGGCTTTTTGTCTTTCAGGGTGTGGGGGAGGCTTCCCTGCTGTGGAGAGGAAGACCCCCCCCCTCCTCCAAGCTTCCTTTTTGACAGTTTACAGACTCCGGCGAGCAACAAGGAGGCTGGTTGAAGTTGTCATTTTCCTCACATCTTTTACACTACGAGGGTTGTGTGTGGATCCTCGCACGTGGCTTTTATCCTAACGTCTCGACTCCATCTCAAATGTTTCACATTTGTTTTTTTACAAGTGTTTTCTAAGAGGGGTTTGTTTAGTCACCGGGCCATGAAGAGGCTGAGATCAATGGGCAGCACTGACATGCACCCACAGAAGCAGAAAAGATGAATTCTTCAGCAGGAATGGTGCATCATCTTATAGGAGGACAGCCGTTTTTAATAGGATTCCACGTTTTTTTTTTAATGTACTCAATTTGAATGTTCTTCATACAGGACCCCCCCTCTGGGTTCTCTTTTCAAGAGAAGAATGTAAGCCTGAAGAAGGAGCCCCGCCACTCTCTGGGCATCACCATCGCTGGAGGGAGAGACTGTCGCAGCCGGCTGCCTGTTTACATCACCAGCGTGCAGCCGGTTGGCTGTCTGCACAGAGAGGGCTACATCAAAAGAGGTACAGCACTGCACGTCAACACATCAGTATTAGTCTGCTGAGGGAATACGTCATTAATGCAGGTCATTATTAAAACACACACTTTCCCCTCAGAGGACACTTGTATTTATGTCTAATATGATTTTAGTTACATCCCCAAACTTAACAAATAAATCTGTAGTCAATAAAACATTGATTTTGAAATACAAATAAAAAGCAAAAAGTGATTAAAAAATATTAAAGCGAAATATAATATTATTATAAATGACATAAGGATTTTATGCTTTTGTATATTGAACACCCACTTCCCAGCACAATGTTTACCGGTACACACAATAAATACTTGGAGCTCAAGAGGGCATGCTGTTTAAAATAAAAATCACATCCAAAACCGTATCAAATGTTTTGACTGTCTCTCTTCAGGATATTTTGCTGTTTCGTTGTGATCTGAAAAGTGATGGACATTTTTCTGTAAACACAATGTTCAGAAAGTGACTTCTTACAGCAAAAGCTTTAATTCTTCCATTAAAGATCCCCCCCGTCTGAGAAGCACATGTGGTTTCTTCCTGCTTTTAACTTCTGGATTGACCAGGACTCCTAAGGGATATTTAATTCAACAGAGCCCTGAAAACCCATTAAGAACTCCCCAAACAACCAAAAATGTTCTGATGACCCTCAAAAACCTCAACAGAGGGGCACATTTCTTTGTCGTGGTTGATTCTTCTATGGTGGGAGACCACAGAAAAGTCTTAGCAGTCTGTAAGTGTCTGGCTTCAGGGGCAACACGTTGGAGCAGGTTAGCAGACCTCAAAGGATGTGAGGCAAGAGGAAACTCTAGGACGAGTTCAGGACTGCACATGGGCTATTAATTGGGAAATATCGTACAATATATGGCTGCAATGAAGTATAAATAAGCTTGCTGTGCTGTTGTTCACGTTTGGACGAGCTTTAAAGCTACGTTTACACCACCCTCGGTAACGCACGTGCAAGCAGCCAATTCCAATGAGAGGTTTATGCAAATGCGTTTATATGCACGCTTTAGGCTTCTGGTTCTAAAATGCTCACGTTGACGCGTCGCTACACAAGTTATTGCAACAGTTTTCAGGCTCTACGTACAAAAATGTGTATGCTACCAAGTTTATTTTTGGGGTTTGAACTGTATCTTAATGCTGAGCATTTTTTTGTTCATTAGATTGATGCTTCGTGTAGTTGTGTAGGTAAAATGTTGAGTGGCTGTAGTTTTGGTGGTATCTTTTAGATGGATGAATAAATGAAGGTTTTCTAACAATAGGAATGAACATGTATTCTGAGGACCCATTGTTCATACACTAATGGAAAAAGCACAACACAAAATAATTCTTTTAGAAGCAAACTACCTTTCCTGGTGTGTGTGAGACTAAACTGAAATGACCCTGTCTGTTGCTCTTGCTTCCTCAGGGGACATTCTGCTGAGCATCAATGGTGTAGATTTGACACAACTGACCTACAAGGAGGCCGTTTCTGTGCTGAAGGCGGAGACGGCTCAGTCCCAGGTGGAGCTGTGCGTCATCCAAACCCACTCTGAGGACCCTGAGGAGGACAGCGAGAGCAGCAACAAGGATGAAGTGGTCTACACAGAGGACCCACGAGAAGACCACCACAACTGGACCCCCCAATGGACTCGCTGGTTGGGTCTACCAAGGTAAGCCTGACTTCAAATGTTGTTGATTCGTTTGGTCATGGAGGAGTTTGCTCCAACTCTGAACCTCTCTGCAGTCACATGCACTGGTGCCGGGACATTGTCCTGCAGAAGACCAACAATGAGAGCTGGGGCTTCAGCATCGTAGGAGGCTATGAGGAGAGCCACGGTCAGCAGCAGCCCTTCTTCATAAAAACCATCGTGCCTGGGACACCTGCTCACTTTGATGGGCGTCTCAAGTGAGTTTAGACCTACCAGGCTCAATCCATTACCGGACAAGACCCTATTTGATTAAACAATAACCACAATGTACACAACAAACCCATACCGGAGATTCTCTGCCTTTGTAATTTTGGATGAGGTATCTGTATATATGCATAACATCTTCCTTAAAAAGTTATGCAAATAGACAGGGTCTGTATATTGTATCTTTCATAAGAGAGGAAGCAACACAACAGATAAGTCAAGCGAGTCATTCTACTAAAACATTTAGACAGATTTATATTCATTTAAACCACAGAAAACTGGTTCCACATCAGTCAACCAGAAGTCACACATAAAGGGCCACAGATTATAATTCCCATTGTAATGTTTTTGAAAAAAAATCAAAGAATTCTAATTGTGCCTTACGGTCAAAAAACTACAGTAATGATCTCCTGCCTCCTGTGGATGATGTTACTCACCAAACCTCTCCTGTTTCCTTCAGGTGTGGAGATGAGATAGTGGCAGTGAATGGAGCCACAACTGTGGGAATGAAAAACAACTCTCTGATCCCCATGCTGAAGCTGCAGAAGAACAGAGTCACACTGACTGTGGTGTCATGGCCGGGTACGCTGGTGTAGGAAAGCGCCCGCTTGTTACACGACCAAAAAAGCTTTCTCTGATCTCAGCTTGGACCCTTTCGTTTTCACTGACACATGGTTTGTTTATTCTCGTCTTGATTTAATGGACCGGGTGTTCATGAGAACTACAAAATGTTCAATAGGAGTGGATTTTTAGTAAACACATGCCAGTTAAAATGACACATTAAATACAAACGGGAATCCTTTTTCTGATTCTGTCCAAAGCAGTTGTGTTAAGATAGTTTGATCATAGTGTACAAAAGGAAATGTATAGCTAATAATTAATGAGTTTGTACAAGAAGAAATTGCTGCAGACACTGTAGAACAAAAATGTATGCACTTTTAAAACGTTCAGAAAAGTGATCTCTCAGAGTAAAAAATCAGGCTATCGGAATCACAGTCAGGCTTTAACAAGTTAGAACACTTTTGTGTTGACGGGAGGCTTCTGTTCTTTTATTTCTTTCCAGTTTGAAATGTGAGGCCTTGGCTTGTTCAGGCCATCAAGATGACTGGAAGTCATATTAATATGTGTTGGCGTCTACCCTCATTGAGTGTTATGTCATCAGGTTACCATTCAAAGTGGGGGAAATGTGATGCTTAATGTAAAGTAATCCAAAGAAATGATTCTTTGTAAATGCTTTTAATTAATACTGCTTGCAATACTTTGGAGGAACATTTAGGAGGTTAGGATTTACTTTCAAGCATTTGGCATAATTTTACAGAAGTGCTTTGAATTGTTTCTCAGAAATCCAAATGTCCTTTTTCTGAATGATTTGCTGGTTTTCGGTTGGTACTGAAGAACAAATCAGAATGTATCAATGCCTTAAAGAGCCTTTGTACCAAACAGTTTTTTCTTCATTGTTGTGGCCTTGCTTGCATCTTGATTGATGGAAGACCCCCTGCACAACTCAGTGGTTGTGTCAGACACAACACGCAGTGTGTGATTTAATTTAGCCACTGTCTCATTATGTCAATAAATTCACATCAAAATCCTGCTATTTGTGTTGGTCACTTAGTTGGACTGATTAGTCACTCTCTGTCTCTCTCTAATACTTTCATGCGAATATCAAAGTATTGGCTTAGATTTTAAAAAGCAGGCTGGTTGGTATTTCCTGCAGGAAAATAACTTTTATTTTCATTTGAAATCCGGTTGTTTTAACTTCAGTCTGTGCAGTCTGACCCCTGCTGGACAGACTCGTGATTGAAATTAATATTTTTAAACTTAAGGCTACAATTTTCATAACTGGTTGAACAGACATGATTTAGAACAATTAAAAGTGGAACATATAATCATTTTCACTCACCAACTCTGTTGTATGGGTCAATCAATGCATTTTGCATATAACAGATTTAAATTGAGACATCATAGTCAATAATTAAACCACAAACTATATTAAAAACGTGGGGGCAACCAGATCCTTTAAATGCTAGGAAGAATCTTACCAAAGGTGTGTTGTAAATGGGAGGCATTTACTTGAGGAACCTTTTTGAAAAGAGGTTTTACTGCAGTATTTACTTTTACTAGAGTAAAGTTGTGAACAATCACTACTCTCACTGGGTCATTGCTTTAATGTTTACTTCTCGTTCCGTTCACACCAGGGACCGTCTTAAGCTGTAAACATTTTTTTTCTTAGAAAATTATTTTCCAGATTCAGAAAGTTAATTAATTGTACATAGTACTTGAGTGTGTTTTTTTTAATTGTTTTACACATCCAAACAACAACTTTTTATTTTAGAACACTGGTCAAAGTAACGCTTGTTTACCTTACCCTCCTCCATATGAATTGATATAATTCAGATATTCAAGGAGCTGCTTATATTTGGAAATTGATCCTAATGAATGAAAATCGTGTTTTGACATTTGAATGTCTTCGTTTTCCAAAGAATAGTCAGTGGAGACGCCAATATTTTTTGTAGTAAAACTGTTTGTCTTCAGTTGGTTCTGAAAAAAACAAATGTGAAAAGAAAAAAAACACACAAAGCATCATAAAAGCAGCCACCCTGAAGTGAAGCCCACCCCTGCAGACGGTGCTCGTGTGTGCACGTGCACTGCAGGGGGAGGTGTTCGTGTGGGGAGGTACAGTTAAAAAAGAAAGGGGGGGGGGGGGTCATAAACCGTTTGACCACTGATCTGTAGCTTGAGGAAGAAGCGGGCGGCTGTGGAGGCATCATCTCTGAATGTATTGGTTAGGCTGCCAGGTTAACCAGTTAGCACCTTGTTTAACATGACGGCGCCCGTTGATGACCAGGAGCTGGCTGTGGTCACAGAACTTTGACAGAGGTCAGACGGGATCCCCGTTCATCAAAGCAGCACTTTACCTAAAATCTCTTTGTGGATCAATAAAGCAAACAGACAAATGAAATAAAAAGCAACCATTTATTGTTTCCCCAGCAGAGTTAGGTTTGTCATGATAAACATTTAGAGGATTTAAAGTCTCAAACTACTGTTTCAGAAGGACACGGGTACAATGCGATGCAGTCAGTCTATTGGGGTAAAACCACGGGAGAGGATGAAACAAAGGAGCCATCTGCTAGAAACATCCGGGATGGATGAGCTTCCAAACAAAATTAGGACAAACCGCAGCTCGGAGAAAAGGGCAAAACCACGAAGGGATCACAAAAAGCGCATCGATAAAAAAATAATACTAATCAGGCTTCAAATCCAAATCTTCCAAATGTGTTTAACAGTGTCTTCTTTATTGGCAAAAACAATAAAAAACATAACGAATGTACCATATTTTGGATGCACAGTATTGTGAAATTCTCACTCTTTCTTGGCTCAAGTGCAATAATAAGTCCTTTACTCTGGCATCAGTTACATTGTCACTATATGGCTTACAAGGTAAACAGGTCCTGAAAGGTATACAGACACCTTTCACTCATCAAAACTATGGTACAGCAAATATATTGGCAAAAAAAAAAGAACAAAGTAACATTATGTAAACAAACGGTAGACCACTGTACAGCTAGTTCTAGCATGGTATTTACAAGTCAAGTCATCGTCTGAGCTAGTTCCCATGTTCAAAGAGCTACGGTTAAGACAAAACACAGAGGGATAAGATCCATCATGCGCTCTTTCCACCTTCATCCCACCTAACTGTAAAGACCAGCAAATGACATCTGGATGCTGGGATCATCCACATCTGTTGACATCTGCTTCCATGGACGCTGATTTAGTTTCTCCTATCCACACATAAGGCAAAAAGAGTTACGCAAAGTTTCACATTCTTTGCGAAGAAACTACCAATTTGACAGATGGGCTACAGGTTGGTGGTGCTCTGAGGTAAATGCACTTCTAGTGAACGTCTGGTGAGTTTCACTGCTTTTCTTTATATTACTAAAGGTCACAAAATCACATCCAAATGCAATACGGGTGTTAGGGTTCCGATGCGGGGAAAACATGTGCAAAATCTGCTCTAAAGCAAAGTGACGGTGTTGCAAAAAATTTGAATGTACAAGGAACTGAGATGTACGGGAGTCATCACAAGAGACGCCAGTGCAGACCCTCATTCCAACCAACTGTATGTACAAGGCACTACGGATGAGATGAGAGGACCACGCCTTCAGCCTGACGACAGCCTCCTCAGTCCGGCCGCAATATAGGATATTTAGGTAAGAATTCTATAAGAATCACCTGTGGAGAGAAAAGAGGAGAACATGTTTGCAAGACAAGTTCTCTGCTTCATTAGATGAACGCTCTAACATAAATGTTCAGCATTAGCAGGTTTCAAGTCATTTGTTTTATCATTTATATTATCAATTTCATTCGATGTTTATTCTTCAGCGTCTTCACTAAAAGCCATTTCAGCTGTGTGTGTGTTTTTTTTTACTTTAGTCTGCAGACTAAACGGTTCTTCAGTGGAAACAGCTCCTGCTAGTCAAAATGAGGCCTTCATCCAAAACTTTGTTTCAGGTGGACCAAAGAAAGTCTGGTCCACAGCAAAGCTTCAGGTGAGACCTGCCAAACACAGCGGACTATTCTATAAATGTAAAAGTTCCCGAAATTAAATTCTTAAAAAAAGAATTTTAATGAGGTGAGATTTTGGCTACCTATCATGATAGAATATATTTTTAAATTCCATCAGATTTGAGGTAAATCAACTCAAAACAATGGGTTTTCTGGTGGCACTTACATATTCCATCATGTTACTGCTTTCACATTTTCTTTTACTGAGTTTCCAGTGCAGACCCAGCTGAGGAGAGCAAGAAAACAAAACAAAACAGATCCTTTTAGCACCCCTCTCTTATGCAAACCGAGACAAAGACGCACACATATACGTGCGCACGCGTGCACACGCAGAGAAAAGAGAATGTCTGAATCTGCCCTTCAAGGACTGTCTGGTCTCACCGAGGTCAAGATGTGGCCAGACACCCTGAAGACCTTCCTTTATGTCTCCGCACAGCTACTAGCTGCAATTTGTTGCTGTGAGACTAAACCAAATGAGCACGGACATTTACGGCTGACCTCTCGGTTCTGTCAAACCCCAAAGCACTCGATCTGCCCCGAACAGCTCAGAGGGGGCTAAAGTGGCAGGTTAGAGTTTACGGAACAGATTAATGGTCGTGATCAGTCACCACAGAGATACAGAAGGACTTTCACACAGCAGCTAACATGGAGCCTTTCTCTTACCTTGTGGTATAATCGGTTATTCTCCCACTCCAAAAGCTTCTGAATGGACCGCCTCGTCTTTTGGGAGAAAAGACATTTGAGTTACTGGATGCAGTTTGACTCAGCAGAACACTTGAACAGGTAACAGTTAAAGGAAAAAAAAACAACAGTTTAGGGGATTTATGGACTGGACTCTCACTTTACCAGCTAGTAATTTCCGCTTTGTTGTTAGTAATACAGAGTGGCTTTAAACGGCACGCTCTAGAGTTGGGCAATGCATCAACGCAGCGCCACAAAGCGAGCGTAAGCTGTTATTACCCTCCGCACTCAGACTAATGCAGATGAATTGCTTATTATGGCCTGTGAGCGAGAGTTTAACTGTCCCGCTAGTGTCAGATGAGGCTGCGTGCGGACTCACTCTCTTGTTGAGGCAGATAACGGGCCACAGACTGCAGCCCACCGTGCAGCAACAGCACAGGCAGCCGCAAAGAAGCCACTTCACGTTGACAGGTAGGTTCTTTTTCAAACAGGCGTTCAGCCTGCTGATGCTGGTTTTGAATTCCTCCGGTGCCACCTGAGGGGGGGGGGGAGAAGGTAACGGGACACGTGACGAAACGTTTTGGTGTTTTGTTTTAATTGAAGAGCACTCGTGTTTAAGACAAACCCTGACATAAAGATAAAAGGAGCTTTAAAAAAAGACAAAAGGTAGATGTTCTCCAGAGATGAGATCTCTACATTCTACACTCTTTACTTGCTAACCTGGCTGTACTCTGTTCAAGGCAAGGAGGGACTCAAAGGAGAGATAAGCCCAGTGCCTGTGGCAGTGTCGGCCAAACAACTTGAATGGATGCTCATTCCTCACCGAGTCTGTACGCCATAAAACCGGGGTCGTAATCTTTTATGACAGGATGCAAAGGTCTCTTTGCAAACAGCCAAAGACTTCAGAATAAAGCTCAGCAGGGCCTGATCTGCACCCTTCAATCATCATAATTGTGACCTCATCCATCACATGTCACCCTGAGTTACAATACTGAAGGTACTTTTTATTGCCCCACACTTCCCTCGGCTTGCTCTTACCCCTGCAGCCTTTTTGTCTTTCTGCGTCCGACCCAGGAAGCTTCCCATTCTTGTCTATACGGCAGAGTCCTCATTGCAGGATTTTATCACCTGGAGCTGGAGCTTCCAACACACTGGGGTCCCCGTCAGCCGAGCCCCCATAGACAAGCTTACTCATTGACAGAGCTGTACATTCAGGCTCTTTTCTCTGCAGTGTGCCGCGCTGCCTCCAATGCATCCCCAGCAGATCAAAACCACTCTGGGACGTTTGAATGGGACGTTCTGGGGAAGTTGGGGCCGTTAAAGGCCGGCGGAACAAAAGCATCGCTGCAGCTTTAATGGCTTAATTCTTTCCCACTTGGATTTGAACAGAAAGAAGCTCCCAAGACTGAAGTGCAAGAAAACTTGAAAGTAACTGTACCTTTCCCGTGAGAACAGTGGGAAACTCTGTGTCAAATCTGTTGCCGAGTCCAAACCTGACAAGAGGGAAAAAGAAGGCATAAACCCCCATCATGGAACAGGAGCAAGCAAACATCTAAACAGTCTTTTTAGATCCCTTTTTGGATTTGTTTTTATATCAAAACAGAGGAAAGATTCTGTCTAACATACTCTCACATTATAGAATGTATTAGATCTAAAGTTAGCATTTTTTACTTGTGTTTCTGGGAAGATAAAAAAGACAAAACTTGTAGCATCTTAACACCTCAAAAGGAAAATCTGTAAATCTTTATTAATATCTAGTAGCAAAACTATTTTTTTAGGAAATTGGTCAAAAGGAACAACTGAGAACAAAACACTTGCTAAAAAAAAATCACATAAATTAACTTGAATGTAGAATGTGACATAATAACGTCAGTGTTTAAAGTCTCTTTTTGCTATGGATGACATGATTCTGTTGCACCTGATTTGGTTCAAACCTTGATTTTTGGGTTTTTGTTTTGCTTTGATTTGTGTATTAAAATAGAAAAAAACAAAAATGTTTAAATGATCTAATAATCAAGTAGGCCTGCACAATATACCGCAAATTTATCGTTATCGCAACATTAAGCTGTGCAATATGTATACCGCAAAAGACGGCGAAAATGGCAATAAATGGTTACCTTTAAATGTGCTAAAACAATCTTATGGCAGCTTGAAATATTGAACAAATGAAATAAATCCCTGTATGCATTTAACCAATCGGAAGGACCCGTTTACGTTGTTGATCAATCAGATGAGCCCTTTTATGTTTGATGTTTGCCTCCTACGTCGACGAGGGTCATTTGGAGTATAATTTTTAAACTGTTGTAGTGAAATGGAAATGATGTTTTTGGTTGTTTTGCTGTTTGTTTATATACCACAAATTTTATCGTTATCGCAATATTAATCACCAATATCGCATATCGCGAGTTTTCCTCATATCGTGCAGCCCTATAATCAAGTAACAATAAAGAAAAATCTTTCAGTTGGATTATACAAAGCCTGATGTAATGTAATAAAAAGATAAATAAGAAATCCGTCTTAAATTGAGAACATTTCTTTGACGCTTTCAACATAAACTTACTGGTTTGCAGTACAGATGCAGTAATTCCCTTTCCCCACGATTCATTTCAATGGTGAAGCAAAAATGAAAAGTGTCTGCATCTGGAATCATTTGATATAATCCAAACGGTGCAACTGAACAGATCCAACTATTATTATGAAGAAAAACCTTCATATATTTTATATTGAGCTTTAAAACGTTGCTTCTAAACACTCCTAATAAATAGTGAAATATTAACTAAAACTAATATTAACAACAAATAAATTAAAACCAAGTCCTTTTCATCTAACATACTATTTTTTTTTATTATATTCAGCTATCTAAATGTTTGATACAATGCTAAGTTTAAGTTTCCATTAGGGACAGAGATTGTAGCGTAACAATAAATTACGACGCTGTTGTACAGATAAATGAGAGCAACTCCCATATAAGGCACCTAAAAAGATAAACAGTGAAGTATTAGATGGAAATAATGATTGTGAGCCCAATAAAGATAAAGAAATAGGATTGACAACAACATAATTGATTAATATAAGACAAAAAAGCGTCTGTTTTGTTTTCATTTAACCTGCAGCTAAACAGTTCTTCACATTACTGTAACGATTTACGACTGCCAACCTTCGAGCTTACAGTTTCCATGGCGACCAAAACGCCTAGATGATGTTATTATGCTCGCTTAAAAAAAAAACATCCACTTGAGTGTGGAGCGGACCCAATGTTTTTGTTGTGAATAACGTTAGCGGGCAGGATAGCATCGGCTAGCCAGGTGAAGGATAACAAAGCGACATAGGGCCGAACCGAATCCACTAAAGCGGGTTCTGCTTACACTGTGATGTGCCCAGCCCCTCGCATAACCACCGGCTCCAGGCAGTATCGGGGCAGGTTCTCTTCGCTCACTACATGGTCCTCCTCTTCGTCTTCTAACTCATAAATGGTATCAAAGTCCGCCATGTTTGGTAGTAAGACGCTCATGACGTCTTCTTCGAGGCTGCGCACTGACGCGCTTTAGAAAGCGAGACCACCACCGTGCTGCGTTCAAATCCTGTGAGAATTTTCAAGATGACTTTTTTACGAGGCAGTTACGAACAGACGCACGCGGCAAATGTATTCTGGGACAACAATTAAGTTCAATTGATAGAAATAGAGTGAGAGGCTAACATGCTAGTTTATTTTGTTTTTTAAATCATTTGCCAAAAAGTCTTAATTTGGCCTTCGAAACACTAGAAAAGAAGATTTATTGAAAGCTCTTTTTCTTTGCGTAATTGTACAGTGGCGACTTTTTCAACTATAAACAATGTGATCATTTCTAATAAATAAAGGAAAAGGGAGTAAAAACACGCTAAACTTGCACCAAGTTACGTAACTATTCTAGGCTATAAATTCAGCGGTACCCTTGTAAAATACCTTTAAAGTCTATAAATTTTTAATAAGGTCTAAAAACCTGACAAAAGCACCTCATTCATCATCGTGTTTTTCTTTTCTTTAGTTTTGAAGTTTTTATCTATTTATTTATTTTGTTTACAAGGATGCATGTCGAATGATCTGAATCGTGAAAACGTTCACTTTGTTAAGCACGGATGTCTTTAAAAATGCAAAAAAAAAAAGAATAAACTACATATAACGTGAAAATAAAGCAAAATATCCACACTCAACATTTAAAACATGACAATTTTTCTGCAAAAAGCCTTTTATTTACAAACCCGTTTCAATGACAGTTGCTTTTTGCGCACGTATTGATTCTAAAACATCTAAAAAGATTGAATTCGACGCCTTTAGTTCTGAGATGTCTCGTTTAAAACTCCCCTGAAATGCCTGAGTTATTTTTCCAGGACATCCTATTCACAAACACATTCAATTTTACAAACAAAAGATGATATTTATATCTTATAAATTCACAAAACAGTTTAAAGGTTTTAAGTTCGAAAACACGCGCATTCTTTTCATCTTTGCAAACCCGACATTATAAAAAACTATTCTATAAAAGCCTATATTGAAGAGCCTCCAGCATTTCATTGCTACAAATGAAATGTGTGTCCTTCTGCAGCGCAGTGAGTCTTATCCTCTTGATGCCCCGCCAAGTGTCCAGTCCGCGCGTTGGAGTGCTCAGTTATACCAGAGAAGATGCTCCAGCTGTCCTACTGGGTCACAGTCACCTGCTGTATATTCCTGATAGATGGCAAGGTGCTCATTCCCTGAGGGGGGTACATAGACCCGTGCATGTCTGTGGGACTTAGGGACCCCGGGACCGGCAGGGGACTCACTGAACCCGGATCACTGTGCACGGAGCCGCTGCTCCCGTCAGACTGACCCAACTTCTTCTTGATCAACTTCCTCTCCTTTGCTCTCCGGTTCTGAAACCATATTTTCACCTGAAAGAGGCGCAATAATGAAATGAATGAAGGAATTAATACGAAAATAATTAAATGTTGCCCTAAATGATCACCATGAGGAAGAAAACACTAAAAAAGATTTTACATGGAGTATACTAGGCTACTTTTTAGCAAATAAAAGTTTTAAAAACTAACAATAAAGCAATAAAAGTAATACAAATTTAAAATAATGATTTATCTATAGCCATAGGATAAACCTCTTGCGTCTACACTGTGTTCTTCAAATTTTAATGTACTTCTTTGTAAGTTACAGTAGAATGAAATTAACCACACCAAAAATCCACAAAATTTGAGAGAAAATGGAAACAGGTACACTTTTTGAAGTGATAAGAACTTAAAGGTTTATTTTGGAGTATTTTTATAGTCCTTATATTTTAGCCGTTTTACAATGAAAGATCATGAAATTGATTCTAAAATAGGAAGAAATGGTCCCACCTGTCTTTCAGACAGACCCAGGTTGACAGCCAGTTCAGATTTTCTCCTGATGGTGATGTATCTGTTGAAGTGAAACTCTTTCTCCAGCTCCAGTCTCTGGTGGTCTGTGTACACTACCCTGTATTTCTCCTTCGTTCTTGTTTTACCTGTGCGGGAAAGACACAAACAACTGCACCATGAGGATGCAAAATCCCTCAGATTGTCTTTTTACTTTTTTCTTTAACAGGGGTGAGACCTCAGAGGCCATGCAGGCGGCCCAACTGGAAGCTTTCCGCAGAGCCGACTGCATGCCAGGACCGGCTTTATCTGCGGGCTGCATCTTTATTTGCAACATCTAAAATCCACATCTCGTAGGTAGACGTCTCTACAGATACGCAAATGAAGCTGTTTGATCTCGCTTGCATGACAACTTCAGTGAGTGAATTTCAAACAGCCACGAGCCTTCCCGTTTCTTTGAAACACAACGTTTCACGTTGATTTGTCTGCGTTAAAGTCGCGCAGAGCGCACGAGAGTTAAAAGGAAAATCTGTGAATGACTTGAATCCGTTTATCAGATTTGCCGTAAAGTTTGTACAAAGTTCAGGAATGTTTGAGGGAAAAACCGAAAAAAACGTACAAAAACCTAATCAGAGAACATTCTGACCTTTAATATAAAATGACTGAATAATCTCTAGAAATAAACTCTTATTACTTCAGGTTTGTGATGTTAGCTGTGAAAACGTAACTCTTTCCGGCAATATAACTCTGAGAGGAAGGGAGGCTGGCGCATATCAAAGCAAAGAGGTGTTGAATGCAAAGGCCTCGGCCTGGATATGACGGACAACACTCAAGACACCAAACAATGTCACAGAGAATTGACCTCACAACTCCTGGAATAATGACATTAACATCAAAACTGCACGGCGCCGTGTTCTCACACATATTCTCTCGATTATTTATTACCCTTTTTTTCATAATTTTTCAGATTCCCATCTATAGACACAGTGGACGGGCTCCAGTTTGGAAAACTTCTGTTAAATTTGGTCCCAGAGAGTTTGTCTACATTGAATTGAAGTTGAAACATTTCAAATATAATTTGTGTTTTCCCCATATTTTAGCAGTGACCGTTTGCCTGCTTTCCTCATTATTTAATTATTCTTATTAAGGTTAAAAATAAAAAATAGCTATATTTTGCGTAAAGCTTAGCTCCTCCAAACTCCTGCGTAAAATTGACATAAAGCAGCTCACAGTCGCAGGAGCATTGCCTGTCCTTCATGAGGCAGTGTGAACCTTTACGATGATGTTCTCACCCGTGGAAGACGCCTGCGCAGTTTTGCTCATCCACTGGTACGAGCTGCGCCGTTCTCTTTCGGGAGAAAGCTGTGAGACAGAAACGTTGTCCGGCGGCGGCTGCAGGACCGTGGCCCCGGGAGGATGCATGTGACTGTACTCAGACGTGCAGTAAGGGCCCTGTGCAGAAGATGAGTTGCTCATGGGTGGAGGAATAGCATTAGGGGGTCCCAGTCCATAAGTGCCCCAGTCCTCCCTTGGGCCGCCATAGGAAGGTCCCCAACTGCTCGCAGATTGTGTGTGTGTATCCATGTTCGGGACATGATGGTATCCTGTAAAATCGGGGTATTGCTGTGTCGAAACAAAGTTCTGTGGAGGCAGACTGATGCTGGATCTTCTCACTGGCCCTTGGTGATACATGCCGCTTTCTTTATCCAGTAGGTAACCCACATACATGTTTTGCATGAAAAGTTTTTGAAAAGTAACAGTAAAGGGCAGATGAAGCCTGTTTCAAGGCGACATTGTGACCCTACAACTGTGGAAAAAAACAACCCTGTGCCGTTTATAGTCCAAACGGGTTCCTTCAGTAAAATACCACGTAGATCCAGGCCTGTCTGCAGTCTCTCATGATGTGCCTCGTTTGACACGAACCCAACGGTGCACTAAGGCCTTCCTGACGTGAGCCAGCTCCTCCACTCTCGTGGATTTGCATCCAAATGAGAGTGACCGGTGCTCCCGGCCCAGCTGTCCCTCACGTCACACCTGACAGTGAGCCTATCCTGGGCATGAGCTCTCCACCCCAGGAATAAATTATCACCCCGGCCTATCAGCAGGACACAGTGGCAATAAAGACAAGACACTCGACAGAGCATACAAGGCAGGAGGCCTGTGCGCAATTACGCACAGATCTTCCTATAAAACTCGATATAAACGTTTAAATTGTTGAGACATTTGTGTTTAATGTTTGGTTTAAGAGGAGACGTGGGCTTCAAATAAACGCTGAAAAAATTAATTGTTAAATTTAGTAAATTAAAAGAAAAGAAAAAGTGGATCGTGGGAATTCGCTGGTACTTTGTGACCACGCGCCACGGGTTAATCGAGATTTATTTGTTAACATATTCAAGTGCAAACGAGGTGCAAAGTATGAGAGACTTTTTTCTCTCTCTGAATGAAGCTGAAGCTTTCATATTCTGTTCACACCTCAAGATCGCACTTCACAGCTAATTCCGGTTACAAGGAAACTCCAGCGACCCCCTCTGAGACAAACTGCGGCCTGTGACACGGCGGTCAGCTGCAATCTCAGGCTAAATTTACTGCTCTGCTCAGCTCTTCCTCCTGTTAAATATGATTTGAAATCTATTTATTTAGCATTTTATACAACAACAAAAAATAACAGTTAAAAAACATTTTTCAGACCCACATAGGAACTCATCAAACACTATTTGAAACGAAAGAATCTGTCACACTTTAAAGTCTGCTGCTTTTTGCACTTCAGTGTCTCTATATTTGAAAATAATCTCTCAAGAAAAAAAAGAAAAAAAAGCTGACTTTTAGACAGAAATCGATTTAGAATTAAAAAGGAAACTCCTCACTTCTCACAGGCACCATAAAACCTCACCTCTTTAAACCCCACTGAGAAATTTTAATTAAACTCAAACTTCAAGGTTTTAGGTTATATAATTCTTGTTTGACCTTGTTGAGAAGAAACAATAAATATGAGATTTGTTTTACTCCCCCCATTCTATGTTACATTTTCTTCATTCATCTACTTAATCTGAAACACATGAATGCATATTTATTTGAACAAAGGTCACTGTTATTTTCTCACCAAATCAAAAGAAAGACTGTGACCTAATGGTCTTTTTTGACTTGGTCTCATTCTCAGCTACAACTTCCTCTTGTGGACATTTATAGAATTTCAACTGCAGGGTTCAAATGGCTTGATTTCTTCTCTTATGATCTCTCAGAACAGAAGAGGGCAGCCTCCACTAACAAAAACCCGCATGCTTCAGTCTCTGTGGAGCTTTTACAGGGAAAAAGAATGGATTAATTGTAAAAAGCCTCAATGTTTCATCTCTGAAGCGTTCACAGGTCAATTTGCTCAGCCATTTTTGATCAGTGGAGTTAAATATCACCTGGAATAAACATTGTCAACATCAATATTTTCTCAAAAAGGAAAAATAGAAATGACAAACAAACGTTCATTCTAACAATGCATTAAAATACAATTCCCATGTTGGACAAGAAAACAAACAAAAAAAGGTTGTTTTCGTGATCATGTTTATGCAACTGGAAATACTTTTAAAATCATAAAAGATTAAAAATAAATTATACTTCTAATTAAGATTAACTGTTTAAGGGTCAAAACGTAAACTGTTTGCAATAATCAGTTCAACAAGTAAATTTAAAGAATAAATAAAAGAGAATAAATAAAATTTAAATCATACTTAAAGAGAAGAGCTTATAAAGATGGAACTTTTTTGAAAACTTCCTGAAACATTTTGTTTTCTGTAAAGCACTGCACCAAATCTGGATTTATCCCTTGTGCTATCTTAGATGACCCCACCCTTACATTGACGTGTTCTCCCTACCATGACAAAGGTGGATAAAGGTGGAAAGATTTCATGTAATCCATGGACACCAGTGAAGATGACAAATCATTGAAGAAAAAAGGTTCAGCGCACTGTCTAATGGGTCTAGATGACCCAACACCCAATGTTAAAGTGCCTAGGATAGCACAAGGGTAACGAGAACAGATACAATTACAGCACAAACAAGGAAAATGACAAACACATGACAAATGTTTTTGAGTTTTGGCTGATAGACAAGTTTATTGAACACTGGAACTCTGTCTGTCTGAATGTGCCCTTCAGACTGCAAAAGAGCTGCAGCAGGTCAGGCTGTGTGCTGATGCTGAGTTTGGGATTGGGCTCACCAGGGTGCGTGGTGAAAATACTTGAAGAGCTGATGTCTGAATATATTGCTAAAACCATGAGAACAATCACTTCCAACATACTCCAAACCAGGCACATAAGCCTCAGGAGTGGTGGGATTCTGTTCTGTAGAGCCATGAATCAAAACTCTGATTCTTCAAGCCTGTGGATTTACAGTACGTTACAAAGAGACCCAATGAAGCACATACTATGAAGAACAGCAGGTTTACAGTAAATGTGTGGCACCATCATGTTGGATAACATGATGGGTCAAGTTTTAGAAAAATCCCAAGAAGCAATACCTGATGTTCTGGATGAAGAATGGATCTGAGCATCACTGGATCCTCTAACACTGATCCCAAACTCAAGTCAAAACCCAGCAAAACTTGGATTCAGAGGAAGTCTAGAAGAATGTGAGATGACATTCAGGTCAAGTGAATCCAAGAAATGATCCCTGATGGAGTTTGAAGAAAGCAGCAGAGAAGATGGAGCACAGGTCTATTCATCAGACTTCACAGGATGGGGTTCAGTCATTCTAAAATGAGACAAGTTGTTTCTTAGCTGCAGTGCAGCTATTTATCATAAGTTTTTACTTATTTTTTATTTTATAAAAATCAAAATTGTAATATTTTATTTTACCACTTGATGCCTTAATTTATTACCAGCTATGAAAAACAATCACATATTTTTGTTTCAAGTAGGAATTAAGGTAAGTTTGGAGCCGAAGTGGTTTGATACTTTATTTTCATCAATAGGCATCAAGGGGTTAATACAACATTCTTTAATGTCAAATGTAGCTTTTATTACCACCCCTAAGTGCTCTAAAGCTTAATATGAGCTGAATCTTTGTGTGATTCTATTATTTTAGATTTTTTTTCCTGCTTTTTTTCATGTAATAGCTCTGTATGACCTCTAGATGGTGCTGTAAGGTCACCTATGATTTTTCTGTTGTCATTCACTGTGAAAGCTTGTTGGTACCAAAACAAAATTTGTTTTAAAAAGTATTTAATTATGTGTTTGATGACATTGTGCACTGTTGCTTATGCAGATCAGTTTTCTTTAATGAAATCAAAGCCTGAAACGACGGAAAGCCCCGCTGCGTTCAGCGATGTTGATGGTGTAACAGCCAAAGTATTTCTCAACAAACCCACAGCGATTCTTACAGTAAGGCAGATAAAACTGGACCATCTGCCTCTATTTTTAGACAGCCTGCTCTCATGGTTCACACGCGGCCTCCACAGTTCTGTTTGTCATCTGTAACACAAAACATCTGCAGATTACAACTTCTCTGACACGTCGTGTTCAAGTTTCTGGGTTGATTTTTTCCGGTGGCAACAAAATTGGTTTATGTGTTGCAAACAATATTCTTGTTTAGAAGATATTCAAATGCCCATAAATGTGCTTTGCTGCTCTGAGCTGTTTACCTGTTCTTGCAAACATTCTACTACAGTTTTTTAAATTCAAACTAAGGAACTTTAGTTCACCAAATCAGGTACAACTGTGATATAAAGATGCATCTACTTATACTGTTAACTATTTGCCACAATTGACATTTTTTTAATTCACTTCTTTCATGACAAAAAAGTTCTAATTTCATAATAAGTTTGTGAAAATGATCAATAAAATTTGATCTAATTACAGTTTTATTTCCACTTGAGGTTCCCCCTATTTTTAAATCCTAAAAAGATGGTTAAAACTAGCTTTACAAGCGAATTGTGTTCCCATTTTCTCTCTAATATACACCAAATATGCATGTGATGGATAAAAAATTTTTCTTTTGGTTCTTCACACCCTTAGTTTTATTGGGAGTTTTAAAGGATTTTTGGTGACTTTCACCAAACCATTTTATTAGAATTTTTCAGTTAACACAAAAAACTTGTGTTTTGTGGCATTCTACACTGAAAGAAACAATCGGAAATGGCCTTTATCGAAACCCTTTTCTTTATTAAAATTACCCAAACACAATATATTGTCTCTATTTCTCCTTCAAAAGTTCTGCACACTCTCATTTAAAGACATAGAACTTGGAATTATCCTCTGCTTTCTTTTGGTTCTGTAAACACTCAGCAAATGTCTAGTGGTGGTGCTTGTTTTTGAAGCAGACCCCCACACCCTCAAAGTGCCATGAAACCGGCTCAGCTCATTGTTTCCCCGCCTGGCGGGAGGCAAAGGGTGTACAGAGTGTTCCCGTAGCAGCAGGGCCTGGGAAAATGCTGCAGCCACAGTGCCATAATTAATGTGAACATGATGGGCTTGTTTCCTTGTTCAGATGCATGTCTGTGGTGTTGATCCCCATTTTGCACAGTCCTGTCTGCCACTCGGGTGCTGTGGGGCAACTTCCCTGGCTGCGGAGTCAACAGACCCTCATGGATTTTCCAGTTTGCAAATATGAAATTCTGTGTTCATCTTTGCAGCAAATTTTGGTTTAATAGTATGGTTTCCTGTTGGTTTTGTTGTGCGGTTTACAATTTGCTGAAATGTTTTACTGCTTGAATTTGCTCATTTTGAGTAAGATCTGAATTTTAACCCAGATTAAAGTGTTCAGATGATATTTTCAAAGTTTTTTTTTTCTCTTTTCCTAAGCTTGAGAGCATCTGACTGCAACACTGGCTCCATATTGTGTTCATGAAAGGATTGGTGTGACTTGGAAGATGCCTCACATATGTGGAGAGAACATTTTCATTTTTATTGGTGTGTTGTTTGTGCCTTCTTTCCCCTAACATGAAGCTGTGGATTAAAGGTGGTGTTTTTGGCTCCTGATGCAAAAGCATCCGGCTCATTGCTCTGCATTTAGGTGAGAGGCGTGGATGCTGCATGCCCACCATTCACCTTCATGGGCAGGGGTCTGGGAAAAGCATTGTGTGGACATTTATACAATAAAAAGGACTTATTTATTTGCTATCATGCTTAATCTAAAGTAGGCCATTTTTTCAGGCCATAACTTGTATTTCTTGATAGAAATTCCCGAAAATTAATTAGCAGCTAGTTTCTCAGAGATTAATGAGCTGTTTTTGCAGGTCTGTTTGCTTTGGGAAGAGGCTGTGGAAGTGCTCACGGGGAAGTGGAAGGGGGGTGAGAGGGCTCACAAGTGCAACTGTTGAATGAAGAAAACAAATTGCACAGATTCAAAGCGGACGTTGGTTAAAGTTTGTGTGGAAGTTGTCTGAGCGACACTGCAGTCCATCGTTTTTCCTGCATCTCCTGATAACGACAAAGGACGTCTTATTAAAGATCACCTCCATCTGTTGCATCTCAACAGCCGGTTTATTACTCCATGTAGATAAGACTGACTTATCTGCAGAAAAGGTTTTCATTTGCAAAAGCTCTGACACCCTGAGAGCAAAACGCTGTTGAATTAAGGGAAGTCTTTGCCCAGATAGATGACTGTGAAGAATGAACTTGTGAAGATAAGCTAAATTAAATGCAAGGTTTTATTTATTTTAGTGGTTAAATAATACTGCAAGGACCCTTTATGTTTTGCTAGAAATGATATTTTGTGAAGTTTTAATGATCTGGGAAACTTTTCTGAAAGATGTAACTTTGGAAAACTCTCATTTTGGGGAAATGATATCCAGTATAGGTGAAATTAGGAACAATTGATTATGATTTCTTTGTTGATTTAATTGTTTGAAAGTTTTTCATTGATTTTTTTCTTTTGAGCTGGTTTTAGTTGGGGGGGGGGGGGGGTTCTGCCTCATCCTCAATGATCTGCAGCTTTAACTTGTAAAACGGGCCTCACATTTTCTGCGCTTTGCTTTTGTGTAAAAGATTTAAAGAATGAGAGCTATAGTGAACCATAACACCAGTTTTTCTGCTCTCCTTTGACAATAAAAATTCCCATGTGGGATATGGTGTCACGCCTTTGAGCTTCTATTGGAAAATTGGGATAAACCATCAGTTTCTTTCAGGATCTCTGGATGTGACAGGATTCACTCATCCAATGTTTCATGGCCAAACTCAATGATCCCAAATTACAAAAGAGGATACTTGATCGGTTCATTCTTTCTCAGTAAAAATGGGAGAAATTTGCATCAGAAAGGCACATTTACTCAGCAGCTTTTAAATGAGTTGATGATTGAACCTTGAGAAATGCCCCAATTGAGGAGATCCTCTGATTTACGCTGTGTGGAAATGTACTGAGTTCATCCACATGATAGGAAAAAACACAAAATATGACAGCAATAGTCCCCCCCCCCCTGTCCAACATCCTTCCCCTGTTTGTTTGCATCATATAATCTTGAAATAGTCGGTATTTGAAGTTGTTGAGATGTCTCTGCTGCTGATGCTCAGTAAACAAAGGCTGAGAGGACAGGCTGAGCTCGTTTTGGGGTCTCGTCCACAGACACGCCCATAGCCGGTAAGCTCTCCAGTCGTAACCAGAACCAGGATGATTAAAAGTTCCTTCCTTTCCCACTTTGGCATTGTCCGGGCGTGCAGACAGGCTGCCGACACCTCGCCCCGGCAAGGAAGTTAGTCCTTCACAGTCCAAGAAGCAACAGAGGGCAACAGTACTGATGGTACATTCCAGTCCAAACCAACCTCAGTGGGTACAGCTGAGAAGCATTCACTTAAAAAGGAAAAAAAAAAAGAAAGAAAGAAACCTTAGGAGAAGATGCCTTCTAAATATGAAGCATTAAAAGTGATCATCAAAAATAAACATGTTAACATTTTTATGATTTTGAATGAATAATTTTTCCCAGTGGTGAAACAGACTTCTTTGCCCTATTATTAATTGTTTATTGATGTTGTTTTATTAACTATCCAACCAAGAAAAAAACAATGGAAACATTTCTGGTGCTAATGGTGGGAGTAACACACACAATCACTGTTTGTAATAATGTTTGCTCAAAGTTTGTTCAAGCAGACAGTTAAAGGGTTAGGAAGGTTTAAGGTTATTTTGTTTCCTGCGTAACCCTTGTGCTATCCTAGACTCTTAAACATTGGGACTTGGGTCATCTAGACCCACTAGACAGTGCGCTGAACCTTTTTTCTTCAATGATTTGTGATCCTCACTGGTGTCCATGGATTACATGAAATCTTTCCACCTTTATCCACCTTTGACATGGTAGGGAGAACACGTCAATGTAAGGGTGGGGTCATAGGATAGCACAAGGGTTAATGCCTCATTCAGCTTCTTTTCAGTCTCTGATGCTGCTGGAGTTGATTCAAAAAACATTGTTATCCCAGATTTATGCAAAGTCTGAATTAAATGTGTTCAAAACATTGATTGACTGGAGCTTCCTCTTTAGAATGAACGGTTGGGTACTTTAAACATTTTCTGCTTTACATGCTCAGATTGGACGTTCTTTATTAAAATGTTGCTGTGAATAATCTGCTTATATCTGTGAAGACTCTCAATCGTCCATCCATTTTTTCTGTTGTCAGGGCTTTTTCTTCATTCTGCTTTAATTATCATGTCTTATTTTTTAAAGAATGATGATTAGTTCAGGATCTTGACGGGCCTGTTTTTTAGTAAACCCCTGTGGTAACAGTTGTTAAAGCATTAAGTCAGGTGGGTAACTTACTACCTTCTTGTTTGTCACTCTTTACAAAAATCTGTCCTTTTTCCAAGCTGCACATAGTAACTTTTAATTTAAAAAAAGTCCACCTGCTACCTAACCTTGATTCTTGCTTATAAAAACCATAAATATTCAAAACAGCTAAAAAGTAATTTATTTCTTTAAAAAAATGTTGGGAAAATCCTCTGATTTGTCTGTAAAAACAGTTTCATGTAGAAATCTCTGCACTTCCAAAAGTATGAATTGAAGACAAAAGGGATGCATAAATATATAAATCTTTATTCATCTTTTTAAAACTCATGAACTCATTAACTTTAAGCTGCAGAAAAAACTACTTCTTGTAAATGATGGAAAAATATCAAATCCAAATTTCTGAATATGGTCAGCAATAAAACTAAAAACAAACCCAGAACACTGTTAGCTTTGAAATTAAGATATAAGTAGTAAAAAGTTAGAAGTGTCTGATAACAGAAAGCATGATTGTGTTACGACGCATTAAAAACAAATACAGAAATGTTATTTTCCTAATATATAGATGAGAGTTAAATATGAACAAAAACACCTTTGAAACATTTGACCTTTAACACTGTCTCACAATAAAATATGTTAAAATACAATTACAGAGTTATACTCGAAGTATCAGTGCATAGTCATGTCCTTCAAAATAAAACACACTTGGAGTTAACTCAATGACACAAATACTGCTTTTCTAGTCAAACATAAAATAACTACCTGCCAAGTTTGTGCTCGACTACAAGATTGAACGAGAGAAACGCTCCTCCTGTAAAAGGAAATGCTGCAAAAGATGTTAAAATACGACAAACCAGAGGAAGGGTGGAGGTCAGCGCAGCTTCAATACAGCAGGGATAAAACAATGGAGGGGTGACAAGAAAGTTGGTTACACACTAGACTAAATGAACTAAACTTCATGACTAAATGACAGTGTTAACTATGGATATAAATAATTCATATCGGTAGTGCTTTGGAATTAAGTGTTTCTGCAACGTCTCCTTCATTTTCCTATGCTTTAACTACATTTTTACAGAATATACAAATCAGGTTTTATTTCCCTTTAGGTTTGGCCCAAAAAACCCAACACAACGTTTCTTTAACACCCTATCTGGCGAAGGAAGGGAGATGAATGTGCACGTGCAGTGACTAATTGTGACACTTTCACGGTTGAGCTGCATGATTAAAGCTGAACCCTGTTTCCCCCAATAACCTGTGATTTTCCCAAAGTCAAAAGAGAACAAAAAAACACCCAGAGTGCACCTCTCTGCCACTCTGAGTCATCCTGAGTTTGTGGAGCTGACTTTGACTCCTTTTTTTTTGTTTTTAAAAATGCAATTAGGACATAAATTACAAAAGTTTCCCTGACATGGACACAATCCCACGTTTGTTTTTTAATAATCGACCTTTTGTTTATGGAAAAATAACACTGCTTAACTTTATCCGTCCTTTATCTTCATACTCATCATCATCATTTTCAGAGCTGTGGTGAAGCTGAAATTAGTGTGATTTGTTTCACAGTAGATCTAAATAATAATACCTGAGCCTGCTTTCAGCTGCACGACACATCACAGTGAAAGTGGAATGGACCAGCAGCACTAACACCTCAAGAACAGACCAACAGTCCACAGGTTTGCTTTTGTTGCACAGTTGACTCTCTGGAGGTCGGATGATGTGAAGTTGATCATTTTCGAAACAGTACAAGAGATTTTCCAAATCCCAATCCGCGCCAGAGAATATTTTGGATCAAGAGTCAAAGCAGGGCAAAACAAAGCCGAGGCCTTTCACTCGCGAGATTCTCCGCTGGATAAAGGTGGGATGCTACACAGGAGGGGTGGAGTAGCGCACCACATAGTTGTAGTCAGGCGGTGGGCTGTGACACTCCAGGCTGGCATCCAGAACCGAGTCATCCAAAGTGAAGTCCAAAGGAGGAATCTCGGGAAGGACGCTCTCCTTCTCTGCGTCGCTCAGCACCGACTCCTTGCTCTTACTCACTGCCTTCTTCCTGAGGAGAAAAACAGCAGCAAGCTCAGCTTCTGCCTAATTCAAGATACATTTTAAGAGGAAGGAGGTGGAACTCCTTCAAAACAGGTTTGTTTGTCCACCCAGAGGTATTTGTCATTAACCCCTTAATGCCTATTGATGCAAATGTGCATCTAAACACCTTAGCATCTACATGAAAACAAAAACATTAGAGAATTTTTTTTATGCCTGACTATATGTCAGGGATCAAAAAAGCGATGTCTTCAGCAGTTCTCTTTTTCCCTGATCCGTGACATAAAGCCAGGCATACAGTAAGGCATCTAGGGGTTAATTGAACAAAAATGTCAAATAACTTTCTTTCTGAAATTTAAGCTTTGGAAAATAAAACCTTCTCATTTCATCATTAAAATATTGGTGCATTGTTCAAAGTTATAAAACCTCTAAAGCTACGTCATGCAACGAATTTCAATGAAAAATTTTGGGCTTCCACATTCAAAACTTGTGTTCACGTGTCGTTACGTAAGTTTCCACGGCAGTTTTTGGGCTTTACATACAAAATCCTCATCTACTAAATGTATGTTGCGGGTCCTGTCAAACTTTGACCAACCAGATACTGATATTTGGTAGTGATGTATGGATCTATGGATCTATTCCATAGATGGTAGTGCCAATAGAACCCCCCACCCCCCGCTCATCCTGTTTGAACATCCTGGGCTAAATGCCCGTTCAAGATCATGCTTCACATGCTTGGTGAGAACGTAACTCACAAAAAACTGGTACACCTAACCTAAAAAAGCAGCCAGGTCAGATGCAGGCTTTTTCAGTGAAATAAATTAGCTAATATATCTTCTTTCATAATAAACAATGCGTGAAAATGTGTTGTATATCAAAGAGCAGAGCAGTAAAGAGAGCAGGGGAATTCATCCACAACAGAGGCATCAGAGACGTCGTGATCTGATTGTGACAGCTATGAGGCGCAGAATCAGAGTAAAACTGTGTTCTTTAGTGTTTTAGGGTGAACAAGCTGTGCACTTAAACATACAGAGGAAAACACAAAAGAAGTAAGTGTTCAACCTTAAATAGAAGGCTGTTCTGACATCTTCCCCTTAAAGAAAAGTCTGTTGAGAAGCCATACACTCAGATGAAATGTCCCTCATTCACATGTGATGTAATCAATCATCCTGAGCGTTTTCTGCTTCATTTGATTCCCAGAATATGAATACGTGAGTCTTATTGTTTTGGACGTTGCCATGGGTTTCCAGAGCTCCCCTTTCCAGACCAAAGGGTCAGTTCCCAGCGGGGGAAAAGACGCGGCTCTACTGGAATGTAGCCGGGATTATTAAACTACCTGGCAAACAAGGCATTAAAAAAAAAAGAAGAAGAAAAAAAAGAAAAATACCCCAAACATTGGAAGAGGAACAAAATGAAACAAGGGAACAAAGGCTTACATTTTTGTGTAAGATTATAGATTTTCAGGGGAAAAAAATGTGTCTTCTCAAACGCCATCTCTGATGGAAGAGGGGGTACAGACCAGGGGGCTTCAGGTGGACCACCACACAGGAAAAAACACGCGCTCTGGAGTTCAAAGGGTGCAGTGATTGAGAGACCTCCAGGCGGGAAAGTCGTCCCCTTGAAGTAGATCATTCTCTGGATTCCACAGTTAACTCTGTCTGCAAGACTGAGGTCCAGATGAGTCAAGCAGGCCTTCTACACACTGAGAGGGTCTCAATTAATTGCAGCATTTGAGGGTCTTTCATTAGCTCTCTGCAGCTTTTGACACATTTGACCTTAGTAATGTAGCTAAAGCTTTTCAGTAAAGAGTGAAGTTCACTATTCTTCTAGCAAGTCCATGGAGGTAAATCGACAGCACTTTGCTAAAATAACTCAAACAAGAACAGAAAATGGTGAAAAAGGTTTGAAGTGTAATTACTGGGTTCAGGGGTGTGACCTTTTACATTAACCCTGCCACTGAGTTGCTGTAAACTTACCCTTTAGCCCTCAGACACCCACAGAGACCCCAACAAGAGGAAGATTTAAAGGACTGTCTTCAAAAGCTTCTCAAGTGGGAGTACATTGTCTAGAACTTTCCTTTTCTTAAATCGCCATCTTAAAGTCATCAAAATAATCTGCAGGATTTTGGGGTAAAGACTGCCTTTCTTCAGAGAGCCGTGACTCAGATCATCATGGGAGGCCTCCCATTGAGGGTGCACACGATGAAAACAAAGACTTTTTAGTGTCCTCTCTTTAAAACAGTCAAACCTTTGTTTTTGGACCCTCAGCTCGTCACCCTCAAGATTTTCACCGCCCACTTCCCCTTTGTGCCTCAAAAGGTTTGTAAAGGTAAAAGAAACTTTGTGTTTGTTCCACAGTTACACATATACATTCCAGCACAGCGGGGAGGTTTCTAAGCAGGTACTTTCCAGCCTCCTACTATGTGTTTGTGTCACTCGTGGCGTGGTATACGTACGCCAGAGCCATGATGCTCAGAGGTCGCCCTGCCAACGACTCGAAGCGCATAAGAGTTTTCATGGTGTCCGATGAAAGGCCCATCCCACTGTCTGACTGACCCTGAAGAGGATTGAAAAACAGCAGAGGGTGAAGACAGCAAAAGACTGCTTTGGTTTACTGCTTAGTTGAGTGTTTAGTTTCAAGATACCATATTTTCTGCACTATAAGACACACCTAAAAAGCTGAGTTTTTTTCAAAAAGCGACAGCTCTTAGTTAATTTTGAGTGGTACATAGCGCTCTGTCTAAAAGTTAGTCGGATTTTTGTACAAGTTCCAAACGATGTTGGGTGTTTTTGTTGTAAATACCCTAAAGCGGCTAATGTGTAACGTGTCGAACTGTGTTTTTTCTCATGTATTGCTAACAAGGTTAGAAGTTTAGCATAGTCACAGTAACATTTGTTATAGTGGTATCAGTTTGCTTTTTACGTGTTGCAAACAATGTTGGTAGCTACAGGTATTGTGAATACGCTAATGTGTAGCGTGTTACAAATAAGTTCTAGAGTTACCATGAACACAGTTAATACTTTCTATTGTGTACATGTTGACATGCTTTTGTGTGAAGATTTATGATTTACCCCCGCCCCCCCCTTCTATGATCATCTTCCTAGCCCCCCAATCCCTCTCTCTTCTTCCATCCTCTTCTTTTCCGACGGGTCCAACAAAAAATTATTACAAATATAAATATCATATATAAAGTTTAGCCTAACTTACAAAAGGGGTTTATTCAAATACACCTTGTGTGTCAGAAGATTCATAACCCCCCTGTTGTGACAGTAAAATATGTCCAACACAAGAGGCTTTCAGCTCTCATTTGTTTGCTCAGCTGTTGGACAGGACAAGTAAAATAAATATATAAATAAAGTCTGACTGAGATAAAATTTATCTCTGACTCTTTTGTCTTGCTTAATGCACCTCATAGTTTGGTGTTCCTTATATATGACATCATTTCAAAAATAGACTATTCATTGACGATGAGCTTTATATTCCGAAGCAAGTTATAGTGCAAAAAATTCGGTAATTTGGAAAAAAAGATGACCCAAATATGAATCAAGTAACAACTTTAGTCTACAGGTGTCTAATCTGATTTAGTTTTAGGATGAAAAACTTACTTCGTGCTTTTCATTTTTGACGTTCTCCATGGTGACCTCATCGAAGGTTTTTACACTTGCAGGACGAATCTTGATGTTCCTGAAGAATTTCAGAAATATTTTATTTCAGAATATTCTGACAATGACCAAAGATTAACATTTAGTTGTGCTGAGGTCAAGTTCAGCTACTAAACTACGGGAAGTTAATCACTTTATCAACAGTGCGCTGCATCTCTGACAATATGCTTTGAAAACACGGTCTGTTTGCTTTGCGTTTCAACACTCGCCGCTAAAACGGCAGCGATTTAACTCCAGCCTGAACTGTCATTGCTGCTTTTCAGCACCTCCTCTATGAACACTCTTGGAGGACCTGTGAAAACTCAAGAGCTCAACAAATATTGTTTTAAGTACACCGCAGTCTTGAAATGTTGGCCCTGCGGTTTTGAGGGAAATTCCTCACAGAAGTCACAACACTTTGCGCCTCAGGAGCTACAGCCTGCTCATTTTTTATCAAGTGCCAGGCAGATATGTCATTGTCCTCGGGTCGGACCAGAATGTTCTCCAGCTGAGCTTAATCGGAGGGGAAATACTTGTTTTGAGCAGTTTTCAGTGAAAACTTCTCTACAAAAGTCCAACAGCAGTCCACAGGGGAAAATAAAAGACTTGTGGAAAAAAATAATCAGCTTGGTGTCAGTTTTATGAAAGAAAAAGCAAGTGAAGGATGATGAATGCTCTTACCATGTGCCCCCTGAGTTGCGGAGGGAGATGGGCCGTGTGGACGTCTCCTCTGCCGGCACTGAGGCGGTCTGTTCTCCCACCGTCACCAGTAGGGCTGTGTTGATGGGTATGTAGTGTTTGCCATCCTAAATCAACAAAAGGAGTGGATTTACGGCCAATGCTATGTGCGCTATGCATATCCACAGGTGGTGGTAAGAAGCCAAAAAAACCAAGGTCACGCATTATAAATCTGCAATCATGAAGTTGGAGCAGGAAGCATAGTTCATTGTAAGCCTGGAATCGCATTACTGACAAGACAAACACAAAGCAGTGCAACATGAAATTGAACAACTGTCAGAGAGTGAATGTATATGAAAAGATGGCTGCAGAAAACAAAATACAGACTGAACAAACCAATAAATTATAGGAAACAAGAAACTTGCAAGATAGTGAGTCATGGAGTGTATAGTGGACAAAACCTGTCTTGCAAAAACCTTGTTACAACTTCATTGTATTTATTTTACTGCTTTTGTGTGACGCCATGTGTGGCAGAACTTCTTATAATGGTTTATTTGACCTTTCTTGAAATAATAAATGCAAATATAAACATTTCTTCCTGTTGTTTTGGTGAATTTAGGGGTTCAGAAAACCCATCTTAGACATAAAATGAATGACTTTCGGTTTGACATCCATCCAGAATTAATTTAACTTCAGGAATCACGTTTAGTTTGAAGAGAATGTGGTTTGTAGTAGCTCAGTGGGTTAAAAAGCCTCCTGCCAATTTGTTACTGTTTGGGAGTTAAACTCCTGGGCTTAATGGTCTTTGTGCCTTTAAGCAAGACACTTAACCACTAAGTAGTGAGAAGCCAGTAAATTACTTTGAATAAAAGTGTTTGCCACAACCTACCTAATTAGAAAAACCGAATATTTTCATGAAATGGTAACACTAAATAGAAAACTGATACAACACGTTATTTTGGGCACAAAAAATTAATAGCCATAGTCCAGGGTGTAAATATTCTAAGCCTAATGCTCTTAAAAAATATTTTCTTAACCAAAAAGGGTCACAAAATAATGTATGTATGAATGAAAGATTTAACATGAATATCCAAAACAATAATGAATTCTAATTGAGATACTTCTATTTCTGCTTACTTAGATGCAAATAAAGAGCTAAAGGGTGGATGTGACCTCCAAGTGAAGTAAAGCAGTACTCTCCTCTTTATTCTCCTCCATTTAAACTTCATGGAGAGCAGCATTTTTTACCTTTCTAATATTAATATTTGTTCACCAATTCACCTTTTTTAATGGTTGCAGAAGGTGCAGATAATAAGACATGAAGAAACAGTTTTTGTCCTGCATACCTGTTGCACGCTGGCCTGGAGCAGGTCTCCGAGCCTCTCGACCAGCTCAGTGAAGGTTGGTCGCTCCTTCGGCTCGCCCTGCCAACAGTCCAGCATGGTCTGGTATCTGTGAGTGAAAAACATACCTCTCTCAGTCCTTACTGCATGATAGACAGGGAACTTAAACAAACGGGACAGTCATTCCTTACGCCAAAAGCAGCAGGCAGTGTGTTTGGAATGATGTATTGTTTAATGTAAAGGAGGAGAAACAACCACCCCAGGACCGGTGGTCTTTTCACCTTCAGTGAACAAAGTTCTGCTCCAGAAACCACATCTGCTCCAGCTCTGTTAGCTGTCATCCAGACCGTTCAAACATACCTCGTTCCCTCTCTTTTATTGTGCTAATCCTGAGCCTTCGGGACTCTGTGTGACTCTGAGAGCCCACAGCCACGATCAGCTTTCTGACAAGCTGTCAGCATCTCTGCCCATGTGGGGAGCCTCCAAACCTTTACATGACTTTTCTTTGCTGTGGCCTCCCCCATTCAGAAGAGGATTAGAAACAGAACTCCGCTTCTGTTGCTTCAACTGTTTGCAGCATGACTTTAATTAGACATCCATCTGTGATGTGCATTAATGTAACCACTGTGACTCTCATCCGTCAACAGACTCAGCTGGGCTTGGAGGTTTAGTAGTTTTTTGGTCTCTTGCTGCAGGATCACAGTACCTGTTTGTCTGTGCAAGATTGTCGGACCAGCTTTAAAGAGCCAGCTTCAGCTGAGACCTAAAACACCCACTCCAATGAAAATGGTGTTTTTGGTTGTTTTAACATGTTCTTGAAGCATTTTTCTCATAATGTTGGACATAAATAAGGACAATTAAGCTTAAATTGCATTTTTGAGTCTTTCTTTATTCAAATCGTTGTGAATCAGTATAAGACGAAAAAATAGTGTTTGAAAAAGCTTGTAGTTGTTACGTTCAAACTAGAATTAAACTCCCTGCTCTGATCCGTTTTGATGCATCCACTTGCAGACAAATATATCCATTAATGTTTTCGTTTTCCCCCCTTTTTGGGGTGATATTTGGCTCCAAACTGTATGGCTGGATAGCTTCAATATTGTTTGCCATTTTTGTTGCATCGCTAATATTAGCTTGGGGTTGTGAGGGGCTGTAAGATAGTGGGAGAGTGTGTAAACAAAGGGATGATAGAAAATGAGCGTGGGATTATCCGTGCAAAGAGTCCCGCCCACCACTCAGAGTAAAGTTTCTGATGAACTCCGCTCTGTAGAAACTGTGTCTTAGAAAGCAACACAGGATTTTTGATTTTGCCTAAAAATGGAATAATCATAATTAAAAGACCACTGGGAACACTTTTAAAAGATGAAAAGATGTTCGGAGTGGGACTTTAATAAATGTCAGAAATGTGTGTTCAGGTGATGCTCCTTTCAGCAGTGACAGGAAGTGGATAACGTGATCATATCTCCTATAGATAACACTGGATAGACGTAGACATAATGCATGTCGGCACAATTTGAACACCATTTCCTGCCATGAGGAGAAATAGCATGACTCCCCATGCTTTGTTTTGATTTAAAGAGGAAGATTTCTGTAGAAATGAAGTGGATTAAAAAACAAAAGAAATGAGCATCTTCATGATCTTCTCCCGCTCTCTGCAAAGAATCCACTAAATTCTTCTGTGATGGATCACAGTCGGGCATTTTTACGAAGAGGCAGTAGAAAACATTCCACATGAATCGAGATTCAAATTAAATGGCACTGCCAGCAACCTCATGTGGTTCTCATCATTCTTGTAGCCTTCTGCGCCGAGGGTCATGGTGTCAAAACCTGGGCTTAGACACACCTGTGATTAACTGCAGAGCTCTTGAGAGGATCAAGAGAATTCACCCCACAGACCGAGTACATCCAGTTTACACCGATACCAGAAGGTTTTATCTCAGCTTTAAATTGGAGGCAGGCTTCACAGTCCTAAGAATGCAAAGTATTTAATCTGACAGGTCAGTTTTCTTTAATGTAAGCTTGAACTGAGGTGGAAAAAAACTTCATATTCTTGGCTCTGGCTGAAAGCTACAATCTGTGTTGCATTTTGTCTATTATTTCTAATCACCGTCTCTTTTATGCAGCCGATGTGTTTATTCGGCAACTTTTACACAAAAAGCTTTAGCTTTTTGATTTGTTTGACGATAAGAATGACGAGTAAGGCTGAAGTACAATAAAAACGTTCCAGAAACTAGGATTGACTTATAAAAAGGCCATACTCTGTTGGTTAATTAGTGACAGCAGTGACAACACAGAGGACTTCTCCACTTCAAGCAACTTCATGAAAGACCTGGCTCAGAGGATCCAGGTCTTTCAACCAGAAAGAGCTTCAAAGCTAAAAACCCAAAGCTGCAGAGCTAATCAGTAGCTAATGATTCTTCCTGCAACATTCAAAAGCAAGATTCCTCATGATTCTTATCAGGCGGCTGCTGGTACAGCTCCAAAAAGGAAGAAAAAAAACATGTTTTGTTTTATATCGACGAGAATTAATTTTTCTCGCTGCCTTCACTGTACGACTCACTGCCAGATCACCTTCTGACCTGCCTGTCCAAGCAGTCTTCATCAAATGTAGAGTGGGTCAGACAATGACCATTTTACATCATTGCTCACAGACTGTCTAATAAAGCTACATGACACCCTTTGAACTATCTTTGACATTTGCAGGTAATAACTGATAGGATTTCTCACATTTCAGAGGAAGCATAATCTGGTGCCCTCATCCTGGTCCCTTCCTTCAGCCTGCAGCAAAACTCCTCATCAATCTGGACGCCGGGATACGGGGAGGCGCCTGAGAGGAGAAGGGGCAGCAGCATTACATTCAGAACAATGAGTTTGATGTGCCGTAAAAAAACATATATACAATGTAAACATACTCTGATGTTTATAACAAGACTGAAAGAAGTTTACTGTAAAGTGCATTGGATTAGAAACTCTTGTATTACACAACTATGGTTCACTGACCAAGCACAGCAGAAGAATGCCGCTATTATTCTTGTTCAGCCTGGTCATTAATCTGTCTGACATGTCACTTGCTACCTAAAATGTAACCTTAAGAGGTGTTTATTTTTGAACAGAAATGAAAAGAACAGTGTAGACCAAAAGCACAGGGTACTCTGGTCCCTGTGAGAGAAAAAAAGAATGCATTTAGTAGCAGGTAATGATCTTAGAAATGACTGCTCAATATTTCTGTATGTTCAAATTACCATGACTACAAGCTAAATCTCTACGCAGCTGTCTGTCTCAAAAACAAGACAAAAACGGGGATCTGCGTAGAAAAATACATTTCCAGAAGTTACCGTTCTGCTTGGGTTACAGTTCTAGGTGCGGTCACTGTGAACTCCATGAAGTGACATGAAGTCTAGTCTGAAGAAATGCTGAGAAAATAATCTGGACTAGACTTTCTTTGATGCATTTTATTCACTGCTGTATACATGGAAATGAAAGTCTAACAAATACAATGGCGATCTATAAATCCATGTCAAAACTATCACCACTGTAAAAACAGGTAAGGTTAAAAGTGAGGAGAATTATTTAGAAACTATCTGAAACCTTCTCCATATGGTTTTACACTCAAGACAACCGCTCTGATTGGTGTGGTTGGTATTAGTTTCCCTTTCATTGTTCTACATTTGGATCATTGACACATTAAATCCCTACACTTGCAGCGAGGTGGAATCAATTCACAGTTTAAATGTTTAGGTTACTGAACTGAAACAAAAACAAAATTAAAGTGAGTCTGATCCTGCTTTTGCACTGGCTTTGGAAACGAGCATTCAAGCGACTACTTTCAATGTAAAGTCTATGTAAACACGCGGACAGGAGCATTACAGGCCTCCACTATCACATTCACGCATCGCGACACAAGATTTTTAGTCCTTTATCAAGCTCTACTTTCAAAACACATGGCTACTAACTGCGTGATAAAAGTTTAACCAGTTAAATATTGACCAATCAGGAACTCGGATGGGTCCTTTTTAATTCACAGAAATACCAACCGTTTCAAAGTTGATTATGGAGGAGAAATCAATTAATACAGTTTGTGCCCAGCTGGAATTCTATGACACCAATTCTTTCATATATCAGAACAGAGCTGTGAAAGAACAAGACTGGAGCAAGCTTCATGACACTTTGAAATTTTTGACCAAGCCCCCTTCAACTGTGAGAACATGGGCTAGACAGTCCAGTGTGAACGGCATATGCTGAATGCGCGTTCAAGAACCCGCGCTTGGTGCATTCTTGAACACGCATCACAGTGTGTCCGTGGCGTAAGGATTCTGCAAAAATTTCTTTCGATTCAAAAAACAACTCAGCCTTGGTGTACAAGTCAGGATCTCCAGAGCTTTTAGATAAACAGGAGTACGCTTTCTCTGAGATAAGTTTGACTTCTCAGTTGTTATGAGTTTTTGCTTGATACAGAGTACAGAAAATTTGTTAAAAAATGTCAAATCTGAAATGCAAAAACGTGCTCCTGTTCTAATCAAACTCAGTCTAGAGGCACTTTCCTCTACCTCCTGTCATCCAGCAGTGAGACGTCGTCCAACACAGAACAACAATAGCCAAGGTCTGAAGGAACTCACCACAAATCTTCCCAGCTTGGAGCTACTGAACCATAAAATGACATAAAGGAGCCTGCAGCTGGTTTCACCAGCTCTGACAAGACAAGACTGGTAGAAAAAATTAAGTAATGTGGTGCTTTGAAGGAAAACAACAGCACAGTAGAAAAAGTTATAACACTAACCAATTATTATACAGTATTCAGACAAAGGAGCCATTATGAAAAAGCTGAGCAAATATAATGTAGAGATTTTTTTTCTTTCTAAACTTTGATTTTACAGAGAGTTAGATATCATACAATGGAAAGCTTTAGGTGCAATTTTTACCAGTAAGCTAAAAACCTGAACTCTCCAGGAGGATTGACATATTTAGCTCATGAATGATCCAAGGTCCAGCAGAGTTTGACCTCTAAGAATAATCAGGTTTCAAAGCTTCTTTTTTTATTAGCATTTTCTTCTTTTTTATGCTACTTTTAATCTTTATGTGCTGATTTATTTTTTGAGGCCCAGCTAACATCCTCCAGATGTGCAATAAGCGGGAGAAAAAAATGAATCTACGTGTTTGTTGAACAGAAATTAGTTACAATTTTTTTCCCACTTTACTGGCTTACAAAACCAAATATTTGTGGAAACACAGATTCAGAGTGGGTGCCTACTTTTTACTCGAAACTCTCCATAGTTAATCTTACTGTTAGCTTCTCGTCATGCTTCACTGGCGAACAAATCTTCCTTCAGGCAGGCAATGTGTTTACACCCAGGACGGCCTTTTCCCTCTGATCTGGCTGTTTGATTTCTGTATGTTTTTTATGTCACCAGCTGGAATCAAACACACGTGTGTGTGTGTGTGTGTGTGTGTGTGTGTGTGTGTGTGTGTACTTTTCTGCACGCAAGCAGCAGGAAAAATTGCTTTCAGACTGACAATTCAAGCTCAGGCTTTGTCCCAAAGGCATCATTACAAAGTGAAAGAAGATAGTTATTACTCTGTGCATCTGGTGAGGCTGTATGCTGAAGGCACAAAACTAATCCACCAAGCTCTACTTTTAAACTGAACATCAAAATATGCAGGATGGCCTTATGTTAGCTAAAACCTCACATAGACCCCATAGAATTCTAAACTATTTATAAATTAATAATTTGCCAGAACATTAAATTGTCTTTCGTCTCTCCTAAGTCCAGAATAGGTCACACAAACCTTCTATAAGCACTTAGGTTTAGTGCTCATTGACGCAGTCGTCTTACAGAGGGTGTGTGTGTTTTGTTGGAGGTGTTTTGTGCAAATATTGATGCACTGCAATTCAAGATATTTGACCAGGTTTTAAGTAGTTTTAACTTCTCGCCCCCACCTTTCCAAGCTTTTCTCAAAATCAGCACTGTCAAGAAAATCCTTTTGCTTCTTACTTTTGACAATAGAAATATTTTTTTTATGCAATTTTAAAGTAGTTATTTAAAAGTTCAATAAATGTTGACAAAATGTCATTCATTGGAAACTAAAAAATGTCATTTCTGTTCTAAGAATAAGTTCTATGATTTTATGAAGATTTACCAAGTTGGGTCAACTTTTCCAAGATCGTATTCTCATTTAGGTTACATTTTTATCTAAAATGAGTCATTTTCACTTATTACACTTGTTGTTGTCACTATAATCTAAATAAATCACAATTTGTTAAATAAAAGCTCAAAAAAAATACAAACCATTTACTTATTACAAGCAACAAAATTTCTTATTTTGGGGCTGTGCAACATTCAATTTGAAGTAATTCTATAACAGTCAGCTTCTTTTTTTTTTAGCTTTTTTCTTTTCTGAATGCTTGTGTAGAACTCCCTGTTTCTATAAATTGATATTCAATTATAAAATTTATTTTTCGGTAAAAGTGAATGCTGCACAAACAGTTCATTTTATTGTTTTCTTGTGATTTTCTTTTTAAAATTTGTGTTCTTTTCCTGTTTTTAGGCTACCTCTCTTTGTAATGTGGTCTGAATTGCTGCCTGCTGAAGTTTAGCACCAGTAGTCATCACAATATCCGGTAAAGTTGGTAATAAACTAGTTTGGCAAGAAAACAATATTTTTCTTCATGAAAAAGAACAAAATACAAACCAGAAAGCTTTAAACATATTTGTCTTAAAACAACTATTTTATATAATTTCCCCATCAACAGAGCATCTTTTTGACTTTTTCATTTTACTTTTTCTGATCATAGAGCCCATCTTTTGGCTTCAAAAGTGAAAAAATTGTGGAAGTGAATATTTTCTTCATTTAGACTGACTTTACAGATCAGAACCGATCCATGACACTTACCCAAAGAGAAAATCTCCCACATGAGAACACCAAAGGACCAAACATCACTCTGGGTGGCAAATTGTCAAAATGGCCTCAGGAGCCATCCACTTGAGAGGCAGTCGAGCCTGTAAAAGATTGTAAAAGATTGTGGAGATCTCACTTATGGATTGTTTTTCCCACATAACTTCGCTGCAGCCCTTTTTTTCTTTGATAAGCCAGCAATTTACTTTCTGATTCCAATTTCTTTGGTTAAAAATACAATAAATAACAAATATTTTATCATTCAAGTTTCCAAAAAAACTCACGTCTCCTTTGCGAACATAATCCGGGTCTTTGTAGATGTCCCTGGCGAGTCCAAAATCACAGATCTTCACCACATTGTTCTCAGACAGCAGAATATTTCTTGCAGCCAAATCACGATGAATGCACTGATAAAAAAATTAGAAATAAAAATGAATGAAAGAATCTCCTAAAATGATCTTGCATGTCAGGGACATTAAAATGAGGCGCCTGCTGCATACAGGATGACACATGGACAAGTCATCAGCAGATTACAAGAGGAAATATTTTTTTTCCTACATCCAGTCTACAAAAAATGATTCACCGCAATTTTTTTTACAACAATGGCTTTATTCTTCAAAGATGGTCTCATCCTGTTACTGCAAAACTAAGGAATGATTTGAAACAGGAGATGAGTTGCACCTGTTTAAATGATTCAAGTGAGGATACACAACAAACAGGAATAAAGTGGGTCAGATCAGAAGCTCTAAGCACAGTAGGTCACATGGATTTTCATTGATGATGAAGGTTTAAATGTGAATAAAAATAACAGTAACATGCATAGGATGACCTCTAGGAGGAGGACATACCTTCCGTGAAGCCAAGAACTCCATGCCTTTTGCAACTTGGAAGCTGTAGCAAATTAAACTTTCTAGTTTCAGGACTCTTTTTGTATAAATCTTCAGAATTGCAAAAACAAAACGCTTAAAGCTTTATTGATGATGTGATTCTTCAGAAATAAAGATAAATGTGATCTTTAATACAAACATGGCTTTTAAGCAGTATGTTGAGTTCTGCACACCTGCCAGATAAATCAGAGAATTCTTGTGGAACGACTGCAAACGCCCCACAAGACAGTGCGAAGAAAAAGACCTGTTTTAGACATCTTTTCCTTCACCTCTGTCTTTAAACATCCGCCGTGGAGGGAGAAGAAAATAAGTCCCTTTATTGTGCAAAAGAAACGTGTGATGATGTGCGCAGTATGCGGAGGAACTCACAAGGAGTCCTTCCACTTCCCCACCTGAGTAAACATCTAATCAAACCAGAAATAACACATCAGAAACGGAGTGGCTAATGGGCTAAGCATAAGCCAGAGAGCAGAGCCCGGCGCGGGTCAGGACAGGAAACAAACAGCCGCCTCCCCAGACTCTGTGGGTGACAGTGGCTCCTGCTGCAGCGATTGTACTGCTGAGCAGGGGGAGGAAACGTCCCATCAGACCTGAAAACAATCTGCAGGGAGTGTTTGTTCCCAGCCAAAAAAGAGAGGGGCAAGAGTGCGGGGGTTGAAAGGAAGCAAGACGTGCTTGGCCTTTACCGTCTTCCTCTTCCTCAGAGTCGCAGTAGCTCTTATCTTCGATGAAGCCAGAGCTGGCTGAACTTCCGGTGCTGGCCACGCTCTCCAGGCGGCGCTTCATCAGCTCGCTCAGCTCACAGCCTGACCCTGCTGACACCACTTTACCGTCTGGGCTCTGTTCAGTCACACAGATCACGATGAAGCACAGCGCACAAGAAAAAAGCTTTTCACAATTTAAAAGGAAGCTAATCTGCCTAAAAAAAACAATTACAGAATTTCTACATTATGAAGCCCACCTTGTAAACGAGAAAATCATCTCTCTTGCTTCTTAAATAGTTAGATAGGTTGCCATATTTGCAGAACTCCACGATCATCATCAGCGGCCCTGTGAGGACAGAATAATGCAGTTATTCCTGCTGTAGGTAATAGTTCAATCCTAACATCCATGTATGATATTTAACCTTTTTTAAGTCCCTCCAACATCACTTAAATCATGTTTTGTCCCATCCTCTTCACCAGCATTAAAGCTCACCTCCAGGTTTGGTGCAGGCTCCCAGCAGGTTGACCACGTTGAGATGATGACCAATGTGGATCAGGATCTTTAACTCTGACATCAGAGCCTTTCGCTCGTTTGATGTAGCACCTCCTGCAACAAGATACCGCAGTTTAGCACATTCTCTGAATTCCCTTAAAAATGCCTTCCTTTAAGCTTTTTAACAATGTTTTGGCATCTATAATACCCAAACTTAAATATTACCAGACCAGGTTAACTAATTTTAATTAATATTTGTTATAATTGCAGAAGAGTAAATCTTAAAATAGAGGTTTTTCTTATGAACTTTTGTGCTTAATCCGTACACTAGAGTCACAGTTTCCCTTTTTTGGAGCTGAGTGAAAAGTTTCTGAAGCAGAGGTTGTTCATTAATCTGTAAAAAAAAAATCCTGCAAATGATGCAGCTTGATGGCACAATAGATAACTAATAATCTATTTATTTTATTTGAGGATTCTGAAAGACCTTGTGATAAATCTTTAAAATAACATTTTTAACATAAAAAATAGGATTTAATTGAAAGGAGTTCATGGGAAAAAAAGGAAATGACTGACTTTACAAGATAAATCAGTTTGTCGTCTTCACAAATGTTAATGATGAAGATTAAAAAGTTCCTCTCTTTCCCAACTATGTTTATGAAAAAAAGGTCTGAATGACAACAATAATCTTTATTCTATGTAGTTTGAGTATCAGAAACAAACAGCGAGAGTGTGATCCTCTGTTTCATGCAGTGACAGAAAGGTGAAACTGGGAGCTACAGTTTCTTTGAATGCTTTCATCTTTATTTGGAAACATTAGTAATAAGTGAGACAGAGTTAAATCAGCAGCTAGACTTGCAAAAAGGGAACTTCAATCTTTAGAAAGTTTATTTTAGTGGTGGAGCAACAGCCTTTACTGCCATGAAACCTCTGGTTTAAACCAGTTTTCTAAAGAGCAGCACGCAATAGCTCGCATATTTAAAGTGTCTTCTTTATGGCTACTTTGTTGTGTTGAATTTTGATTTGTCAATATTGATTTTTGATGGTTACAAAATAGTCATTTTAAGGGCTTGTGAAAATTTTAAAAATTGCCATTGTTAACACTAAAAAGCAGGAGTTACATAGAAAAAATGAATGAGCGAAAATAATCGGAATTATCAGAGGTCAATATTATTGCTTTTTTTCTGCATTAGGAGATCCCACCTTTGAGCATTTTAACTGCAACAGTCTTGCAGGTTGAGAGCTTGTCGATTCCAAAGGCGGAGGCCTCAACCACCTTTCCAAAAGCTCCGTGGCCAAGAGTTTTTCCTGACAAAGGCAGAAGATGATCGTTAAGATGAGCAGGTAAAATGACACAGAGCCTCAACCCGTGGTCACCATTTCCATTACATTGAAAAAACAGGTTAGAGGAAGTAAAAAACCTGGTACCCTCTATGTTGTCTTGTCTTAAATTTGTGGAAAAGTTTCGCTTGGATAATTCAAGCGATGCAAATCATACTAACGTTTTTAAGATTCCCAGAGGTTTTTTTTTATATTCTTGTTTCGGAGGTTAAATAAAGGTTTGGTTTTTATTTGAAGTTTTTTTCCCCATGAAATGACAGGTATGTATCACCTAGCCGAAGGCGATCCCGGGGAAACTCCCACTTGCTGCTGTCGTACTGGAGGAGGTCGTCCTGCTCGTTGAGGGGATACTCGTCAGGATCAATGATGATGGACGGACCCATCTTGTAGTGTGCTGGCTGCTGGTGTACATTCATAAAACAAAGTCAATTTTATGATACATCCTTTCCCCTATGAGCTCAAGAAAACTTGAACTTTCAGTTTTTTTAGTAAGGAAGCAAAAATGATGAGGTTCAGATTTTCACCAAAAAGTCAGCAAAAAAGCAGAAACATGCCCCTTTTTTAGTTTCAGTACATAATGTTCTTTCTTTTAAGTCACACATTCGGAAATAGTCCTGAATTCCAGCTAAACATGCACGAATTACTCATTCTCGTCAGCTGAATTCCTTGGTATTAAGAAAAGGAACAGCAGAATTGTAAAAATGCTGTGTCATTACTAACATCAGCCTCACAGGATTTCCAAGAAACAAATAAAGAGAGGCTAAGCCCTACCTTCCTTAGCTTTCGAATGAAGAGGATCAGCATGAGCCAGAGGAACGTGGCAGCAGCTCCAGTACACACCAAAATGATGACTTCAATGTTTGGCTTTCCGTCTTCCCCTGGAAGGAAAAAAAACCTCCTGTAAACTGTCTGATCCTCAAGACTCTTTGTGTTTTTCCTGATCTCATTTTGTTACAAGAAGAATTTGGTGATTAAAGAAAAAGCACTTGTATTTTAAATTAGCTTTAAACATGCAAGCCAACTTATTGCTATTTAACCTCCAAAGTACAAACATAAAGCCATAGATAAATTAAATAAGTTTCCACTCATAAATAAAGCTCATTCACATTTCATTTTATACCCAAAGACGTCCTGTTTCACAAATATTTAAAGCTCTTCATCTTTTTTTCCTTTTCAGTGCCCTGCTGCCACCGTTACTTTTCTGGGAATCATTAATCGTCCACTCAACACTTGACAGAGGTTACGTCCTGCACATTAGCAGGCCTCGGCCAAAACCAGGATCATAAAATTCAAAGAGGAATTCTGTGGCATTCCTGAAAACTCTGGAGGCTCGGCTCAACTGCGTTTATTTTTTTCATTTTTTTGGTGAAGTCACCACAGAGATGTTTATAGTGATGACAGGAAAGTAAAGCTCCACAAGGACCTTTATGATTTCTCTGGAGATTCACACAAACCTCAAGACTAGAAACCAGTGCAGAACATGGAAGTATTAAACAAAGTGTTTTGGTTTTTAACTTGACGTCTTCTTTTGGAATTTTTATTTTCTACTCCACTTCCAGCTCCTGCCATAATGCCATACTACAGCGTCACAGTAATTAGGTACACAGATGCCCCTGCTTTCTGATACGTTAGACTGCAGATTAATTCCATTTCTCTACCAGTGTGTTGTATACAGTTTGCACCTGAAGTCCGTTTAACTTTCTTGCCTGCCAAATGCCTGACCACGCCTGCCTGTTTTGCCAATTTTGTCTCTTCCTTTGTTCCACCCTTTCATCCATCTTCAGAACAATCTGAATCTCTTTGGGGGTCACAGTGCAGTTGGAGCTACTGTACTATTGTGCAAAAGCAGGGTACACTCTGAAAAGGTAATTTAGAGACATCAATTAACCAATGAACCATGTTTTAGGACTAAGGAAGAAAGCCAGAGAGCCCGGAGAAAACCCACACATGCATGAGAAGAACATGTAGACTTCACACAGAAAGCTCCCAGTCGGATTTCAAACCAGGGCTTTCTCATTGTGAGGCAAGAGTGCTACCCACCACAAAGTGTTTCAGGTATATCACAGTTTTAGATGTATCACATTTAACTGTTGTTGCTTTTGTCATGTTTACATTGAACAAATCTCTAAGTTTCTGCAGACAAACCTGTCTCCTTAATCAGGCCATCAGGGTTCACCATTACTGACTGAAACTGAAACTATTTACTGGTATATGATTTTATAACTTCAGGGTGCAGTATTTAAAATACATTTTAGAAAAAGCTTAATCGCGTGACTTCTTCCCCAAACTTGACTCAATAGTGTCAGCTTCAAGGGAAAAATATTTTTTCCCATTTTGATTCCACAAGTGTTTTAGGATTGTCTCCTGGTTTGGTTCCTTTGATCATGGCCCTTGAAAGATCCTACTAGGGGCAACCAGCTCGTAACAACAAAGCTCCTGTAGGATCTTCTAATCCTTCTAAAAATCCTATCTCTAAATTTGGCTATAAATGTCTGTATCTTCTTGATACAATATCTTATTTTCAGAAGTAAATGGGAGTTTTTGGGTTGTTCGGGGGGTACTAAGGACAAAGTCAAGTAAATGACCATCTAATTATTTTATAAAACTTTGTTTTTTCAGGTCTGAAATTGAGTTGGTTGTCTAACTCACCGAGCACTGTGACCACAGCGCTTGTTTTGGCGAAGCCCTCAATATTTTGGGCAACACACTCGTAGAGCCCCTCATCTTCTTTCTTCACCCTTTCTATGACCAGAGTGCCGTCTTCTTCCAGGGTGACACCTTCAGTCAAAAAACGTTCAAGTTCATTTCAAGTGTGCAAAATATGAAACATCTGAATTTTTTATTGTTCAGTTCGTACTGTCATAAATTCAGTGTAGAGTTTTATTTCAGTAAAATAAGCTAGAAACACAGTTTTTAGCACAAGTTCACCATGTGAGCTTTTAAAACATATTCTGAAGTAAACAGGAATCAAAACTTCAAATATTCTTTCAAAGAAAAGGTTGGTTTTATAGTGTCAGTGTTTACGAAAATTGTATTCTTGTGGTTACCTGGGCTCTCCTCCACTAGTACACCATTCTTGTACCACAAGATGTGGGGCCGAGGAACTCCCAAAGCATAGCAGGCCATAACCAGGGTGCTGCTGCTGTTCACGTCTTGATTTGTCAGATTTTGACTGAGCCATGGCCGTTTTCTCTCTGCACAATGCAAAATAAAAAACTTTCATTTGTGTTGTTCGCACAGCATTTGAGAGAAAGCCTCAATATTTGCATTCTCAGGAGATGCAATTGACAAAAACTGTTGCTGTAAGTTTTTTTAGGCAGAGCAGAAGTGTAAGTGTTTCTTTGTCTAACATACCTTCCACGATTAGCCTAGCTGTCTTGATGTCAACCCTCTTGTAGAGGTTAGAGGCTCGGCACTTAAAACCTGCTGTGCTGTTTTGGGACACGTTGTGCAGATGGAGGGAGAGTGATATGGAGTAGTGGCTCAGCTGAAGGCTAGAAACATCTGAGGTGATCACTTGATTCCTGGAATCCAGCCACTGCAGGTCGGTGTAAAGGTAGCGGGTTGCCCAACAGGTCAGTATGACGTCATCGCCCTCTATGGCTGTCTGGGGTTCGACAGTGACTTCCTGGTGATCTTTGAAGAAGATTGTGGAATTATTTTCTGGAACATTTATGTCTATCACAGTAAATCCTCTGTAGCTAAATTGTGTGATCAACATCTGTTTCACATGCGTTCACCTGATATTTTACAATAGATTTAACATGTAAACTTTGCGTCAGAAGAGCAGGAATGCCATCATTCCAGTTATTTCCTGTTTCATCACTATTAATTGGAAGCATGTTGGCGGACGACACTGCTGACAGTGATTCCGCCTTCATTCAACTGGAGCGAGGCTGAGTATGTGACCCAAGGGAAGCAGACTGTGCTTGTTTATTCAGTTTGCTGGAAAGCATTCTCTGTTCCGTAAGAGAAGACAGCTGTTATTACAATTGTGCCCTTTTCTCTCTCGCAGCATTCCATCCCTGTCCTTCGTTCTCACCTTTGGAAGAATCCCTTTTGTCCTGGGAATTCTATAACTGTGGGAGAATATTTTATAGTACTTGGCATTCCATCTTTAAAAAGGTTCATCTACACCCTAAATTCCCCCCACCCCCCTACACACACATCTGTCCAAGCAGTCCTTCACCTTTATTGCAGTGAGCTGAGCTCCGTATGTGCAACAATACCTCATCTCTGCCGTTCTTACATATCTGTCTAATCATTTTGAGAACACTTGGAAATGCTCAGGTGCACATGAAAGTCAATTGTCACTGCAAACCAGAGGACAAGCATCTAACTGCAGTTGTTCATAGCTTTTTATTTAAACGTGTGCCGTTACAGCCCACCATATGGCTCAGGACATATTCTCCTCACTTCCGCCCAGAAGTCGTGCAGCTACACTGGGAGATGTTTTCAATTAATGCCCCCCTCTGGTCTCTTCATTGCACAACACAATCTGCACATTCCTTCCTTGCTTGTGCTGTTTGTTACAGACAGCACTGTAGCTGATTTGAAATAACCCAGCACAGAGCAAGACTTGATTTGCAGTCAGAGTGATGCTAATTATGCGAGATCCTTCGACTAAAATGTCCAATAATTCATGACCGTCGGAGGAGCTCCGATGCTATACTCACCACCAACGAAGAAAGGTACTATCATGGTGCTCATGCCGTCCTCATTCTGAGCCACGCAGGAGTAATTCCCCGACACACGAGCATCCTCAATCACCAGTGTGCTCACCGTCTAAAACATTTGGTATCAGTTAATAGCTTTAAGAGATGTCTGCTAATCAAAAAAATCTCATATTCACTTTGGTTCTTTTGTGATTTGCAATCATAGTACTGAGTTTATGGTTAGCAGGTGCAAGGCCTGCTCTGCATCTGAGATGTGTTATTGTCCCCTTTTCTTGACCTGAATATGACAACATCTAGAGTTAGATATGGTGTTTTTCAGCCAAGAAAATGTCCTTCACACAATTCAAGAGCTCTACTAACATACCAGATTTTCAAAAACACATGTTAATTTGAAGAGGTAAATTGGGGTGAGAATGTTGGATTGTGAAAATTAATGACCCATATCAATGAAAAAAAATCGTTTTCTGGTGTTTTTAACATATGTACAGAAAAGTGAGATTAAATTTACATTTCAGAGTATTTCTTTATTTAAATTGTTGTGAATCAGGAGCAGACGAAAAATGCTGACAGAAAAAGTTTGTGGTTGTTACGTTAAAGCTATAATCAGCAAGCCACAAGCTCCCCGCTCTGCTTCATATCAGTGCACCGACTTTAGACAACTAGATCCATCTCCTTCTTTGTTATCTTTGTCTGAGCTGGAATCTGACTCCAAACTGTACGGCTGGACAGCTCCAATATTGCTCTCCATTTTTTTGCACTGAGAGTGCTAGCTTGGGATTGTGAGGGGCTGTCAGCTAGCGGGAGAAAGCGTAAAAAAAGGGATCATGGGAAATTAATACAGGCTTACTCCCCACCAGTGATCCTGTCCACAACTCATAGGTGAATTTCAAATAAACTCCTGCCGTTCTGCAGAAACTATGCTCTATATGAAACGACACAGGTTTTTTTTTTATTTTGGCTAAAAATGGCATCATTATAATTAAAAGACCACTGGTAACACATTTACAATAGATCAAGAGATGTTCAGAGTGGAACTGTTGGGGTTTGGGGTTAATTGCATCGTTTTAGTTATGGGATGTTCAGCTATTTGACAGGGAGTATATGATGTAGGGTCTGCTTTGGGGTGTTGATAGGCTGTAAAATAGGTCTGCAGTCCTTGTTGATATGTCATCTGTCAAAACACGATGAAAGAGTATTAAATTACAGCTACAACTCACTCCCATGTAACTTAAGATTGAAAGCAGTCACTGGGCTCACTGCTGAAGGGCTGACCTGACCAGACGCACTGTGACCTGTTGTGCCCATGCAGCCCTCCCATGTTTTCCTTGCACACTGACCCAGGCCATTCTGCCCCTCCACCGGGTCTCATGGAGAGCTTCTCAGAGGCTTGGCCCTCACCGTGTTCTTATTCATGGGCCAAAACGATTTATGTGGGGTGACAGAAAGGAATTTGCTTCCAACAAATCCCCCGTCTTTTAAAAGGCTGCTTGTTATCATTGACCCTTAGTCCTTACCCCCATAAAACACCAGGACCAGCCACAAGAACCTGTAAATAAGAAGTTCCTCATACTTATGTCAGACACTGATGTCCCGTGAAAATGTCAGAACTCACTTTCTCTGAGTGAGCGCATAATACATTTAGAAGTTTATTTGAGTTTTAACACAAAGATTAGCGGTTAATTCAAACCTTAATTTGAGCCAGCCTGCCATTGTGGGCTCGATGAACCTAATCCTGCAGACAGACTGAGGCAGGGCAGCAGAGGGCTGCTCTTAATTATGTTTGGGGTTAACAATTTTAGTAACAGACTTCCCCAGGACATTTGAACTCGTGTATACAGTTTTCCCGCTGTGATGGGTGTTCTGGTTTTACATGGCAATGTGTCTTTAATTGGAGATCACACACTGGTGTTTCAGCGGTGACTTGCAGAAAGCAAAATTTTTATACAACACAAACATTGACAAAGTGTTTTATGAAAAAAAAAGAGAAAAATATAAAGCTGCAGTTGTATGATGTGTTGTTTTTCTCCATATAAAAGGAATGTAGGGGACATTTTACTCCAATAAAGTTAATGGTCTCTGGCAGTTATGAGTGCCTTAAAGTCCTTCTTCTACTAGAGGCCTTGTTTTCTGCACAGAGGCTTTTGTAAAAGGATAAAACCAAAGTGGCACGGCTGGGCTTGCTCTGGTGGGGAAGGAGCACAGGGGAGCAGACAGCCAACGGGAAGTTTGGTGTTCTGAGGCGAGACGCTGGGATCTTATCCTCTCCCAGAAAGACTGTTTTTGTGCACAGTGCATGAGAAAATTACTGAAATGTTTGAGTGTGACTGCTCACAAGCGATGGGGAACTTGCATGCAGTCCAAACTAAATGTCTTCCAACCATGCATCAGGGGGATCAAAGTTAAAAGTCTGTGTTGTTCTGCTTGAAGTTGGTGAGGAGAGGCAACAAGAGGATGTCTCTGAAAGTGCACTGTGTGCTGCTGAGACAGTTACATGGTGTAAGCACTTTCAATTTGCTCAGTGCCTCATTTTTTTAAATGACCAAATCTAAATTTATTACAAGTTTTGATTGACAATAGTGTTTGCCAGAACCAAAATGAATATAACCCACAACAATGAGTCATTCAGTTTTTTTTTTTTTGCATGAATTAATTGATTTACATACCTTGTTTTTACCTTCCACCTCTTCAACCATAGCATTTATGCTTTTGATCCAATTTCTGGAATAGTTTCCTTGTTTATCCGTGTTGACCATGATTGGTTCGGTGTAACTCAAGCAACTGCAGAAGCAAAAAAAAAGACTTATAGGAAAACCTTCAAAATGAATGGCTGCACTGAACAATTTGGCTGCTTTGAAAAGAAATGTTGTTGACATCAGACAATCAATACTGTAAACTTGCTATCGAACTCGACCAGAAATAAATTCTAGTGATCCAGATCCCCCCACCCCCACGCCAAAAGCCAGCATGGCGAACAATCAGCTTGATGAGAGGAGAAGCAAAGGAGGAAACAGCAGCAGCGACAGGAAAGGCCGTGCATCACATCTTACAGGAACCCCCTCCCCACACCCTCTTAAGCACACACTCTGGCCAGAAGAGATAAGGTTGATGTAAGACCTTGATGGTCAACAAGGGGCAGCTGATAACTTCTCAACCTAGTGATAAAGACATACTCGTATTTCTGCCACCTCAACTATTAGCCCTATTTTATGTCCAGCCCTGGAAGCCTCCGTCAACCCTCCCAGCTTCCCAGTCCTGTCCAAACTCCACAAGATAGCGATGAGATATGATCTTGAGGGGCTCTTTTTTGAACAAACAATGACACGCACTTTACAGGATAAGGCCAGTACAAAAAAAACAACAACATTTTACACAATTGGCCTCCCAGCAGGCTATAGCTGTTCCTAGGTCTCATTAGCTGCCTGCTACAGCACAGCCACTGTTCTTGCTGCCAGCATTGATTATCTGTGGGTCTGCAGAAGTATTTGCTTTGAACTCTGCTTTTATCTATGATGCATCTAGTAAGAACACATTCTTCTCCATTACAGCTTGATGAAAAAATAACACATGAAAGGTATAAAACAATACAACAGAATTCAGTTCACAATGTTGTTTCTCTTTTAATGGAGTGTGAGCCTGATAAGCTCAGTCTAATGATCCATTGTTTTTCTGATCTTTGCAGCTCGCATGTCTTCTGTCTCAATATTCCTTCTCCAAGTTGGTTCACTTCTAGGCCACCAGTCATGCAGTCACTCCAGTCTGTTCAGACTGTGACTGCACTGGGAATCAGAGATTAATATATCTCGGCAGAGCCGCTGACCGCAAGTGAGAGGGCGTTTCTCTGGGGGTGCTTCTTTTTGGTTTAAATCAGGGGTCTAAAACAGAAGCAGTGAGTCAGAGAAAAACTGGTTTCCTGGGTCAGACCGGCAGTTTTGTTTCCCATAGTAGCATATTTATTGTGGGATGCAACATAAACCAGAGTTTATACTTGATGTTATTACTTAGGCTGTAAAAAAACAGAAGTACAATTTTTCATCATCGGATTAAAATGACTCATTTTTTTCAACAAACATTAAAAAATCAATAATTTTAATGGTTTACTTTTTAAATAAAACAAACTAAAATTGAATAACCTGAAGGTGTAGGTTATGATACGCAGACAGGCTGCCGAGGCCGGCTCTAGGTCGACGTCATGAAATGGGCGCCACCCACACGGAGCAAAAGCTGGTGCATCAGAGATCAAGAAGTCTTACTTCCGCATAAGAAAATTAGCTGTGAAAATAACTATTTTAATATAAAATGTGCTCTTCGGTGTGCGGAGGTAATATATAATCATATATATGGATGTAGTATACCATAAAAGGCTTAAGGAAAGGAGAATAAATGCATTTTCTTTAAAAAGTAATCAGGATGTTTTTACTTTTTAAAGAATGCATTTTCTTTAAAAGTAATCAGGATGTCTTTATGTTTATATAATTTTTTTTTTGTTTTAGGTTGGTTCTTTTACAAGTTTAGGTATTTCTAATATTCTTTTATAGTAGGCACTTTCCGGACTGCTTTCAGTTTTTAAGTTTCTGCAGGCACTTTCCATCTTGTTCAAGTAAATAGCAACATGAGAAAATGTGCTTTGCAGAGTGTGATTGAAGCCTGATTTGAGCATGTAAAGGCAAGCTTGACTTGTCATTGGAAGCACTGAAACCAGTATAAAACCCAAAAAATAACCTACAGTTGCATAGTAATATTTGATCGTTGGCATATTGAAACTGTAAGATTATACTACGGCATTCATGGAAATAAAATGAACAGATGTTTTTAACTCACTATTTAAGCGTTGGGTCTTCATGACAAGGCTGCCACTGCCATGTGATGTTTGGCAGCGGGTGTGCATAGGAAGTGCAGGTTAGCTTGTGCGGCTTTCCAGACTTGTAGGGCTGCACGTTCATGGTGGTGAGTTCTGCCTCTGAAATAGTTGGTTTCACTGTCAAAGAGACAAGCACATAAATACGGTGGCCCTGAAGTGCAAAACACATCAACAAGTCACTTAACGCAAAAACATATCATAGACAATAAAACAAAGCAAAACAAGTAAAAAGATGGGATTACTTTTTTTTAATGCCATAAACCAAAATGTAAAAAAAGAACATTTCAGAACACAAACTAATTTCTGGTTAAAAAGCTGAACAGTAGTCATCATCATCAGTAATGTAATGCCCCATAAAACCTTTCTCGGTTGTTTTTTTTGGGGGGGATTTTTTAAATCATTTACTTTGATTTTTCTGGAAACATCTTTCATTAAACTTTTCTTTCCAAAACAGTACCTTTTTATTTAGTTGTATTTTTCTTGGAATTGCACTTTTTTATTTTGGAAATATGCCCTGGTCCTGGATTTTTTTTTTAAATATAATGTAATGTTATCATTTGTTTTGCTTTTTTAATTGTCGTTGTGATCATTAAAATGTTTCGTGATTTGACTTGCACTTCAACGCCACTGTACATAAAAACACAAACGCTCATCGACTAGATTTATTCCTCACAAGCAACAAAACACAATAGTTTTTTGCTCTTGCATCTAAATTTGTGTGGGATGACATTTGTAATAGAGTGACTTGAAAACAATCTTGTCACTAAATCCATTTGTCCTTCAGACGCTGTGCAGAAGAATGGAAGGGTGACTGTCTAGCTGAGGGTCAAACGGTGACCCCGCTGTAGCGCCGCTGTTGCTAAGTTTCTCAGCCATGTGTGCCGTAATGAACAACAGACCATAACAATTGTGCCAACTCCGAAGGTCATCAACATCACTCAGCCGTTGTCTGTGTTTTAAAGGAGCTCAAATATCTGAAAGCACTCACATAACTGCAGGAACCTGCCTGTGACTAAACCCACTGACGTACACCACCATCCTTCGGCGCACATTCATAAAGTGACAACCCTAAACAACAATGATGAACAAAAGCTCAAAATAGCGGTTTAATTGATCCCAGAACTCGCTCCTCACTTTGCTTGTGTGTGTGTGTTTTATTTTTCTTATGTCGTTCCAATAAATAAAAGGAGGGTGAAGCAGCTCAGTCAAGGGTCATAAATAAAGTTTATACAAGCAAGAGGTCTGATTTTTCCACTTTTTTGGCACGCTAGTGGGATTCCAAAAAAAGAGTTAAAAGAATGCGGTGTGAGAAACTGTACTGCCCCCCATGGCAAACAACATTTTTCTGTCCTCAATGGAGGGCAGTCTCTATCAAATATGCCACTACATTTACAGCCTTTGAGGGCTATGGTGTTCCTTTTAGAGCCATAAGAACGATGAATTGTACGTTCACTCCTTGCTCCTCACATGATGTAAACATATAGCATGGGGCATGTTTAAAAGGAGAGCCCCCTACATACACATGGTGAAGATGCAAATAAATGTAAGGGACTGAGGGATGGGGGCTAGTGTTTGTGTGCACAATCAAGCTCAGGCCATTTACACACTGCGCCAAGCCCCTTCAAAAGAGCCTCAATAATCAACAACAGCTGCCTCTGCTACGTCAGTCCAGGCCTGGAGTCAACAAGCCCCCAAATTCCTCTCATACTAGTGCCGCTACCTGCAGTCCAGTGAACTGGACAGAGAGCAGCAGACTGCGTTCTTGAGTAGCCTCAATAAACTGCTTGCTAATCTCTGTTAGATTGGCCACTTCTAAACCCATTTTATATGAGAAGTTACCTTCAACCACCAGAGTATAGCTGAGGTTCCTGTATAGGTTCTTCAGTTTGCTGCCCACAGTTATAGTGAAGATGCCAGCATGCTTCTGCTGCACATCGTTGATGGCCAAGCTATAATCTGACATCTTGTAACACGTGGAATTCTTCTGAATGAGGACCCCATCTTTATACCTGAAAATTGAAAGAAAAAGAGATATAACAGTCTAATAAAGTTGTGATGCTATAAAAAATACAGAAATATACAAAGCACGCAATAAAAAAATGAATTAAAGGGCCTATCCCCTGCTATTCTTAAGCCTTTTATAATACGGTACACAATATCCATGTATTTGATAATATATCACCTTTGGCTTACAAAATAACAATTTTTAAATGAAATATTAGTTATTTTCCTGAGTTCTTTTCCAACCCGGAAGTAAGATGTCTTGATCTCTGAGACACTAATAGCTTGTTCTCTGTGTGGTTGTCGCCCATTTCATGACGTCATCCTAGAGTCAGCCTTGGCAGGCTGTTCTCACTTATCTACGTCAGCTCGTAGATATCAAAATACCACCTTGGGGTTTCTTTTTGTGAGGAATGAACATTATAATACACTTAAAAGATCAGAACAAGATTTTAAATACAATCAAATACAAATAAATAAATTAAAATTTTCTAAAGAAAGTGTAAATGTAAAAACTTTAAGCTATTTGGATAGATAGTTTAGAGCAGAAAGCAAAGAAATGAAAAAGCTGTAAAGAAAAGTATATAATAAAACTTAACACTGTTAGCGAGGCTCAAGATGCAAATCATTGCACGTGTCATTCAATTTCAACTAAAGATTAACTGTCAAGTCATTTTTTTTGTGACTGGAAGATAGTGGGACATGCAACAGATCAGTGACACAGTTGTATGCAAAACAACAGATTTTAGAATGAAAAATGGTCAGAGGTTCCCCACCATGTTCACAAAATGTGAAAGACAATTCTGAACATTCTTCCTAAAACTATACATATTCTAAATAGTTTACCATCCATACTAAACTTCATTGATATATTTTAAGAATATAAGACATCTCAGAGCCGTCATCAGTGTGTGAATGTGTGTGTGGATGGGGCTGTCACTGTAAAGTGCTTTGTACAAGTATACGCCATTTACCATCTCTGTGTGTAGGTCTATGGCACAAGGCCAAGAGCCATCTCCTGATGCTTGTGAACTCTGAGCCCTGAAGCAGCTTTTTATTAAAACAGGCAAGATTCTGTCATGAATATCACAACATGGGCTAAAGAACACATCTGGAAAATACTGTTGCAGAACACTGTCTTGGGGTTAAATGAATCAAGAACTTGAAATTGATTTTTTGGAATCCAAGGACACTACATCCTTTGGACTAAAAGCCAGAAGGGCCACTTTGACGTGTTGTTGGCATTTGTTTTAAAAGTACATCTGTTCTAGTATTAGGGATGTGAGTTATAAGGTGCCAAAACAGCTTTTTCTCTAACACTTTCAGACAAGACCTAAGAATATTGAATGGCTTAAACTGCAGCATCTGGTCCCATCCATTCACAGATACACATAAAACATTGCATTTTGGCTTTACAAACCATAGCGTCACGTCTGGCTTGGGCACGGCGTTGACCTTGGGCTCAAGCACAATCCTCTTCCTGCCTTCATTCACTACTACTGTACCAGGACGTTCATGCTTGTAGGAGACGTTTATGAATGGATGCTCTGCAACAGACATTTATCATTATAAACATCAATGTGGACATTCAAATATAAATGTAATAAATATTAACCACTTGATGCATATTGATGAAAATATGTATCAAACCACTTCGGCTCAAAATTACGTCAATTAAGCATCTACTTTAAAGTTAAAACACAAGTAATTTTTTTTTCATAGCTGGAAATAAATTCCAACAAGGGGTTAAAGTCTCACTGATGGCTGCTTACCGAAGACATAGACTCTTGCAGACACATTCAAGTGTTTGATGGTTTCAAGTTCAGCTTTGCAGTGATAGACTCCTCTGTCCTCCAAGGTAACATTTTCAATCCGCAGACTTTTCGTCCTCACCTTTAGGCTACCAGTGATGTTCTGATAAGGATATGTTTGGTGTTCTTTCTGAAAAAACAAAGACCGCACCATAGACTTAACTGAAGGTATCTCTGGAGTGTTTCATTTCAGTCGAACTGAACATACATTCCTATTTGGGTAATCCCAGGAAAAAGCAATCAATCCATTGGCAGAGGTTTCCACACTACAGTTGATGGTGAAGGTGTCCCCAATCAACACTTTGACGCGATCTGGAGTGATCTTTGCATTTTGTAGCATAGAACCTGCGAAAATAAGATATGTTAGAATGAGAAATGGGCACAGGAACTGAAATTTGAATCTATTCCAGAAAACAGGACTCACTCAGCCTCTTTGGGATGTAGAATAACTTAAAGTGGCGTCCTTTGATGACAGAGTTACAGGTGAGCAGTGAATAAGTCTTGTAGGGACCATAGCGAATCTTGAAGCCCACCGTTGGGTCCCATTCCATTTGTTGAACAACATCCCTTGATAAATTTGGGAGCTGCAGCGATGAAGACAAAGCCGGTGTTTTCAGCGAGGTTGTGCATCACAGATCACTGAACCAAACAAGCTGAAGAGGAAGGCACTCAACTTGATTTAATTTGTAACTCATGCTTTACTAGGCTCACCTGGGGACAGAAATCTGTTAGAGGGAACGTCTGATTAGCTTTTATTGTTTTTAAGGGATCATGACCCCCCTGTAATCATTTATGCCAAAGAGCATGCGACATTTCAGGCTCTACATGACTGACTGCTTGTTTCTGTTCCAGAAGAACTAAGGAAAGTGCATGAAGGGAGCCAAAGATTGACTAGTCGATAAGCCATCAGACTCTGATGTGTTTGTTCTGGTTTGTTCCTATGATAAATGGACATTTAGCAGCATTTCTTTCAGTTGCATTCCCCTTTGTGCTGAGATACCTGTTGTTTCCTGTATTTGGACACACTGTGTGCTATTCTTCTGCTGCATTTCCTTGTTTGTAAGAATTGGATTATATTTAGCCGCAGGGTCTATTCTAAGAGAAGCACTCCTAGAGGACCTTCCTGTTCATACAGGAGGCAGACACTACGACTCCCTAAGCTTCCCCTATTGTAGCCACCCATGCCCGATTCCTGTCTTAAGAGGTAAAGTGGTTTACCACACGCAGGGTGTGAGAACCAGAGGGCCTCTGAGCACATGCTGGATGCACCCCTTTATTTTCTTTCCAGGACAAATAGGAAAGCCCTGTTGTGGTATTTATAGTAATTAATTTTCCAAATGATGGATAAATATCCTGCCCCCAAAGACGAAGGCTTGTGTACGTGTGGGCAGGGCCTTACCGCTGTGAGTGTTACAGAAGTGTTGGGTGAGGTGGTGCGGCAGGGGATCACAAGGCTGCTTTCGTGCCTGTAGTTCAACAGCACGGAGGTAGTGCTGTTTTTCTCCACAAATGGTTGATCGGGATCTGAGGGATGTTTAAAAGAAAAGTCAGCAAGCTGTAGCCACCTGAGGGCTTTTTGGGTGCTGCTATTTTTTCACCATCTTCCTCTGTTATTTTTTCACACCCTCAGGAACGTGTAGGTTCAGTTTACCAGAGTTTGAGTGAGGATGAATCATGTCAAATTATGCTGTAACTGACTACTGCAGATGGCACAGTGTCCTGCAGACACAACTGATGACGGTAAGATGCAAAGCTGAGGTTAGGAGAGTACAACTCTAACCCAGAGCCTCCTGGGACAGACTCCCATCGACCCCCCTCCAAAGAAAAATGGATGGCTAAAGCTAAGATCTCAGGGTTGCTGCTCCAAAGCAGTCAAGCATCAAACTAGAACTGTGGGAACCTAACTGTTTCACAAATACCCCGAAATGTGTGTGAGGTCAAGCATTGGTGTGATGAAGGCAGCTGTTATCTGAAAAGTGAGTGTGGATCATAATCTAATAAACAATTGAAGGCTTTGAAAAGAGTGTTCAAGACTAAACACAGCAGAGCCAGGCAAACTGGGAACAACATCCCAGAGGAAAGGAAATGAAATGAATCCACTTTTATAAACCCAACTATTAATTGGACTCATATCAAAAACCTGTGTGTTTACATGAACTTTGTAAAGGTCTTCAAAACACTTAAGTTTGACGAACTAACGCTAAATTTGTACTCTGACCTCCTTACAAAACTGCTGCTCGGATTGGCTTTCATTTGAGCTAGATACTGTAATTCTGCAGAGTGACGCTTAAGGGAAAATTTAGGAAAACAGTAGCTGAAGCAGGAAATCAGCCGATGAGCAGAGTTTCCTGTGCAATCAAGCTTACCCCTTAACCTTCAGAAGAAACCACACTACTACAGGAAAGCTTCCTTTCTCTGTCTCTGAGCGCGACTTATGGCTCTTACGTCTGGATGCCATAAGATTAGAGTCAGCATCCTGCATAAGTAACATTAAGCAGTATGTGTGGAAATCCCAAGTCATAAGAACATCTGAACATTAATTTGTAGCCCATTCTTAATAATATTTCAGATTATATAATTGAGAAATACTTTAATTATATTTAGTCAGTTCACTGTTGTATGAGGTTTTGTAAGTCTCACCTTTGACAAAAACGTATGTGGTGTACTCTAAACCTGCTTTCGAGGATCTGCAGGTGTACCTCCCAGTGTCGCTGGCTACCAACTGTGTGACTGTCAGCTTGCTGCAGTGGGAGTAATGTTTGGAGTGACACCGCTCCACCTTCACCCCGTCCGATGACAGCAGTCGTTGGGCAAGAGTCCAGTTCAAGGCGCCATGACCTCTGAAAGAGGACAACAACGTCCATTAGTTGACCGCAGTGTCAAAATCTGCATCTATACTCTGCAGCACAGTTTGAATCTATTTTGAGGTAAAGTGTCACAGCTGGCAAACGGCCTTGTAAGCCTTTCAGTTTAGGACGACAGCGGCTGCTTCCACCCTCGGGAATTTCTTGCCTGATGTTCATTTCGAAGTTTATTTGGAGTTAATCTAGAGTCATCCGATACCTTGAACTTTCACATGGGAACATGTTTTTTTTTAAAGACGTGCTCAACAAACACATTCTTTCCACACAGATTCCATTAAAAAAAACTCATTAAAGAGATCCCAGAGAAACATCAAACATATCTTGCATTCCACTGCCTTTGACTGCATCATTCTGGGAGAGTCCACATTTCAGCCACTCACAGAAAACAGTGCAGCTCTGCATGGGTCAAACGTCCTGGCACATGGCCTTGTAGGGAAGTTAGATAGCGAAGTGCTTCTGTGCATTCTTTACAAGTCTGTGAAATGATGTAGGAATCTAAATTCTTAAAAATCTTGAATGCAGCACACTTGGGTCCCACCATTGCAATCAACCAGACCACCACTAATGGTTTCTGTCAAGGTTCACCACTGCTTTTCTATGGGACCCAGGCAGTCACATTTATCCTACCTCTGGCCTTTTTCTTGTGCATTGACACCTGAGCCCAAACTTGAATGTTTTTTTTTGACACATAAATAAGATTACCTTAAGGAAAAGATTCTTGATTTAAGGTCACTTTTATATAAGGATAGTCCAGCAAGCTTGGATCAAATAGGCAGGGAGGACCTACTTCATTTTAAACCTTTATTTTGGTCTGTTTTGGCTTTACCCTGCACTAAGATGACCAAACCCTTTCACTTCCTCCAAATAAAGCAGCCTCAGAGAGAAAACAAACTGGTGGGGAAACATGAAGTTCTAGCGCCTCAACTTTGGTAGCTAAACGGAAAGTATTAACTTTCATTTGCAATGCTTCATTAAGGAAATGTTGCATTTTTAATTGCCGTACCTGTAAAGAAAGTTATTAAGCTTTAGGCCAGATACCTGCATGTGAGAGTCAGTGTTTGGTCTTTATGAAGAACCTGCTGATCTGGACCCAGAATCCTGGGTCTTCTTCCAGCATGTCCTAAAAACAGGGGATACAGAAACAAAGAAAAAACACTTGGTGAGAAAATTAAACAAACCATCATATCTTTTATTGGTGTGTTTGAGTCATTATGAGGTCAAACAAAAAAAAGAAAACACTGAATTTCCTGTAAACCATGCATGTGGGTCCTTTCAGCAGTTCTGCTTCAGCCTCCCATGCAAGCAACTGTTCTGTTGGTGTTGGGAGAGTTTCCGGTGCTGGGTGGCAGCTCGCTGAATGGACACTGATCCCCAATGAGCAGCACAAAGGGCACAATAAGGGAAGATAACGGGAGGAAGGAGAGCAGCTGTACATGTGGTTCCTCTCTTTCTGAACAATCATTTTTTAAAGTAAAGCTGACCCTGAACCACAAATGCTTTTCTCACAATACCTCCAGGGGGGAATGTGATGTTTGATTCAAAAATGGGATCACTTTTGGTGCTGTTGATAGCTCTTTCTGAGAGAAAGCAACTTAGGACACATTGTGCAATGTTCCCCACTATCTAGGAGGTGTCGTGGTCCCATTTGTGATTTCCGTCTTTTCAATTAGATCCCTGCACAGCGTGTCTGTGTTGCAGTCTACTCTCTGAAGGCCACTTCGGGAAACCTCTTTTTTATCATAGTGTGTACATAGAACAGATGACAGTTACACAAAAATGACCAAAGATCAAGTAGAGATGTAAAATGCACCTCCTCCTCTAGCAGCAACATGATAAAATAGTTTTTTTGCTATATTCCATCAGTCTTCTCCATTGTTTTAGAGAAATCTAATCTACTCTGTATTTTTTAGGGCCAATGAGGCTGAGCTGCATGTATGGTATTTGAGTCATGTCAAATAATTTCTTTTTTGGTTTCTTGCAGATCACTGATAACCTTATTTTAATCACACTTTATTAGTCAACATAAAACATTTCTAAAGTGAATCAATTTCTTCAGGCCACTAAGTTTTTCTTTTTATTTACTATAGTTTGATCAGATACAGCTTTGCAAACACGTTTTTTTTTTTCATAAACTTGTTTTAGAAGCAGCACCTTCAAAAAAGCTATACATATTTTAGTGTTTTCTTCTTAACTTTGTTACTTGAGATATTAACTGAAGCCAGTAACCTCTGAGATGCAACTGCACTTGAAGTGTTTGGGATTTGGGGATTTTATTAGGACATAGCAGCTGACTACTGCAGATGGCACAGACACAACTACTGATGGAGATGCAAAGCTGAGGTCAGGAGAGCACAACAGAAGATGCTCACAACTCTGCCACCCTTGTTTTTTTCCCCCACTCTGGCCTCATCACCACTAGCTAACATTGTTTCATAGGTGATTATGTCGATCCTTTGTTTAATCCAAAAGGAAAGCTTTTGACCTCTGGACTGAAGCTTGATCAAATGCAAAAACATTGAGCAACATTAGTGCTCCAAGTAACCACTAAGAGCTTGTGAGGGCAACAAGTCAGTTTTTATTTAGTCCAAGGAAAAATTGTCCAAATCTTAAACTAAATTAAATATTCATGAAGGCTAGTTTCAAAAAGTATCATTCAATTAGTATATTGTATATTTATGACAACTATAATGGGGTCTTATTGTTATGTGATTAGCAATTTTGTAATTTTCATTGTCAGGTATTCCACCAAACCCTCAGCTCTTCAATTTCCCTCCCTGGACTTTGGTATCTATCACGATGTTATGCCTGTTTGGTGAAATACGGAAAAGCATGGGGGAAAACAAGCTACAAAGAGTTGTTTTACCAGTGGATTCACACCCAATACCACCAGGTAATTAATTTCCTACTATCCTCCAGCTAATGACAAAAATTCTAAAAGGCGATCTATGACGATCAACTTATCAAGTTTGTTTGATTGACAACAGCTGTCAGTTAATTAGTGTCATAGTGACATTGAAAAAAGTAGTAGTTTTTTTAGACACTTAGCCAAATTCTTGTGTTGATCTTTGTGTAAAGTTGTCTTAATCTAATTACTGTGACAGCTGGACTTTGATCGACATGTGAATATGTGCATTTTGAATGACTGTGCACCTGGAAGACCACACAAGCACTCCTGCATTAGCAAATACTTGAAAAAAAGGGAAAAAAGCTCTCTCACTCACTAATGTTTGCCAAGTTTTTGTCTATTATTCAGAACAGCTGTTGCGCTAAGAATAAGTTGATGCTGGCAGTGTTGGCAGTGACACTCAATATCTACTTCCTCAAAAAATAATACAACATCATTGTTTTACTGTCCAAGGTTACGCAAAGGGGGAGAGCCATGGCACAAACCCTTTTGTGACGCAACAGTTTGCTTTTGGCTTTATATTTCCACTGTATGTACACAAGTAATCATTTTTTGGCCTTACAACTGGAAATTGGCAAAAAAAGTCTTCGCATATAAAAGTCTGAAATTATATAATAGAATAAGCGTAATTTCATAAATCAAGTATGATTTAGAATAGACATTTTTTGACTAAAAAGCTGATATAAAAACAACATATGGATGCAGACCAAACACTGTCATCTCCAGAGGATGGGCTCATCAAAAGAAGCACACAGCAGTACACAGTAAACAAACAAAAGTGGCGAAAACATCGTATAGTCTTCCTCACCACTCTTAAACCCCCACAGTGAATGTCCGGCTCTGACCTCAGAAAGCATCCCATCAGCCCTGACACTCTGTAACAGCTGTGTGCTGCATTCCTCCAGGATGCAGCACACTGAAAAATGCCAGAAACTCTGTGTTGCTTCAAAGAGCCCCGAAGCTGGTTCTCATTACGAGCCATTAAAAAGACGACAGGAATGAAACAAACAGTGCGAAATGTGGGGAGCTTTTCTTCATCTAGTTCAGGATGGGGTCTTGAGACAGCCACACAGGGTACAGGTTGAGTAAAGATTAACCCGGAATGAGGGGTAAATGTCTTCTTGGCATTGATTAAGGGACGTACGGCAGAATATGATGTTTGGAAAAACATCTGTGCTAGGTTCAACACCAAGAACAAAGGTGAAATGTGAACTGACTTCAAAATATTCTGAAATGTTTGTGGCAAAGAATTGATTAAATATTAAAAAAAATAAAACAGCAGGAAATGATAACAAATGCCTGTTTCCCTCTCATTACTCTTAGCAGATCCCAATAGCATGTTAGCTGTCATTTACTATTATGTAATAAACAAAAAGAAAAAGAGGTGCTGTAGTAGGATTGACTGAGTAATAGTGCCTTTTCTTATTGCCTTGTGAAATCTGTGTCAAAAAGCAGCACCATTGATAAAAAAAGAACTGAAACTGTTATAAATGCAAACAACAAAAAAATTAAAGACAGAAAGCTGAGAAGTAATAAAAAAAAAAAAAGTTTGTGTCATTTCTGGGAACCTCTCACTAAACCTTCAAGGCTGATGTTACATAACGAAAAAACCCTATTACTGTACGAGATGAGTGTACTGTCATTGAATTGAACAGGAAAACCCAAGTCCCAGCCCTTCAAGTGCTGGAAATAATGTGCGGAATTCCCTTCTCTTTAGCAAAAAATACACTTCTTCTTTGCATATTTCCTGTCCTGTTATGATACGTCACATGCCTCCTTGGTGTCTCTGGAGTCGGAGACTCACAGTTTAACAAAACCCTGTATGAGTGGCAAAAGCCGTGAATCCGAGGCATACATTGACAAGGCGCAAAAATTGACAATAACCTTTGTTTATGAGTCCCTCAGGACAGCGTGCAACCTGTCTGTTACCATGATAGTCTGACAACTTTAGGTTAGCTCACATTGAAGCTAAACCCACTTTCTTAAGTGACTGTCATTACTATTGCTCGTGATGTGTGTCCTGCAGCACTTCCTTTCCAACTACAAGGTTAAGACAACAGTTAGAGAGAGTGCTTTTTTTATTAGCCATTTATTAGCCGTTGGAGATTTAGCGGCAAAACACCCCACACTCCTCTTAAAAAGCAAAATAAAAGAACATCTGGCAATGATGGGTGGTCATCCGAGGTTATATAAAGCCAACTAAACAGGAATCTCCTAGATGGAACCCCTTAAATGTAAACCCAGAAGATTCCTGTTCCATAAGGTGTGATTAAGACAGGCAGGCAGAGAGAAGCTCCTTGAAATTGAAATTTCATGTTGGACTTAGGAAAATATATTGCTGGGTCGAGGACGTCGAGTCTGGAACAGATGTTCCAATCAGCGAGTTAACAACAACAAAGGTGCAATTTGGACGGACAAAGATCAGTCAGGAAGAGAGAGATTTCTGTTTCAGCTTCATACATCTTGCAGTCCAGGTAAGTATGTGCACTTCCTAGTGCACACCACATGGACTCAGACAGAAATGAGCCCCCGCTGCAACTTGGCTGACCTCTCATCTCTTCCATTTTACAGCCCAAAAGTCCACGCAGGAAGAGACAAATTGACTCCAGAACAAATTAGCCACAACATAAATTCCCTGTGATACAAAGACTGACTGGACTAGGGAAAACTAAACGGTTCAGCGATGGAATGTAGCACAGATTTACACAAGAAAGTAGCTTATGGACACACCCGCCTCATTGTTTTATGAAGAAAATGATGCAACATTTGTTATTTCATTTTTCACTTCAGATTATCAGATGAAATGAACAAAACCCTTCATTAACTTCGCCTGTTGTGGGGGACTGAGTCACAGTCCGAGACGCTAGGCTTCATTTGAGGTGGTGTCAAAAGGTCATTAAGTGGCACACTTGACCTGTGCTCGTTTTTGACTGTGAAGCAGTGAGGAGACATTAACAGTCTGATCCGTTGTGAGAGTTAAGAAAACATGACCATTCAAATGAGCCTCAGGCCAAACAATGAACAACCAGGGGTTACAATCAAAAATTTGGTTTTCAGTATAAAATTATTGATTCAGAAATGTTGTTTTTCCTGTTTATTTCATCTTTTATGTTCTCCTTTCTGTTTGCTCATTTTTCATAAAGCTTTACTTTTGCATTTTGCTAACAGGATTTGTCAAAAGTTACTTCCCAAGATGCTTGTGGTGCTTTCTATCATTTAAAAAAAAATTGTTTCAGGCCTATTTGGCTAAACTCTATATTTCTGGCTTTTTTGTAAGCTTGGACACAAATATTTAATGTTTTCTTGAAGGGGAATTTTCAAAATAAACCTGCATTTTCAGTTACATTATTATTTTTATCTGAGTTTTTTTGTCATGAGCATATTTTATGTATTTTTAACCATTGTTTTACTGTTTGTCTTGTTATTGTAGTAGTTTATGCCTGATTTTGTCTAGGTTTTAAAACTAAAATAAAGTGATTTATCCATACACAAATATCAACAGATTAATTGTTTCAGAAATTATATTTGCAGGTTTTTTGTCTTTTAAGGAAGCAGGTCAGTGACCATAAAATCTAATGGCTTTAGCAGCCCTGTAAAAAACAATATCCAGCTGTCTGACTGCCTTTGCCATTGTCTTGTCCATAAATTTTGACAAAACTCAAATTAACTTCAAGAAGCTGCGGGAAGAAATCTTTGCTCAGGTAGCGTGTCACGCTTCCGTGACCTTTACTGGCCAGAACAATTCCAGGCTGTCTCTTGTCTCTGCATCCGCTTCCTCCTTTCGTCTTTCCCACGCTTTGCGTGTGGACAGTGAAGGAAATCTACTTAAAAACACTGCAAACAAAGCTTCATATGCCCAAAGTGTGTGCGAGTGTGTATGTGTGTAGTGAGTCAGTGGGTGGGGGGTAACATGTGAACAGTGTTTCCTTTGTTTGGATGGGCTGTTTATGTGGAAGTGCTGAGGAAGACTTAGAGTGTACTTCAGTAGCACACTATACCTGGCACAAGGTGAATGAACATCCATGTTTTTTAATTTTTCTCGTTTGGAAGAGTCAGTGAAACAACACCGCTGGTTTTGTTGTCAGAAATAAACATGCATTCTTCTCCAGCAATGTTTAATCCTGCACACCCAAGACAACAATTGCTGGAAAAAATGTGTTGTTTTCCTGATATAGACAAGATGTACTCAATGTACTAGAAACCAGAGAAAAAGACAGTCCAAACGGAAAATCAGAGCTTCAAGAAAAACAAAAAGTGCGCCAGATTACCTGTCAGGATCACTGGCAGTATGAGAGACAACACTGCCCCAAGTGGTTAATGTCAGATCTGCAGTTCCACTGTTCCTTCAACTCTGCCTCCATACTTGTACAAACTTTATTATGCTCATCTTCCAATTAGCAAATATTTATAGAAAATTTTATATATATATGTATATAAAAGTAAAAACAATTACTCGTAAATAAATGCACATTTCCGTTAATTAAAATGCGCAAAACTGCCCAAATGTACCGGAATGATGTCTTCCATCCACATACTTTCTTTATATTAAATAATTACAAGTCTTATAATTGAGGATTCATTTCTTACCAGATGTGAAAGGCGAACAGAAGAGGATGAAAATGCCCAACTTGAACCAGCCGAACCAGAACATCTTTGCCAGCTTCACCAAAATCCAAGTTAAAAGTTAATTCTATCAGTTTATTCCGGTTTATTTGACACCAGTTTCTTCTTAATGTAAAAATAGACTTTATCCTTTGAGAGCCTCTTCTTGAATCAAAACAGCCTTCAAGGATAAAAGAACTAAGCAGCCGCGATTCTCCCGTTTTCCATGGCGCGTTTCGCGGGGGAGCTCCCCTGCGCAGCTGGCAGATCCAACTCCCGACCCAGCGATGAGTATCCAGATGAGCCGCGGGGTCAGCGGGGCAGGTGCAGCGAGAGGGTGACAGAAATGAAGCGGAGAACAAAGTGAGAGTCTGCTGTAGACTGAAAGGATGTGGAAACTCTCAGAAATCAGTCAGGGCGCAGAGCTTTGGTGCGCGTTAACTCCACGCTCTGGGGGTTTCTGAGCAGAACTGACAGTCCATGCGTGACACGCGTTATATGGAGGAAGGACGCGACGTCACTTTGTTGGGGTGGACACAGAAAAATCGGGGAGACCTCTGGAAACTAAAAGTGGCGGGTTTAACGGTAGCAGGTAGATTTATCTCTCCTGTCAGTTCGTGACTTTATGTGTTTTTGTCCGACATGAAGTACAAGAACAATTAGAGCCGTTAAGACTTAAGATCAGTGTTAATGAGCTTTGATTAGATTTCTACTATGGTCAAAGATTTCATGCTAATAAAGCTGTGTTTTCTGATTTTAAGAAAGACCACATAAAAGCAACATTATAAAGACATAGCTCAAAATAATTTTATTGTTTTAAAATTATGAAGTTGATTGGTTTCGTTCCAGATTTACCAATTCATTCTACTGATTATTTCAAAACAACTAAAAATAATGTTACCAAAAATGATCAAGATAATGATAAATCATGTAATAAAATGGTTACAGTAGAACTGGGGTGGGATTATATAAATTCGCTTCCTTCCACTCCCTTTCGAGCAATATTTAATATTATGTCTAATTATCCTAAGTTTGATTTGTCATTGTATGAATGTATAACTGATGATTGTATTCTTGTTGAGTATTATTCTTATTTGATTGCTTGAAATAAACCATTTCAAATCAAATTAAAATCAAAAAGATGTTTGCAAAAAAAAAAAATATGTACAAATTTGGTTTCGGAAGTGTATATTTTTCCTGTTTTAGAAAAGAGTTGATGTTTTAGTCTCAAATTCAAGTGTAACTTTATTTATCCCTTGTATTATCCTATGGGGTCAAGATGAACATTGCCGTGTTCTCCCTACCAGGACAAAGGCGGATAAAGGTGAAGAGTATTTCATGTAATCCATAGAAACCAGTGAAGATCACAAATCATTGAAGAAAAAGGGGTTCAGAGCACTGTCTAGCGGGTCTAGATGACCCAACTCCCAACGTTAAAGTGCCTAGGATAGCACAAGGGTTAGATAGCACTTTGGTGCTGAAGAGAACCTACAAGTGCTTTAATAATTAAATAAATGGTTTAAATAATAGTAGTTAAAAATAGCAATCATAAACTTAAAAACAACAACAAAAGATACCCCTTTACATACACATCCAACAAAGAACAATCATGCCTAGGATAGCACAAGGGTTACAGGGAGTTTTTTTTTTTAATCAGTCAAGTTCATTGGGTTGAATTAAAAAATTATGCTCATATCTACAAAAAAAGGAAGACACATAAACTGATTTTTGTGACTGAAGACATACAGGTACACCCAATGCATTTTTGCTGACTCAAATACCTCAATCATTACAAGATAACAGGATTAATGATTCACGAAACAGTGTGTTTGGATGTAAATCTGATCAATAAACACCTTTGACTGTTTTCTTAAGTTTCCTGTTTGATCATTCACTGTGTGACTGAGATTAAAGGTGACAGCAGTTATCTGTCATATCAAATTCAATCCATCCGTTCAAAATAAACATCAGCTGGATTTATTTTTGACTTCAACAACAGGATGAGCTGCTTTTTATATCAGGGTAAATAATCTGCTTTTGTCCAGCAGGACCCCGTGGAGCATGGATGTGCTTCAGACGTGTTCTTTTATCATTGCAACAATTAGTGCACTGCTGCAGAGCATCCTGCCCTGGTGTCGACAGGAGGAGGACAGCGTAAATGTCCATCTTCTGCATAGCAAGGATATTGGGAATAAGACACATCTTGGGAAATAACTTGTAATTTCTCCCCAGTGGGAGTCTTTTCTCTTGAGAAGCTAAACGATCATGATTTAAGGATTCAGAGATTTTCAATAAACGTAACCCTTGTGATATCCTAGGCACTTTACCGTTGGGAGTTGGGTCATCTAGACCCACTAGACAGTGCGCTGAACCTTTTTTTTCAATGATTTGTGATCTTCACTGGTGTCCATGGATTACATGAAATCTTTCCACCTTTATCCACCTTTGTCATGGTAGGAATAACACATCAATGTAAGGGTGGGGTCATCTAAGATAGCACAAGGGTTAAAAGACTTTGGCAGATTACAGAACAAATTGATAAAAGTTTGCTTGAAAAATGTAATTTCCCATATTCGGAGGGCTTGAGAGTCCACCAAAGTTTCTGATATCTGCATGGTTTGTTATGGAAGAAAAAAAGATGTATCACACATTTAGTAGTTTTAGATTTAACAATACTGTTGAGGTTCAGTGACTCAAGTCCTCCCTCTCACTTATAGTTTCTGGAGTTAACAACTGTAATTTAATGCATTATCATAAGCTGTAAAGATAAAACACACACACACAAAAAAAACTAATGGCACAATGAACTGAGTTTGGTAAGAAAAGGTGACCATGCTCACTCCAAAAGTTTTAGCATGTGTTCATAATTAGGGCTTGAGCAAAGGAGACATTCCCATCAGGTCATGAGGGCAGCAGATAAGTCTCCTGATGGACAATTGCTGGAAGCTGCTTGCTGAGCGGGTGGATCTGAAGTGATTTATTTTAAAGGCTGATGGTCAAAACACACTTTGGAGGACTAACTGGTCCTACATACACAGCGAGCATTCTTCCTTTTGGCCTGAATGAACCCAAACTTCTTATTTTAAAAAAGGGCATTGAGTTAAACGAGTGTCACAGTTTTCTTTTTAAATCAAAACCTTGTAGTAAATCAAAATGATAAAACTGAAATAATGCCATAATTGTATTACAGCCCAAAATTGTAATCTAAACAAATTCTTACCTGATAAATGAAAAATTGCGATTTTCAAGATGGGGTTTAAAGGATGTAAATTATAAAAACTAGGGGTGTAGGAAAAATCGATCTGTCAATATGTTGCGATACTTCATTTGATGATACTTTTATTGATTTAAAATCCTGCCAAGATGATATTTATTTAATTGTTTATGAGCATCCTTCAGCGTCTAACTTTTTTTCTCCACTCAAACCCCCGACCTCTAGTTAGCAGCATAGCACACTGATCCTCTCAGAGCAGCTCTACACTGCACCGAAACAACAAGATTTCGCGAGAATCAGCTTGTCTTAACCCTTGTGCTATCTTAGATGACCCCACCCTTACATTAACGTGTTCTCCCTACCATGACAAAGGTGGATAAAGGTGGAGAGGATTTCATGTAATCCATGGACACCAGTGAAGATCACAAATCATTGAAGAGAAAAGGTTCAGCGCACTGTGTAGTGGGTCTAGATGACCCAACTCCCAATGTTAAAGTGCCTAGGATAGCACAAGGGTTACATGTTAAATGTTCAGTCAGCCTTGCAGTCTTTGTTGTTATGAGACATGTACTACCTAATTTTTGCTTGGGATGGGTTCCGAACCGGAACTAACATGTGCCATGTTGCTCCCAGTATCATGTAAAAACGTGGTTTGTGGTGATTTGTGGTGGGCTCCGGATGAGAACGAGTGACACTTGAGATGTATCGCGATACATATTGTATCGTGAGACACGTATCGTGATATGGATCGTATCGCCATACTCTTCCCAATACACACCCCTACTAAAAAGCATGCATGCAAAAATATTAACATTAGTAAGTATTTCACATTTGCATGAAACACATTCTAAATATAAGATGTATAATATTAGAGGGTCTAAAAAAATGGTTGAACACCATATGCCTTTTATATTGATCACCATTAAAAACCATAAATATTCTTTTAATCTTCTGATAATTTTATGAAACCCTGTCACAAGGGTGTACAAATATTGATGGTCATGTTTTGACTCCTGACATGACAATATATGCCTTAAACTTAATTAACTTTTTATTTATTTATCCCACAATGGGGAAATGGAATTGGTAATAAAGTCCCACTCCGATCATCTTTTGATCTATTGTAAAAGCGTTCCCAGTGGTCTTTCAAGTATGATTATGCTGTTTTTAGCCAAAACAAAAAAACATAGTTTCAGTAAAACGGCAACTCATCAGAAATTTGCCTCTGAGTTGTGGGCGGGACTGTTGGGACAGAGCAAGCCCCCCACTTCCTATCGCCCATCTGTACCCTCCTGCTAGCATATTGCTCACACCCCCAACCTAACATTACTAGTGCAACAAAAATGGCGAGGAATATTGGAGCTTTCCATCCGTACAGTTTTGATTCAGAGACCAGCTCACACGAGGCAAAAATAAGACATTACTTTACATTTTATTTATTCCGCATATTAACCACAGGGCACGCCCATTTATGTTCAAAGTTAGCATATTTATATAGTAAAACATACAATAAAACAAATTCAAGTTCTTGTTACTTAAGAAGACAAAAAATGTATATTAGGCACAAGAAAAGTCCACAAGTCGACTTCACATATTTCATTGTATGTAATTTAAGGGATCTTTTTGTCTGCAAATAGATGCATCAGAATGGAGTGGAGCAGGGAGCTTGTTGCCCTCTGATTGTAGCTACGTCACAACTATGAGCTTTTTACAATAATTTTTTTTTAGTTTTCTCCTGATTCACAATGATTTAAACAAAGAAATACTCAAAAAAGCAGTTTTAAGCTTATTTTTCTTTATATATGTCTTCCTGCATGAAAAAAATGCCACAAGAACATGTTAAAAACACAAAATACAGGTATTTCATCAAAGTGATTCTTTAAGGTTCTGTTTTTTTGTTTCCTCATGGATTATTTCATGCTTTATGTTCAAAGCTATGTTCTGTTTTTGGCTGATTTCACAAAAATCCGGTTTAATGTTTTAAAAACCCATGTTGGTTCACCTTTTTAGCTTCTATTTCACCACAAAGACGTCCTCCAATTCTGCCAGGGGAACCCCAAGGTGCTCCCAGGCCAGCCGGAGACACAGTCTTCAACTTGGTGGGACATGCTCTGAATGCCTAAAGAGGCGCCCAGGAGTCAAATGAGTTAACTGAGCCATCTCAACTAGTTTCTCTCAGTGTGGAAAGGAAGTGACTCTACCCGCCCAAGTGACCAAACTCCTCACTTTATGTCCAAAGGCACATCAAGTAAGAAAACTTCTTTTAGCTGTCAGTTGTTTAAGACCATATTTCTATTTTCTACCTGCAAGACTTTGTTGTCCTTTTGAACCCATTAAAAGGTGGATCAGCCAGTGTGCTTCAGATTAAAGTCAAACAGATGGAGAACATTTCTCTTCAGGATTTGTTGGTAGACACTGGAAGTCGTTGTTCCACAGCAAGTCTTCCTGGTTCACCACTGTAACATTTTTGTTTTCTCACGTTCTGTGTTACTTTTACACCAAATGTTGTAGACAAATATATTTTTTTTAGAAAAGATTGACTTTAATCTAATCAGTCCTCAGATTATTTACTCAAAGATAGCAGGGTCTTTTGACATCTCTTGAATAAGTTACTGCACTCCTGTGGTAATTTGCTCAACAGGCCACTCTGGAGATGGATCACAACTGTTCTAGTGTTTTCCTTGTTTGAGGAGATTGGCTCTCGCTAAAGTGTCAAAGCTTCAGAAATGGCTTAATCATCAATGTTTTTGAGCAAGTGGTCCCAAAGACTGTTTTAAGTTTTTCCTGAGTATATCTGAATTGCAACACAACGGCGAACGTTTGAACCTTCAGTTCATGCTGGTCTTAAACATTATTTCCTTGATTATTTTTTTTTTGTGTATGGGTGTGTTTGTGTATGGGTTTTTTTCTTTGAGTGGAAAGAAAAATTGATCAAAATAAAAGCCCTTCCATGTTATTCCTTACATTGTATTTATTTTGTTATTTATTTAGATTAAAAGCTCATTTAAGAATACTTATATATAAAAAATTAATCATCTAGCCAGAATCTAAGAAAGCAAATATTACCTACACTATGATGGCTACTTTTTTTTACCTTGTATATTTTATTTGTACATTTAGTAAATAATGAATAAAAGCAATTTGAAAAAAGATAAGCTTAAACTTCTACATTTTAGCATTTTTTGTATATTAAAAAATGAAATTGCTTCAGTGATTACCTGATATTTGCTTTCTTGTAACATAGATTTTATTTATCAATTGAACTAGCACATAACATCAAAAAAATAATCAGTAATAAGATTTTTAAACCCTTTTAACATATAGCCTAGTAGTCAATAGGCCTAAATCATGGGGTCTGAAATCTGAGGCTCCAAATCCAAATATAACTCTTTGGCCCTACATTATGGCTTTTTGGCTTTGAAAAAAATTATAATAATTTGCGTAAATAATGGTTTTGTAGTAGTCAGGATTATTTTGGGTTATTACGTTTTGTCATTTATTTTTAGATTTTTAAAATGTCAGGTAACTGAGCATCATGACAGTAAAAGGTTAGATCTATTGTGTGTGGTTAAGCGCCTAGGAAGTGCATGAAGGAACCTTTGTAGAAGTTGTTTTTACATAGCTACTTATATAGATATGTTTTGCCTGGTTTAATATTTGAGAGTAAAAAGAAAAAAATGAAGGCCCACCAAAATCTTAATAATAGAAAATGTTATATTGGACTTATCTTTCTGTATTTTTAAATTTAAGTAAATCTCCTGTAGCAAATGATCCTATTTGACACAGGGTGTGTTTTATTTTGAAATGATCTTGTCAAAAATAAATAAAGTTACAATTAATAAATACAGAAAAACATTACACTGTTTTAGTTAAATTACTGTAAAAATTTGAAAGCGACATAAATAAATTCTATTTTCTAATTGATAAAGTGAGCTTTTACGGCTCTAAATGGATTTTGGTCCGCATTTACAGTCAATGGTCACAGAAACTGGCCCAAAAGGCTCTTTTAATGTTAAAGTTTGTCCGCAGACAGGAAGTAGCATTAACTGACCTCACAGAGCTCGAACTCCGTGGCGTCACCGTCCGCCTCGTTTTCGCGGGCATTTTCGGGCGATTGTAAATTCTCCTTTGCTGAGACATCTCCTCCAGACAATCCCGCTTTTGGAAGCTTTCGAAATGGAAGAATTTATTTCGACTGTGAAATGTGAGTATAAGTAGGTTCAACTATATTACACGGCTAATTAAAGATAAAAAACATAAATGATTGTAACTGCGTCATCAGCAGGGGTACTAGGGGTAATCAACGAGTTATATCGCGATATAACTCATTGGGGCTAACCTAGCTAAACCATCTGCTAGGCCATGTACTATTTTGTCAAGCTAGTTTAATGAAAAGAATTAAGCACATAAATCCTACCTTAGTTTTAGCCTTTGTCCGAGTGAAAAAATGTTTGCTTTATTTTTTAAATAAATTAATTATAACTTTTTTTCTTCTTTAAAACTACCTTAAAACATGCAGAGACTGCCATATTAAATAGTATTATTTAAATGTTGGGTTTATTCAGAGAAAAATCTATACAGAAATCATGAGAGCAATTTTAAAGTTAACGAAGAGAATCTTGAAGCTGTTTTTATGACAGACAGACAGAGAGACAGATGCTTGGTTTTATTTTCGTTGTGGAATGGCTGGCAAGACTTTTAGGGTATAAATAAAGTTTATTATTTTGAATTGGTTAACGAAATTATCATTTTACTCTTTAAAACAGGAGCATTATGCCTCAGGGGGCTGGAGGGTTTGTTTCTGTTACCCACACATTTATGCATATAAATGTGTGTATATATATATTTGCTCAATCCTGGATAAATACGATAAAGAACATTTGGCAGAAATCAATATTTTTGAAATTGTTAAGAAAAAAGGGCAAGTAATTATTTTCACTGTCCAGCTTGATTTGAAAAAAAAAAAATAGAACAAACTGAAAAAAAATGTCTAGTTATTAAAAAAAGTGTGATTTGAGGCTTTGCAGCAACAAAAATAACTTAGAAGTAAGTGTACATAACACTAACCATTATGCTTTGACTGTGAACTTCACTCACAGAATTATTTTTAACACCCACTTTTAAAAGTGTGGAGGGTGTAATTTGCATCAGCTTCATATTCAACAACTTGCCGCCTCACAGATCTTAAAAGCATTAAGAGAACAAGCATATGCCAGAACCCTTCTCTGCTATGGCAAACCAGAAGTTACTGTCAAGGGGAGCAGTTATTGGATGTGTCACATTTATTTATTGAAAATCTTTTACTTTTAGTGTGTCTATTCATTTCAAACGTTCTGCTTTTTCACAGGTCTCACAGAAAACTTACAGCAGAAAGATCTAACAGATTGCGATGAGGTTATAGAGAAGCTTTTCTCTGAAGTCTCAGGCTTAGATTCCTTTCTCAAAATACCAGATCCTCAGGTAATTTATCAATCGTTTTAGATTGTACTATTTTTAATATAGTCTATAGTCCTGGACAGATATGTACAGAAGAGGATTAGGGCCATGGAGAAAGAAAAAAAAGGGCATAGAAAATTCTGACTTTAATCTCAGAATTCTGACTTTATATGTTCATGTGGAGCTATACATTTTTTCCCCTATCCCAACATATCTTGAACCTGCAACTTTGAAATTATTTTATAACTTAACTACTTTTTAGTAGTTTTAGTAGTAAAACTGAATGCTAAAGTCTAATAATATAACTTATTGGCATGCTTTTAATGTCTTGTTTTACTGGTACAGATTCAGGAGTGTGCCGTCCAGTTGTGGAACTGGGCTGTTACTAAGAATGTGGGAAACACCATAACTGCAATCCAAAAAGCTAAAGGTATTCTTCCAATTGCAGTCTGTATATTTTTAAATGTTTACCTTTCTTGATTTTCTAAAACACAAACCTAATTATGGGGATTACAGGCAAGGTTAATGCCTCATTTAATATTTTTTATCATCATCAGTTCGCCATGTTGCATGCAACCTGCTGTACTGCTTTGAGTCTGACAGTCCAACAGAGGGCGCCTTTCGAAAACAAATCTTGGTAAGTAATTCTGGAGGTTTTCCTTTTTATAGCCTGGCATTTCAGGAGGATAAGGCCTGTGTGTTGATATCTTATCCTTCCAGATGGCCAGCAAAGCAGGGAGAGCCTGGCTGAACTGCAAAAACTTTCAGATGGCAGATCACTTTCTGAGACTTGCCGTCAAGGTGAGAAAGAAACGTTGGATAAAATCTGGAAATGTTTTTAGCTGAAAGAAGGAGGATGGAATTATTTTATTCTTTTACAAATGATCCAACATGGTATTTTCCTAGAGCCTGGAAACCCTTTACCGCCAGCTAACGTCCAGAGCCAATGACGAACCTGACATCTTGTCATCCAAGGCAGATGTGGAGAAGGACCTTCTTCGGATCCTGTCGTGCCAGGCTGAGTCGGTGAGCGGTGCTGCATGTGATGTTCAACACCTTAAATGTGAATATTTGTTCTTGTGATATTTTGCAGCTTGGGAGGTGCTGTTCTGACAGACTTGCAGTGTGAAGTGGAAGACAGTAAAATTGTGACTGAGAAACAATGAATGGGGGGGTTCTGTAATAGCTAATTGAGAGAAGTTCATTTCCCTTCATTTAATAGACAGTCTGATCTTTGTTACAGGCTATCGCTCAAGGGAACAACCAAGAAGCCATAGTGTTCATAGAGCGATGCAAAGACATACTGCTGCGGCTGCCAAATGAAGTAAAACACAGCTACCTTACTGCTGTCTTACATTCAAAGCACATGTTGTTGAAAGTGAGGGGGGTGTTAAGTGTGAGCTCTCATCACAGACGGCGTACCTCTCCGTTGTCTGTTACAACTTTGGAATCGAGGCATACAATCTGACAAAGTTTGAAGACAGTGTATTTTGGCTGAGGTAGTATTAATGTGATTTGATAAAAAGTAATAAAATAAAAAAATCCAGGGTAAAAATGCATCTCTTCCTCCTTGTTTGTTTTTGTAGCCAAAGCTATGACATTGGAAAAGCAAACATGAAATACGGTCCAGGATCAGAAGCTCTGGTAAGACCCCATAAGACAGAATGAATAGAGTTAGCAGCAGGAATGCTAATCTTTGAGAACAAGTCATTAAAAGGAAAATATTTACAATGTCACTCATAAACAGGCCAAAGTTTTGCGGCTGCTCGCCACGTGTTATTTAGAGTGGGACTGTGAGAAGTTTCAGGAAAAGGCTCTAAATACTGTCAGCTTAGCAAACAAGGTGGGACCTGAGCCATTATTACGTCAAATATTTATTATAAAAGGATGAAGAGTGATCATTCCTATGGTGGTGTTTGGCAGGAGTGTGTGACCCCGTTTGGACTTCACTTAAAGATCAGAATTCTCCTCAGATGCAGAGCCCCAGACAGCCCTGTCAGAGCAGGTCAGTCATAATCTGACTGCCGTCAGTGATGTGCTACAAAAATAAACAAACACAAATAGCAAGAACTAATGAGTCTGATATTGGTGGTCACAGAGCTAGTACCACTTAGATTGGATGCTTCCTAACGTGTGTCATTTGAATCTTTGAGTGACAGACAGATAAGGTTGCATCACAAACCTGTGTTTTCAGGTCTTAATGAGATGCTGGAATCTAAAGTTTCTCTTGACATGTGTCTGAACACAGTGAGACTGCTCATGTCTGAAAACCGGTGAGGAAGTAAAAAAAAAAAAAACAGAAAACTGATTGCAGATTTAACTTTATTTGCTTGTTTGAAATAATAATGCATCCTAAACGGATGAGGACATTTATTCTGCACCTCTGAAAATGCATCTTTTATGATTATTCTAGAGAAGTGCTGGCATTTGAGTATTTGAAAACTGTGTGTCAGCACTTCGAGTCATCTCCTAGTCTGGGAACTGCTCTTGTCTTGCACATTGAGCTGCTGCTGCAAAGAGGCAAGGTGCTGCTGAGCAGACAGAAGATAGAGGATGTCATTACCGGTACTTCACTTCTACCCTTAACGTTTCTTACAGCTTTTTTTAGAGTAGTAATCCATGCAATGTTTGTTTTTTTGTGATGATTTTCCTTTCTGACCAGGACACTATACCGGTAAACAGCTGGCACCAGAGGCACTCACAAGTCTGCACATCATACTGTGGGATCAGGCATCCAAACACTACGAGGTTCATCAGTAGCCTGGTTTTCCCTCTATCACTTTGACTGTTACTGACTTTAGAAGTCAATTTATTTAATCTTTTTGATTTTTACAGGATGACAATTATTCTGAAGCTCTCCAGTGGTATGACTACTCTCTTAGCTTCTTTAAGGCGGGTCAGATGGACCAGAACTTATCCAAACTGCAGAGGAACAGAGCATCTTGCTTTCTAAAACTGAAGCATTTGGAAAAGGTGAGACTGTCTGGACAGAAGGAAAAGTCTGTGATCAAACCTCTCTCCCGAAGACTCCAGTAGGTTTTGCTTGTCCAAATTCAAATGGACCTTTTCCCTCCATAGCTATTCAAATCCCAACTAGGACCTTTCTGTGTGGAGCTTGCATGTTCTCCCCATGCGTGAATGGATTTTCTCCAGACCCTCCAGCTTCCTCCCTCAGGTTAATTGTGCACCACAACTGTGTGGCCCTGCAACAGACCAACAGGATGTACTCCATCCTCATCCAACTGTTGCCAGGACAGGCTCCAGCATCACCATGACCTCAAAAGAGATACAGTGTGTTAAGAAAATGGATGCATGTTGCAGCCTAAAGTCTTGTGGCCTTTAAGGCAGTGGATCATTTTTCTGTTCTCCACCTACAAAAGATGGATTTCAGTCAATTTAATTGAGAAGTAAAACCACCATTTTTATTTTGACCATCCAGCATTGAATCAGCTTTTACCTCTTGAAGATGCTGTAGAGCAGGGATGCTCATTACGTCGATCGTGATCGACCGGTAGATCTTCAAAGACATGAGGGTAGATCGCAGGCCAGCAAAGACAAATAACCCCAAAAAAAATATGTACTTCTAAAAAATCCATAAGCCAATCAAAAACCGAGAAGTATGGGACTTGATTGACATGCAGAACGGCCAATCGGACATCTTCCGAAACATACGTCACTGCACATGCGTGTTTAAATTAACTGAGCGCAGATTCTGTCTGCTTTCTGCCCCGCGGCACGTCAACTCCCCGGCAAAAGACCACTCCGGACAACCGGAGTGTTCATTAAAGCCCGGGCCGCCCTGTGTCCTCCTGCTATCGGCTCCACAGTTCCCGCCCGATAAATGCGAGCTCAGTAAGGAAGCAGTGTTTTCCGTGGCACGCGCTTCGTACAGAGCCAGCAGCGCCTTTGTAATGCCATGCTCCCCGCATTGCATAGTTTACAACAGAGCATGACATATGATAGTCGTTGCTTTGTGTTTTTGTAATAAAACGCGTCATCTGTTAATACAAAAGTTTTTCTGTGTAATCTTACTGTGTATTTTTTAATTATCAGTCCATAAACAACAATGTACAAATCAACATGTAACTAACAGACATGTACTAATAGTATATATAGATATAGATAGATCTTCAAGACATTTTTGACTCAAAAGTGGCTGACATGCCAAAAAAGTGAGCACCCCTGCTGTAGATTTTGTGTAACCCTTGTGCTATCTTAGATGACCCCACCCTTACATTGACGTGTTCTCCCTACCATGACAAAGGTGGATAAAGGTGGAAAGATTTCATGTAATCCATGGATACCAGTGAAGATCACAAATCATTGAAGAAAAAAGGTTCAGAGCACTGACTAGTGGGTCTAGATGACCCCACTCCCAACGATAAAGTGCCTAGGATAGCACAAGGGTTAAGCAAATAGTGTCATGCATTTTGTGGATTTGGAGATGGCTAAGATTCTGAGCTGTCATGTTCTATTGAAAGGTATTATAGGACAAATATGGTCTGAAAGTCTGTTGAGCCTGTTGTCCATCTACAATCAGGATCACTTGACTGGTGTCAATGTCTTCATTGAAATTTGCTTTTTAGGCTAAAGAAGCAGCCAAAGAGGCAGAAAGAAGTGACCCTGACAGCATATTCACTCAATTCATTGTTTACAAGATAGCTGTGCAAGAGAGCAATGCAGAGAAAGGTACGCTCAGAACTGACTGATGCATTGCATGTTCTGCCGAGTTCTGGATGGATGCCAGCGTTGCAGTTTCACTGCTATTGCATTGTCAACGGGGTCTCTGTGTTGCTGTGTCTTCATCAGCTGCGGAAGCCTTGAGTGCGATGGCGTTGCTGTCCAAAAATCCAGTATTCAGTGAGGACAGACTGCTGGCATCCCAGACTGCAGCTTCTAACCTTCTCAGTTTGGCTGCTCAGATTGCTCTGGAGGTAGACCCCATCACCAAACATCGCTTTTAAAAATGAGCACATTTTCCACACTTGTTTTATTTTGATGATGATATGTTGCCTCATAAGTGCTACTTGCAGCTTGGTCACAGGGAAATTAACACAAATGAAAGTGCTGGCGAGTGGAAAGATGGTGAAACATCTTGTCTTTGTCACGTAGATCATGTTGCATTTCAAGGACGATCTCCTTTAAACCGTCAAAGGCTGAACAGAAACAGAACTGGATTGTTTTGTTTTCTTCTGCACACTTGTCAGAAAACATGGTTGCACATCTGTTCTGTTCTTCTGCTGTGTGCTTGTAAAGAACTTGTGTGTGGAAGATGAGAATGTTTGTTCCCTCTAGCAGAATGGACAGCAGGAAACTGCCATCAAAGCGCTGGAGGTTTTGTGTGAAAACTCCAAAGAGGACGTTCAGGTTCTGATTGCTCTGAGGTTTGTGCCAACAGCAGTGCAACTTCTAAACATCATGTCAAAGTTCTAATGTGCCTCACAAGGTATGAATATGTTGTTACTGACATATAAAATCAATGTAAACAAAGCACGTTCTTCGTGAAATATATGTATATATATATACACATATATTATTTTTACAGTGTTTCTTTGCAATTCTTTGGAATTTATTTAAAGACTCACTCCAGAGAAAATTGTGTTTGTGGTATTTTTAATATGTTTTAGTGGGATTTTGAAGGATATTTATAAAGAAAATGAAGCTTAAAATTGCACATCTGAGAATTTCTTAATTAAAAATTGTTGTGAATCAGGAGCAGACAAAAAAAAGCTGTTAGAAAAAAAGCCTGTAGGTGTGGCGTAAAGCTACAGTTGCCAGACGTCACGCTCCCTGCATCCACTTGTAGACGACTAGATCCGAGTACGTATTTGTCTGAGCTGGAATCTGACTCCAAACTTTACAGCTGGATAACTCCAATACTGTATTGCTCGCCATTTTTGTTGCAGAAGTGTATGGAGTGATATCTCTGCCACCACCTTGCACACAACATTTTCTAAGTTGCACATGAAAATATTAAATATTTGTTGTCAATTATTTTTATATTGCTTTCACTTTTTTTTGCTTTCAAAACTTTTTTTGCGTTTTTTTCCTCTTTTTTTGCACACAACGCATGGGAAAAAAAGTTTTCCCATGCGTTGTGTGTCATCTCACTTTTTTCCTATCTTTGATTTTGCTGAGTTAAGTTTCTGTTTAGCTATGACAAAGCTGCCATCAAACAGCTGCTGATTGGTCCACAATTCTAACCAATTAAATCGCAGTATTTAACTTTTTTATTTCATTGAACAATTGCAACATACAGAACAAAAAAAAAATCAACAATTATGTACATATAATGTACATTACAATTCTGAATACAGAAAATATGTGTTATATCCTTGGGAAGATTCTAATTATTAGCAACAATCACAAAAAGAATAAAAAAATAAAAAATAAAGAAAGAAAATAGAAATAAACATAGAAAAAAAAGAGATAAAAAATAAAAAGAGAAAATGCGAGAGTAAACTTATGTCATTATTCCAAAACAGTATTTATCTAACATTGTGTCTGCTGCCGAGGCTCAGAAACCGAACCTTCTGGGTTTAACTATGAGAGAAACGATCCAGAATGGTGGAAAACGGCAGAATCCTGATACACCGACACAAATCCATCCATGCCTGCCTCCAATGAGACAGAGACAGCTGATTGGTTAGAATCTGGACCAATCAGCGGCTGTTTGATGGCAGCTTTGTCACACTGAAACTTAACTCAGCAAAATCATAGATAACAAAAAAGTGAGATGACACAACGCATGCAAACACTTTTTGGCTGTGGCTATTATATAACCCTAAGTCGCGCTCAGACTGGTCAGCAAAATCAAAGATACAAAGAAAGCGAGACTTGACACTATGAATGCGAAAATGTGTGTTTTGCAAACGCAAAAAGAGTTTTTGAAAGCAAAAAACAAAGTTTTTGAATTCCCCAAAAAATTAAAGGCAAAATAAAAAATGTTTTAAAAGCAAATCTTTGATATTTTCATTTGCAACTTAGAAAGTTTTGTGTGCATCATGGTGGCAGAAATATCACTCCATACAAGTGTAGGTACAAAAACTGTTTGGCCTGCAATAACTACGTACATCCAGATCAGCTCGGGCTCTATATATTTTCATTTCACGTTGCCTTTTGTAACCCACAGTGCTAGGTTGGGGTTGTAAGGGGATGTAAGCTAACAGGAGAATATGTAAACAGGTGGATGATGGGAAGTCAGGGCAAGCTTACTCCATGCCAGCAGCTCCGCCCACAACTCAGAGGCGAATTTCTAATGAACTCCTGCCGCCCTGCAGTAACTATGTCACAAGACGACACAAGTTTTTTGACTTCTTGTAATAAAAAGACCACTAGGACAAAAGATGATGAGAGTGGGTCTATAAACATGGAAATGACTTTAGTACAAACATGTTTTTTTTCTGAAAAGTAAAAATAAATAAATAAAGGAAGCAACGTTTGTGCAAATAAACTTATGAAAGTGACCATGATTAGTAGAGAAGCAGTGGACCTGTTACCCTATTTACCCCCATGATCTACTTACCTAGATGTTTTCATTCCCCAGCAGAAGTGTGTCTGTGTGTAAAGCAGTTAGTAGGTGACAGAAACGAGGTCAACACCAGCTTCATTCATGTTTTCTCTACAGATGTTTGGTTCGGCTTGTGCTGTCTACAAACCAAAACTCAACTAACGACTCCAGGTGCAGCAAAAGGAAGATATTTAGGATTTGGTGTTTCTTTGTTGTTTTATTTGATTTTTAAATTTAATGTGTTTAATCCTAACAGTCATCTTGATGTGCTGCTGTCATACTTAAAAATGGGTAAGTGCCATTACTGTTGATGTGTTTTGATGCATGTTTTTAGCTGAACATTATGCTGTGAATCAAAGGCCTCATTTTTTAGTATTATTGTGTTATTTCACTGCAGCTCTGCAGGCAGTTTCACACCCGTCTAGCTTGACTGTGGAACAGCGCACAGATCAAGCTAACTGGTTTAGAAAGATTGGTACTTTTTTTCTTACTACCTAAATGTAAATTTGAATGAACCCTGTGCAACCACTGCTCTCCTTTGTTTTGTTGTAGCTTGGAACTTGGCCTTACAATGTGAAAGCAAACTAGACCGAATGAAAGACTTCTACACTCTCTCCTACCAGGCAAGTTAGAAGTTGACTTTGAAATGCAAACTTTCCATTGTACAACAGTAAATATCTTTATCAACCACATTCCCCCTTTTATTTTCCAAACAGCCTGGGCTCATGTCTGATATGAAAGCAGAGTTTCTAATGATTAAAGAGATCTGTTTTTGTCTTTTACATTACATTAGTCTTTCTTTTTACTTTTGTCAGTCAAAAGTAGAATGAAGATGTAATTTACCTTTAGAGGGCCTATACCATGCAAAATTAACTTTTTGAGCTTTTAAGTGTATTATAATGTTCATTCCTCACAAAAAAAAATCATTTCTGAGTATTCCTCTAAAAACTTGCTCTCTGAGCACCAGCCCCTCCCTATCCCCAAAAACAAGCGGTTTCTCACATTGTGACGTAGACCAGTGAGAACAGCCCCGCCCCCCAGACTAACACACAAACACCATCTTTCTCCAGGGAGCTAGCGGTGTTTAACAAATGGGCGGTACTCACAAGGAGAGAAAGCGGGTGCCTTAAGAGACCGAGCCGTCTTACTTCTGGGTAGTAAAAGAACTAATATTTTCATGAGGTAATATATTATCAAATACATGGGTATTTTTTACTATAAAGGGCTTAAGAACAGCACGGTATTTAAGAATTTGGATTGCTGCCCTGAAAACTGTGAGAACAGCAGTAACAGCGGACGTTAGGACACACTGTCACCCACCTGGGATGCTATTCTCTGGGGACCTCTGCCTCACAGAGGAGGGTCTGGCTGGCCACGCCCACAACAAATAGCTGATAATGGCACATCCTGGTGGTCCCAAGACCTTCTGAAAAAGAAACTAACAAAATGAAATAAGGTTATATTGCTCTGGTAGAATAAAATTATTGATGAAGTGATATGTCCTGTTTTTTGATGTTGGGCTTTTGAAAACAGTTTGATTTTTGACGTGGTGCCTTGACTTCTGTCATACCTGAAAAACCTAAACAGTACTAGATAAAAGCAGTTCTGGCGAAGTGTAGAAGCTTGTAACAGTTGTGAAAGTTTCAAACATTGTGTGCATCAGGTTGTGGACATTTTTTCTAAGAAAGATGTCAATAAACAGCAAGCATGTCCATAATTATATCATTTATGGAAAATAGTTCAATATGTGTACAATTGATTCCTTTTAGCCTGAATGAAGGCACATTACAGAATACTAGTAACCTAAACCTCCCTCCTCCCTCCTGAATTTATTTGGAAATTTTGAATTCTTTGTGTTTTTTTGGGCAGTTATGGTATGCGGCTGTTTGCCTCTGATCCCGTTGAAGTCTTTTGCCCTCCTTGTTGAATTACCTTCCCTTTAAAGCAGCAGGCATTGGCATAAATTATTGATGCTCTTTAGCTCTCCCAGCTGTGCCCCCCTGACCGCACCTTGCTCGTGGCCCAGAGGACTTGCCTGCTAATGGCTGCTGATGCCTCTTTGGAGCTCTACAGGAAGTCCCCCCACTCTGCACAGGTGCGCCACCCACCTTCCATTTCCTACATTTATCACATTCACTAGCCACACGGATGGAAATTTACCAAGACCGGTGGAGAGGAGAGGAGAGAAGAGAGGTGACTAACAACATTGGTGCAGGCGTAGGTGTTTAATTTTAAACCCCCCTGCCTTTGAAGACAAACTCAACACTAGGTGGCGACCGTGCATCCAGAATGTTGATGTGTGGATGTCTGCTTCACAGACAGAGGAGCTCACCCAGACTTTGGAGTCCATTCAGACCTGCTGGGAGGTTTGGAAAACCCTGAAAGCATCAGGTACATGAAGAAGTTACAGTATCGGGAAATAAACAGCGTAAATTAAGTAAAGCAGCTGTTTTAGTGTTCTTGCAGGAAGCTCTCCAAAGGATCCAACCGAGACTATGCTGCTGCTGTATGAGTTTGAAGCTCGTGCTAAACTGAACGACCCAAAGGTTGAGACCATACTGGAGTCTGTCCTGGAGCTTGAAACTGTTGAAACCAAAGTTTTGGAGTCCATGGCAGGTAAACTAAAACTATTTAATTATCTAAAATTGCAACATAAACATCATTGTACTGCTGGCTAATATTCCCTCAATGAACTGTTGTTGTTTTTTGTTTTTAACCCAAATGAAGCGCTGGCGATGGAGCCCCCAGCCCACTACCCTCTGCTGTGTAAGAAGGCCCTGAAGGCCTCTCTGTCGCTGCATAAGAAGCAACCACAAGCTGACCTGGCTCACTGCAGGCATCTTTACACCACATCAAGACACGGCTTCATCACTTCACGTCTGTTTGTTACAAACGGTGTCTGATTTTGATTTCCATCTCAGCAAGTGTGTCCACACCCTGATCAAGCTGTCCCTCCCACGCGGGGTGTCAGAGGTGGGACCCCAAGTGCTGCATGAGGTGTGGGACTACTTCCAGGAGGCCTTGTCCATCATCGCAGCCGCAGTGAGTCAGCACCAGTCACAAGCCGACATCCCTCGACTCCCTCCTGCAGAACTGCACCCTGCTATATAATTAACCCGTTCTCCTCCACACCCGCCTGTTCTAGAAGCATCCTTTTTTATCAATGGGTTTTTCAGCTGCACTTCAATTAGCAGATGCTTCATTCACCACCCCTTCCTGCCAATTTGAATGTTAATGCGTTGCACAAATCATCACACATCCAGTGAGCTGCAGCTCTGAAAGAGGCCGGGAATTATTGAGACATCCTGCTGCCTTACAAACAGCACATATTTCCTCTTCCAGAGTGGCTTCGTACTTGAAAGCTATTCAAGTCTTTGGATCAAAGTGCCAAGGTTAAAGTATGAAACGGCTTAAATTAGATCCTTGTTGTCTGTTCTATGTCATTGGTAAAGGTAAACATGCAAATAAGGAGGATTGGAGAAGGGTTTTTTTCTTGGTTCTTGTTAGTTAAGAACGCCACAAACCACTTTTCCACACGAGTTGTCCAGGTGGCTTCCATCTAACAGGCTTTTGAAACATCTTCCTGCTCTTTTCTGCAGCCGGATGCCTTTGCTGAGATGGAGACAGTATGGCTGCTCACTCATGCCTGGAACACAGGGATACTGCTGTATAATTTGACTCAATACACAGAAGCTGAGAAATGGTTTGGTCTTGCAATGAAATTCATCCAGTATCTGGGATCCCTGCAAGAGAGCTACGCTAAACAGGTGAAGAATCAGGGGAAACAGTAACAGTTCACTACATATTTATTTACAGTAGTTGAAAATAAAACTCAAAATTCTTCTGCGTTCATGTTGATAATGAAGCATATGCTACCAAAACTCATTTTACGGCCAAAAAGATATTTCAAATGTTTTGTAGTTTGGTGCTAGAATAGATCAACAAAAGAGGGGTTTGTTTTATGTCCCCAGATGTCTGGTCGCTACAGTGAAGTCCTGGACAGACTGGACACAGCAAAGAGAAGCTGTTACTGAAGCAAAGACCAGCAGGTCAGCTGTTCTGTCCGTCCTCTGCTCTCAGCTTGTTGCAGTTCAACTGTTGCAGTGAACGGATCAGATGTTTTAGTCGGTGCTGGTTCGACTGTTGTCTATATGGTTCGTTTGCACTCTTATTAATTGATGTAAACATGCAAACAAATTCCTTTAGAAAGACAGTTCTCTTCAAATCCAAAGACCTTCTGAAGAAAAATAAAACACATCAGAATGATAACTGAGTCACATATTTTATTTCCAAACAAATAAACTCTTTTCAAGTCCTGAAATAAACTTCAAACAAAATCTGCAGGACTGCGTGGACCCTCATGACTAGGACAGGGAAGACCATGAGGCCGAGTGTCCTGATAGGCTGTACCACCTGCAGTGACAGGAAGGAGACTACTGTACAATCAAAGGGTTCATGTTAGCAAGCACTTACTGCACAGGTGTGCTAGAACGTAACCGAATCATCACCCAAAAAGTACAAACAAGATCTTTGATCCTACCCCACCCCAAAAAAAAAAGTGTATATGTAGTAATTTCTCTCAGCGGAACAACGACCCTCGTCAGTTAAACACACACACACTCACACACATACACAGAGGCATTCAGGTTCCATCTTGTTCGCACGACTTGAATGGAAATAGTAAAATGAGATCAAGTTCTTTGGGTTTGACATGGCTGACTGAGGTATGAGTACCACAAACATGTTAACAGTCAGCTGGATTTGAACACCAGAGGACCAACTCTAATCTTCTAATGATTGATTCTCCCTCCTGGTTTTCGTGATGCTTTGTAGGTTTCTGCCTTCACTTTATTTTACAATAGATATATCATTTTAAATCTATACATCCAGACATGTTCCACGAGATATCACATGTAGACAGGCCCTAGGTCAGGGAACAGGATTCCCTTCTGACTAGTTAAGTTTTCCAATAGCCATTTGAAGAGAAAAACATTTACAGCACATTTGTATGGAAATTATATCTCAATAGTAGCTCAATCTTTACTTACCTGACATTTGTTGTCTATAAAACATGTTAGTCCCAGTTTGATTCACACATGCATGAAGCACAGGTGAGGAGGATCTGCTGGGGGCTTATTTACATTGTACAGCTACCACACCCTTTGAAACAGTCTGCAAACAGTTTATAAATGGCTCTGTTCCCTTCAGTTATTCCCTGATCTCTGGTTTTGACACAGGTAATGACAGCTGGTTTAGCAGTGGTGCCTGGCTGGTGGGCACACCTGTTTAGAAAAATGCCTACAAGCACAGGTGCTTTGTAAGTGGGGAGGAGCAGGGGACCCACAGGTGTGGGTCAACACTTCTTGCTGGGTCTGGCTTTCTGTGGAACAGGGGGATTAAAGAATGCCTTTGCATTCTTCACGAAGCTGACGACAAAAGCAAGAATGTTTACAGGATCTGGCGCCGCAGAAGTCCTCCAGATGTGCCCACTTCTGTCAGGGCCAGTGGAGCTTCTGTTTGGGCGGTGACTCAAAGATTACCAACCTGATGAACAAGTTCACAGCCTCACGAGAGAGGAGACGACTGTTTGTACTGTCCGCTTTGGGAGAGGAGCAAAACATTTCACTGACAGGACTCCGGGGGCTTATTTGTTCTGATTTGGCAACTATGAACTCTTCGTCATCACTCTACCGTGGCCAATCAGTCACAGGAGAAATGGTATCTGTACATTAGGATTCCTGAGCTGCTCCAGCTCACCACGACACTCCAGAGCTCAGCGCGCCGCCCCGTCCGTCACCTCCCAGCGACAGCATCATTAGGAATTTACAGATACACAAAGCCTCAAGTTTTACTCAAACACAGCTTTAGTGTTTTTATGGTAGGGGCACAATTCAAAACAGGTTATAACTATTTGACTTTAAGAACATCCAATACAATTGTTGTCTTGTTCTACCCGTTTTAAGATTGCCACAACAGCGGCAGATAGGACAGTACCATGTCACCAATCTTAAGTGAATCCTCTGGAAAGGCAGAGAGTGTAAGAGGGTGGTCTGCTGCTAAACAGGAGTTAGACGCCTTGGGCTGTCTAAATTTAATCCAGATTTAGAAATTACAGAGGATAAAGATTGAAAACAGGGAAGAGGAAAGGTGCCCACAGGGGTGAGACTCGCTTTAATCTATTGCACTCGACATCAGGCCTCCCTACAGCTGCAGGACTCAAATTAACGCAGAGAAAAATGCTCCTCTCTCATCTCATCAGCCGTTTGCAGCTTTCCTCACAGACAACAGGTAGTCACAAAACAGAATTTGTATTTGATGTAAGGCAGTTTGGTGTTTTGCAGAGAGCCCAGATACACGTCTCTACCTCCATCCTTCACAGAGCAGCTAAAAACCACAAGCAAAAAAAAAAAAAAAAAAACCCAAAAAAAACAAAGAAATAAAAACCTCACAGCCCCCCAGATTGACAATTCTAGTGAAGTGTAAAATGTGTACTCTTAATATGCGGTAAAATCTCAGTAGAATTTTCTCATTTATTTTATGATTTTTTATAATATAAATGTAGAGATTCACAACACATTTCTTCCACTTGATCTGCCTTTCATTGTCTTTATCTGCTGCGGCACAGACAACTGGCAGACAAACAGCAAGCCGGTTTGCGAATCACCAGTTTCTTCAGGCTTCTCTCCGCTCAGTATAAACAAGAGACAACAGTACCATCAGCAGGGCTCCATTTCATCCAGTCTGTTTAGAAAAGCGCAACAGAAAGAAAGCCAAACCTCCAGTTGGTCTTCAGCCTCTCAGCCCGCCTTTGAATACGACTCCAACATTTACAGTGTTCAAACTTGGTGTGATTTGTCTTTCTTCCCCGCCACCTCTTCTAAAATCCCCGTTCCGCTCATGTCCAGACTTCTGTGCATCATACTGATCTCCAGGCAGCCAGAGTTTACGACAGGATTTGTTCTTTTTTTCCCTTTTTGTTTTCTTTGACAGATTCCTTTGGAATGGCATTTCTAGTCTTGTATGGATTTTGTTGAGAACTCATGCAGGGGTGTGCACAGTCACAGTAATGGTGATAAGACTTCTTTTTCATTTAGAGAGTAACATAATGATGACACTAAAACTTGATATGAAACATATCTGCAAAAAGGAGGCGAGGAGGGGGCTATGTGGGCGTGTGGTCGGGGTCTGTTGGGGGAGGAAGAGGGGGAGCTCTGCACTAACGCAGATACAACGGCAGGGAACTCAGAGCTTCTCTGAGGAGGGGATCCAGATGTAGGGCCCAGACTGCTCCTCGATGATGAGCTTGATTTTGTTGTAGATCTCCTCTAGCGAGTCACCCTGGACAATAGCTGGAGACAAACAGGAGCAGAGGGGTTTTTTATGTTCATGTCGACTGCACTAATAGAGATTCCAACTCTAAGAGGCTGCTTTCACTCTGAGCCCACCTGAGCTGAGGTACAAACTCAACAAGTGAAACCTGTTCTGTGTTAACTAGTCAACCAAAAACTGAGACGTTAGTGTCAGGCTTTTTGACTAGAAAGAGAAAATGAAACAGCCCACAGAGCGAGTCTGAAGAGGAGTGACTCATGAAAGCGTCTCCCTCATAAATGTGGTGTGGTTAGGAGGACGTGGCACTTATCACTGTCTCAGCTTTGGAGGACTAGCCAGATGTGTTTGCTGTTCAATAACCACCATGACATGAGCTGCTGTTGTCCACTCAATGACTGGATTCACATGTACACCTTATTCTGAAGGAAGACATTATTGGTATTATTCTGTATAACATGCATGCTAATTCTTAATCTGGTTGATCGAGGTAGAGTTGCTTTCTCTCATTCCAGTCAGGAAAATACCAGTAGCTGCGGTTACATGTGCATAATAACTTTGATCGGATCAAGGATCGGATAGGGATTGAACTGTGTACATGAGCCCGGAAAAACTTGATCCGATTATAACACACACACGTTTACATACGCCCCGCTTTCAGTCGGAAAAAATCATTTTTAACATAGGGAAAACTTTCCACAATAACGGAAATGAAAAGACACGGTTCTCCTGAGTTTGGCAGCTCGCTCACGCATGGCGGCCGGACGGCTGCAATCTCGATTGGAAAGAAATTTGGATCTGAATGAGTGATCGGGGTAGAGTATTCTGAACGGAACGTGATGATTTTTATTCTGATTACTTTTGTCCATGTAAATGCAGCTATTGTAGAGATGCTTCTATTCTTTGATGTTAAAGCAAAGACATTTGGAGAAAGTCTGTTTGCATTCATTTCACATCCACATCACCATAGAATCAAGTTTTTGATACAGAATGAAGTAATACTTTTTTTTTAACTGGGATAATTCAGCCAGAAAATATGGAGAGTACTTCTATGCGTCTTCTGAGGACAAAATAGTCTTACAAACAAATTCTTGGGGGGGAAAAAATGGCGTATCCCATCTTTCTGGTTTAAGTGGGACAATTTTATTCTGTAGACGACCAAACAAGCTTCACATTGTATGTGAAAGAACATGGGAACGCTGGCGTAATTATTAATGTAGTCAGTGAGAAAGCAAAGTAAAGTGTGGAATTCTTCTACATTTCCTGCATTCAAACTTGTTTTTTTTAAAACTTTTTTTAAATAAACACTAAAAACCTTTCTGCAGTCTTACCGGTGAAAAACTCTCCAAAGTCTTGCTCCAGCTTCACTGCCTTGTCAAAGACTTTGTTGGCCTGGTCGTACGTCTGCCTCTTGTTCATTTCCCTGAAAAGACATGGTCACGTTATTTTAAAACTTGTAAACACGCGCACACACACTTGAAACTTTGTGTTTTCAGAGTACATAATCGGACTCACATTAGAGCTTCAATGGATTTTGGTTTAATAAAGATGGCGATTGGATAAAGTTGTGCTTGCTGCAGTCGTTTTATGGCATTTCCAGACACGTCCAGGATGCAGTGCTTCCCCTGGGAACAAACAGTCATCGTGGTCAGATCAGGTCAGATCTTCAGTCCAGTTAGGCGATGGAAGCTGGTCTAAGGCTACGTACACATTGGGCTTTTGACGTGCGTTTAAAAAACACGCCAATCGTAGGTTCTTGAACGTGCGTTTAAGATGCCATCCATCACTACCAAATCAGAGTCTCTGACTGGTCAAAGTTCGACCTGTTTGAACTTTCAATGTGATTTTGTATGTAGAACCCCAAACTGGTAGTTAAAAGCTGCGTAGCTAGTCGTGAACGTGAGAGCTTTGAACACAGAAGGCTGATGTGAGCATTCACAGACTTTTATTGGAAGTTGCCACTTGAACACGCGCTGCAGAGGGCGGCGTAAACGTAGTCTTGCAAATAAAGTGTTGGTTTTTAGGGAAAATGAGGAAAGTCTACGCATCCATTCTAATGAGTAGTTTGCTGGGCTGTCATCAAACCTGCTGTGATGAACAACATGAGGGAAAATGGCGGGAGTCGGATGCTTACCCTTTCAGCCACCGTTCGGACAGACAAGATGCTCGTCCCATAGAGGTTCTCATTAAACTGGCCGGCCTCAATGAACTTATTATCCTGAATGTCTTTCTCCATTTGCTCTCTAGAGGCCACAAAGTGGTAGTCCTGGCCATCCATCTCGTTTTCTCTCCTCGGGCGGGTCGTATCTGCAGAAGCAAATGGGAGGAGCTTATTTTGGTGGCTGCGATGATGTTTAGAGCGCGGTGGTGCTCAGTGTGAAAAACTCACGGGGTACACATGAACCAAACTTGTGGGGGAACTCTGAGATGAGGTCATCATTTACTCTGTCTTTCATTGGGCCCAAAATGATCACAGGCCTCGTGTAGTGAACTAGAAAACAACAAGGAGTTCAAAGGGGATAAAACAAAGATGCAAAAACCAAATCAACTGTAGAAAAGAGATTGGACTCACTTTCCTGTCGAATGACTGGCTCATAAGAAAGAATAGTATCTTCTTGACCCTCTGTAGGAATATAAAACATGACATTCAGGGAGAAGAATTTCAAAGATTTCACTTTCTAAGTTGAGCTTTGGCCGGGGCAGTTTCTACATGAAAAAAAATAAAAAGATAGAACTTAGAGATTCAACAAGGTTTAAATCAATTTATAGTAATTCCCATTCAAAAAGATACTCGATTATAAAAAGTCCTAAATATTATTGTCAACTAAACAAAGCTGGAGCTACAATTTATACAATTCTTATATTTAAAGTGAAATAAAAAAGTTGTTCTGCTTTAAACATATAAGAAATTGTATTAAAAACATGTCTATGTCAATGATTGGATTTCTAAAAGTGTATTTTAGTCAAGTTGATTTTTGGAACCCGGCCCTACCTGACATACTGATTTCAGACACAAACATGTTTCAAGAGTTTCATTGTTGTACATTTAGAAAAGTGTGAGAGTGTTGCTTTTAAGATATTAAATGAAATTTAGGTTTTTTTATGAATAGGGGTGTAATAATTTATTTTAACAACGATTCAAATCATAGTTGATAAATATCTGAGTACTGAACAGTAAAGGTGACGTTTTCCAGATTCCTTGTGTTTCTTGCAAGATAATCAAGTATAAATTAAATTTGTGTACAAACAGGTAAATTAGAATTAATTAGGTAAAAATTTTTGCTGTGATCACATGTCTGCTTTGATAGTCGTTTTTATGTTATAGTAAAATAAACCTACTGTACTGTACCTCAATCCAAATAGTATTTTCCAGTATTGATGATAATCAATTTATTTCATTTTGAAAGGACTTTATGATGGTTTAGGTCGATTTGATTCCAGTAACTTCCCTCAGACAGATCGATCTGGTTGGATTGTAGGAACAGAAATCGATTCATCAATTAGGTTGATTAATCCTTACACCCCTATTTATAAACTAAAACTATCTCTTTTGGTGGAATAAAACAGAAGTTCTTACTATGCGTGTTCAATATTTCCTTGCCTTTGATAACAAAAGGTGTGAAGAGCAAATGTTAACACAATTCATGGACTCACTGGAACTACTTTCACTGTCGCTTGTGTTGGACGTCAGGCATTCTGCAAAAACAAGAGGGAGCTTTAGCTCAAGCGCTCACATCCACAGTCACATCTTACTTCTGGGTAAAAACTAACGGGAAAAACACCCTGTTCTTCAACAACTGACTTCAAAAAGGGAGAATAAAGAAAGCAGAAGTCTTGCTTGTTGCGGCAGCCAAGGTCTTGCAGTATGGGGGAAGTGGTTTTGGGTGCAAGCAATAGGAGTTGAAGTGTTTCCTGTGGAAGTATCCCAAATGAGGCACCATTCTCTGGCCTGTGTGTGCAACTGCTGGCTCTGTGCCTGTGGCGGCTGATACTACATTACAGAAAAAACAAAGAAAGCATATGGCTGCTACGCTGTCCTGGAGCTGGCCGACTCAGGGGAAAAGGAGGAAAGAGTGTTTCCAGCCAAACAGAGCGACACTCTGCACTGGCGACAGATGTTTCACGGCTCTCTGTGACCTTACATGACAAAACTCCTTCATAAAAGGCCTCTGGAGACAATCCCAATAATTGCATTGCTCACTCCTCCTCCCCTGGGTGTGCATCTTCTGCATGCACTCTGAAGCTGAGTAGGAATGTGAGGAAGCTCTGAATGTGTGTGGTTTCTTTCTTTTTGCATTCTCAGCTGGGTCTGCAGTGACAAAGACTTTCCTCTAAGGACAGCTGCTTGACACAGTGGAACCACACACTTACTCAAACTCTTTGATCCATAAAAGTCATCGCTTAACCCTGGGAAGTCCTAGATGTCCCGACAGGTGAGAGCAGAAACCAAGAGAAGAAAGCAGACAGGAAGAAGAAGAAGAAGAGGTTAGTGAGAGTCGGGGCAGAGGAGGAGAGGAGTGTGGGGCTCACCAGGCCTGCTGACACACGATGCTCTTGGACCCATCAAGCCTCTCTGTTTGCTTAATCCACTGCTTTTCAATGACATGTACCCAAATCCATTACAAAGGGATTGGGATCTGTTGAGCATTAAAGCTTCAGTCTACTTAATGAGATTTTTCTTCCCACTGGCTAGCGACCCCCCCCCCCCCATAAATTGCTGAGGAGCGGCATCGGCGCATTAGAAGGCCCGTGTGTCGATGCAGCCGAGAGCGTGCAAACACAGCTAGACGGCGCTCTGGAGCCCAGAGACCGATGCAGTCACACCAGAGAGGGACCCCCACACCTCCAGCCTGACGGCGGCTTTCTTTTCTGCATGTTGGGTGTCTCTCTGAGTTTGCGAGAGGAGGGTGAGAGTGGTGGCGTCACACAAAACACCCGTGGAGGTGAGTGGAAAGATGAAAGTTGAGACAGAACGAAAGCATGAAGGGAAAGGCAAAAAAAGAAAAGACAGAAGCGACAGCCCCCTCCCCCCCATCACACAGCTGGTACTCACGTTCTGGATCCACCTGCTCATATGCAATATTCTCCTTGCTCTTGTAAAACGGGAACTTGCGTGAAAGGTTGAAACTTTTTTTGCGCTTTACTTTGACTGGCTGCTTGTTGGTGTGCAGGTGAGAGAGGGGGAGGGGGGCAATGAGATGAAAACAACAAAAAAACTGGGTTTCAATGAAGGTACTCCACAATCATGCAGAAAAAAACACATGAAATGCCAACAATGCACATCAAATAATGAGAAAGACAAAGGTAATGGGTGAAAACAAATGTGTGGGAAACAAGTCTGTTAAACAAATTTAAGTCATTTTGTCTGTTTTTTTTAGGATAAATGCAGGATTGCAGTTTGTTCTGAACTCTTAAGCTGCGTTCACACTAGACACGATTTGCGTGGCCAGATTCAGTCAATGATCAGACGAGATCAAGGGTCCTGCAGCCTGATGTGACAGTCAAGTGCAGCACTCTGCCAAAAGGCATGGCAAACATTTCGGGCACACGCCGAGTATCTGGCAATACAACTTCAAATATCTGAACCTTGGCAAAGAATCTGCGTTGCGTCAACAGGTGGAGTCCAAAACCAACATGGAGATGGTTTCTCCTGAACATCAAGTTACCTCCCAACTTCAGCATACCTTAAACGTCATACTCGTCCTTAAATTTGGTTTTTATTTTTTCCTCCTGGATTTATTCTTAGTTGCACCAGCGTTAAGGTTTGGTACGACCACGTTTCCTTTAACATACAGTCACTTTTCCTTTTAAATCGCTGTCTACATCCACACAGATTTGGCTCCCTTCTCTGCTCCATTCTGATGCATCCGCTTGTATGTGAATAGATCCATGTCCGACTGTTTTCCTCGTCTGATCTGACATCTGGATCTAAACTGTACAGCTGGATAGCTCTGATATTGCATGTAAACAAAGATTTTATGAGACATCAGTGTGGGTTTACTCCACGCCAACAGTCTTCTCCACAACTCTGAGGGGGTTTTCTAATGAACTTCAGCTACTCTGCAGAAACTATGTCCTAGAAAATGACACATTTTTGGCTAAAAACGGCATAATCCTTCAAAGACAACTAGGAACGCTTTTACATTTGATCAAAATATAGTCGGAGTGGGAATTTTTAAATGCTACAGAGCTGACATTTAGGACAAAGGTTTTGTGATTGTACAGAGCTGATCCAGCATCACTTCATAGTCGTGTCCTGAATGAAAAGATTCTTAGACAGAAACAGCTACTGTTTGTTCAGGTCAGCAGAAACAGTCATGTTTGTTGTTTCCAAAAAACTGTCAAAAATGATGGAGAATCATCCCAACAGAGAGGTTTCTTCTTTGTTTCAACTTTTCAACACTTCATGTGGATTTCTGAAAATTTCTTCTGTTTTTTGAAACATTTTCTTTTGTTTCCATTTTCTTATTTCTTTTTTTATTGTTGTGGTTTGTGGAATTTTGTTTTGATTTCTAGAATAAAACCTTTTTTTGTTTGTTTTGTTTTTGTAATTGTTGTGATCTTGATGTTTCCCGTTGAGGGATCTATGTGATTTACACATCCGGGCCACCGTAGTTGACCCTTTAACACAAATAATGTCACAGCGACGCCTAAACAACACAGGCTTTTTGACGCGGTGAAAAGCAACCGTTCTTTTGGACTTTGCACCAGTATGCAACGTTACTAATGCAGAGTGCTGCGGTTCACAGCCGCTTTTCTCCACGGCAGAATCAGCTGACAGACGTTGATTATGTAAACAAGGCAGATCCTGCAGCAGAGGGTGAAGCTCACCGTTCTGGGAGTCTCTGAATGATCTCATGAACCCAGACATGGAGACGCTTTTGTAGAACTCTTTAAAATAAATCAACCTGATCTATTAGTTACATCCATGTCGTCCATGAGATATAGTCAATGCTTCCATGTAGCAATGAGGCTTAAAACTGGACAGTAGGTCCTCCCACTTATACATGGCGGGAGTTTATGAGCACATTTTTGGTAAGTGTCCAGCAGCAAATTTGCAGTGCGTCTAAACAGATGGGGAGGATGCAAATTAGCCTTGCGAGTGGTGCTCAGTGTGAACGCAGCATTAGGAATAAGATTTTTTCTTCAGAGTCTTTAGAGCTTCTGCAAACAGAAACCTCAGAGCTCTCAGCCTGCTTCGGTCTGCTGGTACTGGTCTGTTTCCCACATTCAGGGGGGGAGGGAGGTCGGCCATCGCCCTGGGAGCCCAGCAGCAGCTCAGCTGACATCTGCTCGGGTGCTGGGGCAGGGGCAAAGTGGCCTTTTCCACTTACCCTGTTAGATTCAATCATGCCTGTCCTGGCGTGGAACTTGACGGTTTTTAATCTGGCGCGCTCCTTCTTCTCCACTCTGTAGAAGAGTTTTTTGTTGGATAAAAACAGCCATTTACATCACCGCTAAAGACATACGGGGGAAAAAACATTCTAGCAATAAGAAAAAAGGACAGGTACCTCTTCTTGCTTGGAATGACCCCGATCTGCTCACTTTCTCCATGAGGAGTGACGAGTCTCGCCTGCCACCACTCATCATCAGATGCATTTATGACATGAAGGATATCCCCGTATGAGAAGCTCAGACCTTGGCTGGGCAGGCAGCTGTCCCTTGTTCTATCATAGTCAAACAGAGCTCTACAAAGAGAAAAAGGCTTTTGATTACTCTCCTTGTTGGTGTGCACGTGGGCTGGGATGAGTTCCTATTGAACATCTGTGGAGTTTGGACGAGAACTGAGGCTTCCAACGATCTCTACCTGAAAATGCTCCTTTTTCTGAATTGTTTTATAGTAGGTGCACTAATAAAATTATACCATAATCCGGGTGAATATTCGATTCTGACTGGCTGCTGGGTGTGGATTCAAAAGTGATGATGCACAGTGATAACCGCCAGCTAAAAAAGAAGTTCCAGTCACAAAGCTTAAATGTTGTATATCACTGCGCTGGCTTCTCTAAAACAAATGTTAGCTTCATCATCTGGACAAAAACAAGCAGTTTCTGAACTGATGCTTTATTTAATCCATCGTGACGATCAGCATATATATAAAAAGGAAAGCCGTATATCGCTTTCCTTTGCCGCTGGACTCGAGGTCCGCGCCATCACAGCACCACGCAACAAATAGTCCACTTTTTGTGAAAAAAGCAATCCAAACTAGGGTTGTGCCGATGGACGGTGATGGGTGACTGACATCTCGATGGAGAGACACCTTCGTGGTGCAACGCCCCGCCACGCTGCGAGCAGACACCTTAAGCCGCGGTTACATGTGCAAAATATCTTGATCTGATCAATGGTCATATTAGAATCCAACTGTGTATATGGTCCCAGAAAAATGTTTTCATAATATAACAAACGTTCACATGGGTCACACTTTCGGTTGGACTAAATCATTCTCAAATGCGCAGTAGTGTTTGAAAAACCGGAATGACTGAGGATATGACTTCCGCCGAGCGGCTATATACATTGACATGTCAGCTCCGTAATATACGAGACGATCTTCTAAACTTGCTTTTGATAATGTTACGATTATTATGAAGCACCTGTTTGCCTGTTTTAATTTTAATCCGTGTGGTCAGCGCTTTTTCTGTTGAAGAGCGGAGCCGGAAAGAAGCCAGGATTAGCAGTATGCTAACACGGGCTAACAACATTAGCTTTGGGTGGCGCTGCATCCTGGCTGCACGTAAACATGTGGGAATAACATCAGCCTTTATTTTGTCGGGACGCGACTGGAAACACAAATCCTTGTGGTTGTTTGAATGTTTTCTAAGGACTGAGCGACATTTCTGCTTTGAAGCTCACACCGCCGCTGTCTGTGCTGACGATCCGAGCTGTGCTCAGACACACACTTTTAGACCCGGTTCTGAGTTCGGTAGCTCGTTCCCCTAGAGCTGCGGGACGGATCGCAGTCCTAGATCTCCCACACATACCGCTCATGTAACAAAGCACCCCCCCTTCCCCTCAAACACAAAGCTGTAAATCCGTGTTCCGCCGGTCCACTTGACTAGTTAACTGCGGGAGCAGACTACTTCTTTTCTATTTTGTTTGTTACTTTTTTTGTTAAAGTCACTTCCCTCAGTTTATACTGGATCATCGCGGATGAGTCATTAGTTGGGAAATAAAATAAATAAAGTAAAATAACGAAAAGCAATTATATAAGACAGAAAAATTAAAAACACCCCCCCCCCCCCAGACGATATCATCGTCCATCCCCATGGTTGACAGCAAACATCGTCAACGGCCAATTTAAGGGACATCGCCCAACCCTAATCCAAACCAAAAAAATAGCATGAATTAAGGCCTAAAAGTTGGTTGAATATTTATTCTATACTTCGCGTCTGCTTAGGCTTCCACGGCGTGCGTTAATTTCTGATAATGCACACTTCGTCTGCCATTAACCCCTAGGTAGCACAACATTGCATGTTGCATAGTTTCATTTCTAGCTGGAAACCCCTTCATAACTGCAGATATTCAGTCCTGCTGAACAGATTCCCCGACGTATGAGAACATTTCTACCAATGTTGTGGCCTTTGCTGTACATCCTCTTCTGTTGTCAGATTCCTGCTGAAATGGAGAACTGAACTCTTATTAGGCCAGACTTTAGTGACAAAGCTGTTGGGATGCAATCAAAAGAAGCATTTGCTTTGTGTTGCTAACGTGTCTGGTATCGGCTGCAGCCGTCAGACGACACATCTCCTGCTTTAGCATGTTGAAGTACCTTGGAGCGTAAAGGCATGACGCCTTCTAAAGGGTACACCACCAGCTCCACGCCTCCACATTCCGGAGGCTGGGTTTGTTGAATATGGCGGCAGTCACTTCACTTTGCTAAACAGACAGCTTTCACAGCATAACTACCGACTGAGTCACCTGCACATGAGCAGGATAGGCCCTACAACCCCCACAAAAGCCCCTCCATAAGAGAAAAATGACTCAGGCTGATGAGAATACACTATACCTGCTATAGTGGGATGTGACCCCTGTGTAAACAGTTCAGAATAACTCACAGGATGTGAACGGAAGTCTTTGAAAATGAAATGTTTAAATGCTTCATCAAAATGTTGTTAAAGAAAGACACTGTTTAGCTAATAGTTCACTATTCTGGTGATTCTGCAGGTGAACCAGTGACAGTTCAGGGCATCAGGATCACATTGAACACTAGCTGCTTCTCCTTCAGTCTTTTGACACAAAAACAGAGTAAATTCCTAACTTTTTAGTAGACTAATAACATCAGGCCAGGGGGTTGATATACACCATTAGTCTCCAGCTTTGGTTTTCAAGACACAGGTTTCCCAGTTAACCCGTCCTTAGTTGCTGCTGATTCTCGGAATCGGGCGTGTTCAGTTCATCAGGATCTGGAATCACATGATCTGGGTCATGTTCAGCAGCTAGAGCTGGGTTAGCCAGAAAAGCAGGAAAAGAACCAATCACAGAGACAGAAACCTGATGAAAGAACCGTCACTGCAGGAGGAAAGTTTACCCTAATGCTTTGACAGCATGGATGCAGCCTGGAAACACTCATACCATAACAAAACATGTTTGTAGTATAAAGTTCAAGACTTGTTAAAGTTAATAAATACAACAAAGCTGCTCAGTGAAGACACTAAAGTTTCCAGCCTTTGTTTCATGTAAAGGTAAAATGAAACCAATATTGTGTTTTTGGGATTTTTGATCACCGGGGTGATGAACCAGCAGGGGGCGCGGTGTCGCGGTTACCCAAACAAAATATGTAGTGATATTCATCGCACTCTAACAGTGCGCGGTCATGTTTGGTGATACGGAGTGAAGGAGAACAGTAATACCCCCCTTTCCCCCAACACAAAATCCTCCGGCGGGCAGCCGTGTAGCACACTCAAGAACGCACACAGCTTGTTATGGAAATGAATACAATGGAAATTACTAATTACAACACAGTAAATTTGTCGTATTTCCTCACGAGACGGAAACTTCTGTTGTAGAATGAGGATGTGTTTCTGAAGCCACGCATGTGCGTGTAGGTGTGTGTGTGAGTAGCATTGACAGCCGCACGGCGGCAAGAGGGAGAGAGAGGCTCGGTGCAGGGAGTGAAGGAGAACAGTATTGAAAGGTTTCCCCCAGAAACCCTTGAAGTCTGAACACAGGACTAGCAGAAAAAGTTAATTATCAGCAAAGATGAATATGTTTAATGTGTTTATTATATCTCCAATCGCGCACCATATGCAGAACTTTCAAAAAAAAAAAACTTTAAAAAATACGTGCGGTGATGACCACATCACCACCATGATGTGGTCATCACCGCACCCCTAGTGCTCAGCACTCAGGTGATGGGGTTTCACCAGTCTGCTCACCTGAAGCCTCAGTGTGACTGTCCTTTTGGGCGAGCAGAGGGCTGCCACCTGTTTTAATTCCTAAATGAGCCTACATCCAGCCTGGCAGCTGCCCCAAATCAAAACTCCAGTCAGTAGGACAAGCCCTGCTGTCCGTCTGGAGCCAGTGACGTCAAGGTGTCGAGCTAATACAGAGGAATTCCTGATTGTCAGCTTTGATGATGACCAACCTTTGCAGCGTGAAGACAAAAGTGCGGCTTCAATAAAACGCTTTAGCTGACGGCCTGGACCATGTGTGAGTGCTGGGAAAAACGTGTGCAAACAGGCTTCGCTCTCCCCCACAAACAGGCTGAGGTGTTATGCAAGAAACGCTTATTTTAGCTGCAGATCTCAGAATTTGGAGTGCTGAGCGTGGCTGTGTGTGTACGTGTGTGTACGTGTGTGTGTGGCACATACCTGACATAGAGGGAGCGCTTCTCACTGGTGCGCAAGGAGCCCGAGCCTGAGCTCATGCTGCTGTTCATCATCTGCTCCCTCAGGTCGTGGATCTTGGACTCAAAGCGACTATATTCTGCACCAGAGGGAACAGACGGGAGTCTCTTAGAAACAGCCTTTAAGCAAACACTGAAAGAAGCCTCGTCTGCCTTTCCCTACTGGAGAACGCTGAACTGAGCTCCAGCAAAGGGGGGAAAGGTTCATCTCATCCTTAAGCTGATTAATGACCCCAGGAACAGATGGTTTATCACACATCTACCTTACACATTCAGTAATGTCTCTTGTCAGATAATTAATTACACAGATTAATGAAGATCAGCGTGCGCTGTTTAGAGCACTTTAAAGGGAAGGGAAGGCCTCTAACAATTTCCAAGTGCAATGAGCATTTTTCACAGGTGTAATTCCAGCTGCAGCTCAGCAGCAGGGATGATGTATGAATCCACCTGGACCCCCTCATTAAGAACGCTCTCATTAGCCTGCTGAGCACAGCGTGCGCCGAGTCCAGCCGCTGCACCACAGCACGCAGGTAGGCAAACAGACGGGCAGAAACAGGCGCACCAAGCCCCTGACGTTTTTACACCAAGACAGCACTGCAGCCGTGTAAAAACAACACAGATTTATCTTTTAAAATCTACTACTCTGCTCCAGCAAGAGATTTACATTTTCTGTGATTCTTGTCTCGCAAAATCTTAAGATTAAACCCGATTAAAAGGGAGATCTAGTAGAGCGCTACCTGACAACAAAAATCGCTCTTCATTGGGCATTTCAAGCTCAGCTAAAGCAACACGTCTATTCAAATGGAGTCTCTATAACTTAAACCACAGACAATTTACATGGCATTACTGTTATTTTTTAAACATGACATTTTTCTAAAAAGTTGTTGGCAGCTTTATTGACAGTTCCAAACTTGTAAGCTGCAAATGTCTGGAGAAAAGAAAAAAATGTGTGTGATTATATCTGGCTGTGCCATTGTTCATTTCCTGGCTGGCAGGAGGGGGATATGCGAGAAATAATGCGTGTACAAACTGATGAAAATCTGATCACCAGCTGAGAAATCAGCGGATCACTCCTGAATGAAAAGTGTAAATGTTTCCTGTAGCACTACCTGTGTGGATGTAGAGAACAAAATCATGTCGCTTCCTTGATTGTAATTAACATATTTAAAAAAATAACGACAGTGGAATAGATTGTCATTTAGATTAATCTTGATAGAGTCTGCTCTAAAATCAGAAGTTAACTATCCAAAGCACGGTGTCACAACCACAGACAAAGGCCGTACTCCTACATGAACATGAAGGGCTGGAAAGACAAACATCTCTCGTCTCCAATGAAGCCAGTTCCAGCTCCTGCTAAATACTGAGCAGGTGCAAAAACAAGTTCCAACTCCCGCTGATTGAATCCTACAGAGAATTCAAAGCAAACAAGTCTGAGGTTCTGGCCTGGTGACACGTCTCCACCCTGTTCTACGCTCAGGGTTAATACAATGTAACAAGGTGACGCTGCAAGGTAGGTAACCAACCAGACACTGCCTGGCCCTCCGTAACCAGGAACAACCATCTCACATCTGAGGAAAGAGCTAGAAGAAATGAAGAAAAGAAAAAAACAACAACAAAAAAAACCCCACACAAGATACAAGTAGCAGTTTGATCGAGGAGGGGCTCTGGGACTAGACAAAGAGTAGCTAACTACAGAGAGCTGACTGAACGGTTGGCTGAACAGCACTTCCAACCTGAATGGCTGCTTGTGAGCCGATGAGATAACACCGGTCCTATCGGTTCTTCAGGTTTACCTTTTCACATTCCTTATGTCTGAATGACTCAATGTTGTGGACATGGAGGATGACCAGAAAAACCCCACAGAACTACAGCCTGGGGAAATAGCAGTCTATTAATCATAATTAAACTTCTCTGATCAGGGTGTCAGGTGGAAGGGATTTCTGAAGCAGTAAAATCATTCATAAAAAGATCTTTCAGTAGGCAATACTCATGAATGTTCATGTGATATTTAAAAAAAGGAACCGTCCACCTACAACACTAAAAAGGAAGGAATAGCAGATTATTTTAGAAGTCTTAACTCTCAAGTCAAAGGCATTTTCCCCATCCAGACTGCTTTAACAAGTAATGGAGTTTCAAAATGATTTCAACAAGGTGCAGTGCCAAAAATCCAAACTATTTCACAATAAAAGAATCATAAGTGTCACTATGCAGAAGGAAGCATGGATACCCATCATGTTGCCATGACAGCAAACCCGACAGTCCACTGTACTAAAGTCTGTTAATGTTGTGCCGGGAAAGCGTTATACGGTCGGACCTTGTTGATGTTTTTTCCTCTTTTTTCTCATCCCTTTTCTGGAGAATACATCCACACTGCATCCAGACAGTTGCTCTGGGCCCTTTGGGGTCACAGCAGCCTCTTTATGGCTCTTCTGAACACTCTTATTTGCATCAGATTGTTTTAGAAACTAGCTGGAGCCAATACTGAAGGATGTAGGTGACAAAGATAAAACACCCCTTTGAAATGGAAAAACAACCCGACTAAGTCATATGAAGCAAGTTGAACCCAAACATTGTAATAAACCAGTGCAGTGATCTGAACATCAAGATGTAAGTTTTGTTGTTGGAAAATAAAAGTCAAACAACAGGAAGAAGCAATGCAGAAGGAAGCTTCTGTTATTAAGTGTCAGTTTGATGTTCATGAGCCTTAAATGCATTTAACAATAGTGGACCAGGAGTAAGACATAAATCCATTTTAATCTTTGAAGCCTGCTTATTGAAGCCACATTACAGGGATAAACATGAGCAGGTAGCAGTGCAGAGGGCAGTATTGCTGCTGAAACTGGTTAGCCAAGCCTGCTCACATAGAGGCAGAAGAATCAGAGGAGCTCCTTCTAAAAACACAAGCTTCTTGTTTCCAGTTGGAAGGGTTCATAGATGAGGGCCCAGCCATTTCCAGAGACTGCACTGCCCTCTACACAATCGAAGATCCTTCTATTGCTCAGTATGAGTGCATATGGCAGGCCATTTTAACATTAAAAGGCTAGACTGGATGTGTGTTGCAGATATCTTTGAGTTTTGCCTAGTCAAAAAGAACATTTCAGATATCCGCAACTACATTCTTCCTATCCGTAATCGTAATTTTAGATATCCTCAAAGATATTATTCCTAGGACAAATGACATCACTTTCACCATTCATTTGTATGGGGTTTACAATTACAGATATCTACAATTCAGTTGCAGATATCCACTTCATGAATTACGGATATCTGTAACTGAATTGTAGATATCTGTAATTCAAGTTTCAGATATCTACAATTTCATTCTTACTAGTCAAAACTCAAGTTAAAGATATCTTTAATTCAAGTCAATTTAAGATATCTACATGTTCCTTTTCAGATATCTTAAATTAAGTTTTGACTAGGCGAAATGACATTGTAGATATCTGTAACTGGAATTATGACTAGTCAAAATGACGTTGTAGATATCTCAAACTGGAGTTAGGGATAGTCATAATTTAATTGTAGATATCTATAATCAAGTTACAGATATCTTGAAATGAAATTTGAATAGAGATATCTGAAACTTGAGATATCTGTAATGTTCATTCAGGATAGTCAAAATGTAATTACAGATATCTTGAATTAGAGTTTCGACTAGGCGAAATGACGTCACAGATATCTGTATGCAAATTAGGTCCGCATCGCACTTTAGGGGAGGAGCAAAGCGTGTTGTTGTAATCATTCAAATCGCACCTGCTAACTTGTAATTAGCACTGATTAGCACCATGTTGCAGCAGTACGACGGGGTTTTAGGACCAGTTTACAAAAAACGTTTTGTTTTCTTTAATTACAACTTTTATCTCGTAAATTTAGGAGATAAAAGTGTTGTGGAGTGTGTGTCTGTGTGTGTGCGCGCGCGCATGTGTGCGTGTGCGCGCGCGCATGCGTGCGTGTGTGTGTGTGCTGAGATGGGGGTGAGCAAGGAGCGGAGGTGTGTGCGTTGATACTGTGTGTTCGGAGGACGGAGCACCGTGATAAAGAGAAGGTGTCCCCCCCCCCCAGAATAACTGTTTTGGAGTCGTTCTTAATCCGCACTGGAGGTTTAGGGTTCCGATCAGGAAAGTGAACCCCGAAGAAGAATCGCCTTCGGCGGAGGAAATCTCCCCTGCGCTTCTGACCGCGATCGGAAAGAGAGAAAAGAAAAGAGAAAAACACCAAGTCTTCTGTTTATCGGAGCCTTGCTTTATTTCCGGATAGCTTTAACCGAAGTGATTCTGGACCTTTTGGCGACTCAAAATCAGATTATTGTCAGTGGAGCGGGCTTTCCGGGGTTCGGTGTCGGTAAAGCGGAGTTTTATCTGTTTAATAAGGAGCTCAGAGACACATTTGGGTGCAGAGAACCGCTGCAGCCTTTATTTTCCTTTTCATTCACATATCCTGAAGTTCATCTGTCACCTTATGTCATGAACCTGTCATCCGAACACCAATGCGGAAGTAAACAGTGTTACATACACCTCTCCTCCAGATGAAACGTCCCGATCCAACATAAAACAATAAAGAGGAATGAAAGTAGTCTGTTATATTAGCATTACAAAGTTGAAAATGCCAAAAGGGGCTCCTCCACAGACGGAAGCGTCACAGAAACGTAGAGATCTTGTCTTTAATGGAGAAAGAAATGATGCAGGTGGACAGCTGCAGGGACACCGACGGCTTCGGGCTGCACAGATCCTGCAAACCACCCATCAATGAATAAAACATGAATAAATCATAAATCAAACTAACGAATTTCCAAACATTTAGAACGTTATCAATAAACATTCAGCTCACCTCTTCAACAAAGTTTAGTCGGTCTGCTGCTGCTGTGTGGTGTTCACCTGCTGCTCATCATGCTCACTTCCACTTAATATCGTAAATTTAATTTAGGACTTAAAATCTTTTAATTTTACTGTTTTTGGTGGCCCTAAATCCCCGTCGTAGAGCAGCCAGCGGGCGAAGCGATTTTTAATCGTCTTTTTAATGCTGCAGCCCGTGCAAGACAGGAGGAGCTAGTGATGATGATGTTTGAGATATCTTTAACTGTCATTCTGCAGGAGGAGCTAGTGATGATGATGTTTGAGATATCTTTAACTGTCATTCTGCCTAGGCAAAACTGAATTACAGATATCTACAATTGTCATTTAAGATGTGTGACGAGTTGAATGTCGTTTTCATTGACGTCATTGCAGATATCTGTAATTCAGTTTTGACTAGGCAAAACTGAATTACAGATATCTCTATCGGTCGTTTCGACTAGTCACAATTACGTTACAGATATCTTGAATTACAATTCCTACTATCCAAAATGTAATTACGACTAGTCAGAAATACGTTGCTGATATCTACAATGTTCATTCCGGATAGTCAAACTTAGCCTTTTGATGTTAAAATGGCCTGCCATAAGTGCAGGGTTCATTTGAATACAACTTCTTGCATACAAGCTACAGATTGCTGTGTTTAGAGTCAAATGTTAGTTTCTGCATTAATGTAGCACACCTCTCAATGTGTTCAAGAATTGATTTCTTATCAATTTAAACCTTTTGATTTGAGCTTCATGTTTTACATTTTAAAGAAAAGACCCCACAGATTGGGCCTATGCTTGACCTAGACATAACTCCTAATAATTTTACAGAACATTCTATGACAGGAAACTCCTGGGTGCTTCAAAAATCGGTTTTATTCTCCTAAGTTAGCCTGTATTTTTAGGAATGACCCATGGGAAAAAAGAAGACAGCTTCCAGAAACTGGGCCTATTCTCTTCCTCACTCTCTCCGAGTGTGCTCATTAGTGGGACAGCATTTTTATTTTGGGGAATGTTGGCTTTTCTTTTGATCCAGTTATGCAACACGGTGGACATGTGCTTGAAATGGGGCCGAGTAGCGTTCTGTCGGACAGTCGGGCTAGTCCATGCTAACGGGGTGAAGCCCAGAAGATGCTGTTGCTGTGAGCTAATAAGGGTTCAAAAGAGCAACATCAAATCCAACGTCTTGGAGTTGAATCACCTTTCTTGATGAATGGGCAAGATAGTTTGCAGCCATACTCCACCTCACTATTTGCATGATTAGGAGCTAAAGACCTGGTGATGCTCCAGAAAGCCACTCAAGAGTCAGCTGACCCTCCTGCTGCAGCTTGTGTACCCCGCTGTGGCGTCTTGTAGTACTAGGAGCTGGACTTCAATCAGAGCTCTATAGATGCCTGGTTCCAAGCCCTTGAGGAAACTCTCCTGGGCAGTTTGCCTGGAACAGCCAAGTGCTGATCCTCTAAAATTTTCCCGCTTCTAACAAACTTATCCTTGTGCAGCTTACGGGGCGTTTCTACAAACTCAAAACACAAATGGTCACACTCTAGGGGGCTAGCAAAAGTACTGACCACACTTTAGGTCAGACAAACTAGAGGAAGTTAATCATTTGCCAACACTTGACGTGGTAGTTTAGAGGGGTTAAGAATCGTGCACATGCAGACAAGTCTTCCCTGAGTTACAAAGGGGGCACACAGCTGAAAGCAACAAGATATACAAAACAAAGCTTCCCTTCAACTAACCACATCATTATTGAAGATTCTGCCTGAATGATCTGGCATGCGGGACAAAATGAACTCACAGTGCCAAGTGTTTTCATTTTCACATGGCAGGAAAAAACTAAACCTACAAAATGCACAGATCTATCCTCAGCTAAGCCTTTGTCTTAGCCCTGGATCAATTGACAGAACATTCTGCTCATCAGTTGTCCTGTGTCCTTGAACTGCTGTTGGACATTTGAAGCTGGTCTTATTACCAGGGGGACAAGCATGGAGCAAGACTGACAGCATGCCACAGCGCATGCCCCCTCACATTCCTTCCACAGTCCAACTCAGCAGAGATATAAAGCTAACAATATCCTCTGGTGTTATTCCAGCGATACACAAACATGGCTGGACACACATGCAACAAACCGACTGCACCAAGGTAGCTGGGACAGAAAGTCAGGCTGGTGCTGCCATCTTGTTAGCTAAACGCCGGCATAGAAACTTGACCTGCGGTCAGCCAGTGAAGAAGAGAGGTGAAGGATTACAGATGTGGGGTCAATGTGAGACTGAGGAGGCAGCTCACACAGGTGAGGTCGCTGTGCTGACACACACCTGTCTGTCTGGCCACACCTATAAGCTGAGGCTACCTGAGAAAACTCAGAAGCTGAAGTTGAATGGGTTTCTTCTTTAAATGGGTTCAGGTAAAACAGTTCAACTATCTGTACAGTTAAAAAAATGGTTTCAGGACTGAATAGACATCAGGGTTTTTTACAGGTTAATTACAGTTTGAATCAGAGCAGACGTGTTTTTCCTCCTTCTCTCACGGTGCTACCGGAGACCAAATACAGGTTACTGATGATAAAGTCACACAACAGCGAGCGACTCTAGCATGTTCTGCCCTTTTCTCACGACGATTTCTCGTCTCACCTCACTTCAATTAAACCCGCAGCCGGTCGTTTCTTCATCCAGTCATTAGGAAGTTCATGCGGCTCTGCTGTTGTTGTATCCGAGCCCATCCCCCATCTGCTCAGGCTGGTAGACAGACATTTAAGTTTGGTCGCTTTCCACCTTCGCTTTGCGCGGGATTTCAACTTTCCACCCGGAACTGGAGCGCCTACTTCCAGCTTACGCTCGTCGTGTCATCTCTGCTCGAGTCGTGTCCACCAACAGCGGCTTCTCGTCAGGGCTCAGAGTTTGAACAAGGAAGGGCAGCAGCCTCCGTTCACCCGCCTTGCTGTTGGCTTAACTCTTTAGCTTGCTGAACTGAGCCGCCCCTGAACCTGAATGTACTATAACGTCAACCTTTCCGAGTCTCCGCCCCGCCCCGGTTACCGACGCCCTCGTGCAGAGCGAAACTGAAGCACCGGGAAAAGGCGACTCGAAAAGTTCGGTACAATACTTTCATTATGTCAACTCCTGTAGTAAAACATTTCACCAAGCCATAAAGACACAGATTCCACGGATCGGAGCATTTAAGAAACACATTTCCCAGAATGCAATATGCTCCTGTATTTTATTGTTATTAATAAAAATATTTCTGATATCCGCATTTTATTTGGAGTCAAATATATTTAAAATAACACTTTAACCCGCACAACATTCACACTCCAAAGTCTAAGTCTAAATGTAACAATAACATTTTCCTAACTTTAATTCAACTAAGGTCATTTATGCCTTCAACCATATTTTATACAGGATGCTTTCTCCTTGTTGCAGATTACTTTGACTTTTGGTTACAGAATAATTCTGTGAATTTTGAAGTTGTTAAATTACATTTTTATAAAACAATTTGTGTCTTTTAATACCAATATTAAGTGTCACTGATCATCAAAAGCATTCCCAGCGGTCTTTCAATTATGATTATGCTGTCTATAGCCCCCAAAAAACCTGCATTGTTTTTTATGACAGCGGAGTACGCGTTTTCTCATTTGCCGTCATCCTTTTGTTTACACTCTCCCCCACTAGCTCACAGCTCACAACCCCAAGCTATTATTAGCGATGCAACAAAAATGTCAGCAATATTGGAGCTTTCCAGCTGTACAGTTTTGAGCCAGATGTCAGCTCAGATCATAAACAAAGACGTACATGGATCAGAATGGAGTGAGCAGGTAGCCTGTGACCTGCCGTCCGTAGTTTGTGCGTAACAACAACAGTTTCTCAAATAGCATTTTGTTTGCTCCATATTCACCTTCATTTGAATGAAGAAATACTGTGAAACACAGTTTATATCTGAAGTTTCTATCTATATGCTCTCTATCATCAGAAAAATGCTACAAGAATATAATAAAAACACAACATAGGAGTGGGCCTTTAAAGCTATTGCTTATTACATTTCAAGATGAGTTCTGCTACATTGAAGTGTTTTTGCAAATAGAGGAAGGTTTTCTCTGTGCAGTATCATATTCTAATTGGCAGATTGCACAAAATAATCTTCAAATTCACCTTTTGGTTACTTTACAGGTAATTTTACAAAATACAGTTCAAATAAGATTAATGTACTGAAATAATTTACATTTTACCTATTCAGAATAAAGTTGCTCATATGAATTTTAAATGGTATAGGTTTTACTTGGTTGGATGTTTTCCTCCTTTTTCTGTAGAGTCCTGAGACCATCTCAGCTGTGAATTGGTGTTTTAAAAAGTGAACATAAGAGAGTCGGTGCCTACCTTCAGGCCTGTATTGCGCAATGATGGTGACGGTTTGGCCCGCTCTCTTCAAGGCTGCTGCTGCCTGCTCATGTGTGGCATTTCTAAGATTTACTCCATTTACCTGCAAAAAAAAAAAAAAGACACAACAATGAATTAAAAAAACAAACAAAACAGAGGAGATTTTCCAATCAAATAAGTTCACAAATCTCCTGATATCTATATATGTATATATAGATATAATATGCTTAGTAGTAATAAAGAGATTATTTTAGTCCAGTCTGAGATTTTATCTTCCCTTATTATGGGAACATTTTATATAATCTACAGTTGGATAATAGGTTGGATGTTTTTCTTGTAGATTTGCTCAATTTGAATCACTCATTGTTTCCACAAAAGTACAGTAATGGTGTTGGGTTTCCAACCACATTTATTTTAAATAATACCAAACTTTTCAGCAGCTTAGCTCCCTCACAGTTATAATAAAGTCTTGCTCAAGGACACTGTAGCGTGGGCAGGTGTTTGCAAGGCCGCTTTTAATGCTATCATTATTTTTCTGACAGTGGCAGTTGGCTGAAAATCCCCTCCTGCTTCAAACGTGCTATAGATGTGGATGGGGGGCAAACAGGAAGCTGGAGGTCAGGAATACTAACTGAAAGAATGCGGTCGCCCCTCCTCAGCTCTCCGCTCAGGTCAGCAGGTCCTCCAGCCAAGATAAAGGAGACAAAAATCCCCTCTCCATCCTCTCCACCGACGATGTTGAAGCCCAGACCCGTGGAGCCCTTGTGCAGCACCACCTTCCTCGGCTCCCTGTAGAACAGGGCGACAGTGTCGGAGGGAAGGGTGGCACACAAGAAGTATGGCATGAAACAGAGATTTTACCGCAAAATACAAAAAAACTAAAGCAAACATTTGCATTAAGATGATAGCAAAACTCCATGAATCTATTGTAAACTGCAGATAGGCTGTGCCTAATGATTACTTTTCACAAAAGCAGTAAATTATTTTAAAATAATAACAATAGAACAGTATTCACAATTGTAGCTCATTGTTTGGGAGCTTGATACACAATCTCTGGCACTGAAAAGTTAGTTATACAAAAACAACTTAAAACTAATTTTAAATGGGATTTGTGTGTTTTCTGTTAACATCTACACTCTAAAAGTCTAAAAAAAAAACAATAAAAGAACATCACTTATAGCAGCAGCATACATCAACTGAAAAGTTTTTCAATTAGAAGAAACCTTTAAATCGTTTCTAAAAAATAGAATATCTAACAGATAGCCACAGTTCAGTGGAAGACAAGGATGGAAGTCTGAAGAACTGAGAACACAGGAAAGAAACGCATCACTGACTCAAAACCAGCTAATTGTAGAATCCAACAGAAGTTAAGGATTGCTTCTGCAATACAACAGTGATCATAAAACCATTCTGGTTAACGTTGCGTGACCCAAACAGGCACCAGCACTAAGCACTGCCAAGGCTTTCACACTTCCTTGTTCTACATGGAGATCATTTGGTTACAGGTTACAATAACAATCCCAATGCACTTCCTTCACTCTTCACAATGACTGAAAGTTTGACTTTTTACAGCTGAACGCTAAAAGTGTTTTCCTCATAGTAGAACGTCAGCATCAACAGCTTTAGCAGCTGTGGCTCAACTAAAGACTCCTCCAGCTTAAAGATACCAAACTGCTGCTACTGCACTCCAGCAACAGTGCTCTCTTTCACACAAATGTAAACACACACTCAAAACACTCCTGCAGACAATGACACATAGACATACTTTGTGCACACAACATGACTCCCATTAGTGGTCTTGTCTTGTAGTCCGAGGGCAATTTCTGCCTATTCCCTAATGGTTGTACCTAAAGCTGCTGTGAAGAGTTTTCCCAACAGCAGCGGCTGGGAAACATTCCAGATGTGTGGATTCATTCCGTCTTTGACTGCAAAACGTCCAGACGGTTTTAGTAGGAAGCCAGAGGAGGAAGGAAACAATAAAATGGTCTCTACTGCAAGAAAATTAGGTGACGTGGATTAAAAATTAACTGGTCTAACCAAAGAGGCAGAGGTTTATACAGAGTTCTAAAAAGGATGTTTAAATTTTCATGAAACAAACCTTGTTCTGCAGCTTTCTCAAGAGTTTCAGAGGCAGATTATGAAAAAAAAGACACATTTTCCATCTTTCTAGAGTCAATTATGAATATATTATTAAAGCAGAACATCACAAAGACATGTAGTAATTGCCATAAAAATATGAAAAGGACGTATTAGGCTTGACTTCAGTCAAGCCTAAAATAACCTTGCTTTCCATCTTCTGCTTTTCATCTCGGCTTGACAAAGCACACACATCTCCATGGTTACCTCGGGATCCAGATGCGGTGCTTGCTTCTGAAAGAGCATTTCCTTACTGTGTGTTCAGGCTGCCTCCTCACCAGTGATATAGAAGATGAGATGTTAACTGTGAACATGTTGACTGTGGGGCATAGTTCCGCTCGGCATTACACCTCAGCTGCTCTTCTGTTCTGGCCCTCCACAGAGAGGTTCACTCAAATTTCAGAAGCTTTAGTGTTGAGGGTCATCTATTCCTTATCTCGTCCCTGTGTGCCGTGATGGAAAACAGCTCCTCTTCAAGCTGTGACAATCGCTCTCTTCCCATCGAAGCCAAAGCACTATACTTAACCCTAATGCTGCCATGGAAGAAAAACCCTTCCCTGTTCACCAGGGAGAAGCAAAAAACAAAACAAAACACCTGAGTCAGATCAGGATCTGCCTCCTTTCAGACGTGTTTGGCTAGAGCTAGTCCAGGTTCGATCAGCTTTCTACCAGTTCTGTCCCTTTTCTTTGCTGCTGTGGGTCCAACCTTCTCCTAACCAGCACACCAGCATTCCTGTTTGTCAGTTTGTCCCTCTGGAGATGAGACAGAAAAATTCCCAGAGGCCCCTTGATCATTTGCAAAAGTGCAAACAGACCATGGAAATCATAAGCAGCCTTTGGTGGCTTGAATGCTTTTGTTTTCTTGTTTTTGGGCTCCTATTTAACAGGCAGCGACACCCCTGAATGTGTCTGCCTTTCCCCATCTGTACATTTTCTTAGTCCTGCATTTTATATGCCGGATATAAATCCCTGTTCTGAATCACCAGATCGGTTCCCCCTTCCACCCCCACCCCCCTCATAGCCTTTTCATCCATGCCAGGAATGTAAACAGTTATCGAGCGGCAAAAACCCCTTTCTCTCTGCTCAGCTGTCTCTATAATTCAGGAGCTGCCGTTTCTCCCTCCGTGCTGCAGCGTGCTGTAAGAGGCCGCTGCAGCTCAATCGTCAACCTGTGAATGGATTTCTGGGCTGTGGGGTTCAGCGGGTCACTTTGCCGTGGACTTGGTGCAGTAATTGGCCCCGCTTGGCTGATTAATGGTGAACCACTGCAGATAGACGCCATTTTCCACATACAGACACCACCTCTTTAAGGCACATTTCCTCCCGATAGATGAGATCCGTTTATATGTAGTGCCTTTTTTCTTTTCTTTCTTTCTCGCTGCATTCAATCCATGGAGTCTCTTTCAGCGAAGAAACCACTTTACAGATGATTTTTTTAGTATACAACATTAGGTCATGCTTGGAAAAACTGAGACGATTAACAAGCAGGCACATGTCGGGGCAGCTAATGTTGTTGCTGTGGAAACGGATCATGAAAAAACACAGAAAATGTGACATTTTCCTTTCTGCCAATCAGATTGTCACTTTACTGGCAGACTGCAGTGGATGTTAACCTTCAAACGTTTACTTTAGAAAGAACTATTATTGTTAAGATTTACAAGACCGGGAGAAAAAAATGACTAAACATAGTCATGAAAGAACAGAAACTAAGCAGGTACCATAGATAGTAAAAGAAATTATCTAAATGATTACAGAGTTTACTAAAGATAGAAAAGGGCCAAAAACATGAACAAAAAGGATGAACATGTTTTAGGACTTTCCAGCTGAATATAATACATTAAATATCCTATTTATGTTGTTTAGCCTCTAAAAAGGCCGTCCAAAGATCAAACCATGCTGACCTACTATATTATTCTGTAGTAACCGACAAGTCAAAGGTTTTGTGTTTGTCTGAGAAGTTAATGATTAGCTCACTTGCAGCAGAACTGCATCCACACAGACTGACTCTAAGCAAAGCACCTGGAAGTGCTCTTCCCAGTTCTGCGTAGAGCTTCTAAATGCTTATGTGAGGATTTCTGAGCTGCGATCATGGCGCAATAAAGTCACAGAGGGAAAACTAAAACATGATTCAAAACCTATGGTGAAAATGTATGGAGAATCTACTGCAGAAGTGACTGTGTGACCTGTGATACCTGCAAACGGCATGTCAACACCTTCTTGGCTGTTCCTTTTGTCAAGCCCCAAGAAACTTTACCAGAGGAGTAGAACAAGATCCCAGACTTGGGATGTGCAAACTTGCAGTAGGCCGATACATGTGCTGATTCACCCTGCCGTACAGAAACTTATGACAACTATATATACACTGTCCGGGGTGCAATATTCCAGTCAGTCTGGTGGAACTGGGATCAAATTTGTTTTTGTTGCCCACCCTGATGTCCCCTGAGACTGGACTCTCCTCAGATTACACAACAGATCTAGCAGAAAAACCCCATAGGCAAAAAAAAAAAAAAGGTGCATGCATGGACACAATATATGGGTCATTTCTATTTGTGCACCTAATGTACGAGCTGCCTACTGCCCAGGGTGGGTACACGTCAGGTGTGTGCCGCTTTTGCACTTAAAATGTGGCTCTGTGCACGTTTTGCGTGCATCAGCACCAGTAAAAGACTATGTACAGCGCAGGACCGCGTGATCGGCGCTGGTGGCATGCTTGATGAGAGAGTAAGACCTGAGCGCTGGGCTCAACTTTCTCACTGCGCAGATAAATGGTGACAGCTGCAGGATTGTCTGCAGTGGGCAGTCTGCTCGTCGGCACAGAGTCAGGCTCTAACTCGCTGTTGCACCTTTAACAGCAAAGCTCTGTGTCTATGTTTACTAGGATCAGCAGGCAAAACATTCCAGCGCTGCACAGCAAAGTCTTTGTGGAGGGTAGCTCTGTCTCATTCTCCTCCTTTCTTACTTCTTTAAAAAACACACTTTGCCATCCACGCGTGCACACACATACACAAACTATAGGTCACATTTAACACAGACTGACACAACTATCGCATAGAGAGGATAAAAAACAAATCCTCCCCATACATGTATGACTCCATGCGTTTTTGTCCAGTGGAAAGGGACTGGCGTGTTTTATCAATGCCTTCTGACAGATGGAAGTGAGCAGCTTGAGGGAGCGTGAAGCCCTTTTGGATGAACTCCTGCGGTGATGTGTTTGTGCACGGCAGGTACAGACCTATTTTGAAATGCGCCAAAAATGGAACCCCTAAAACACGGAGCAGATCAGGAGGAAAGAACATGACGACTGTAAGCTATAAGAGAGTGGCCATTTTTTAATATAACTGGAAACAAGACAATGTTCGGAAATCTTTTTTTATACCTCCATGCTGTCGTGTTGCGTTAAAGGCCGCGAAACACCCTGTAGTAGCTTTACACATAAGTTTGGTAGTTAAAATCATTCATTCCAGACATTATTGTCACGGATTATTTATTTCCAGGGGAACATTTAGTTGAAATATATAAAAATGCCGGTTATGGTGCACAGTGGGTTTTCTGATGCTAGAACAAAGAAGCAGTCTTAGATTTGGTATATTTTGGTATCACATATCCATACACCAACACTGATTGTTCAGTCAGTGGTTCTGAGATTTCCAAACTGTCCTTTAACTTGCTAAGGCCAAGGTCTTTTCACTTTGTGCTGGTTTTTATCACCAATGGCAGCTGTTCGCCTCTGTGTGCCAACACATAAAAGGATTGTTTGGCAGCACTGGCAGCACTGACCATCACACCGCACAGCGGGAAGGTTCTCAGTTCAGCTCAGATCTGTGCAAAAAGACTGCAGGTTTACACAAGTTAGAAAGTACGGTAGTATGAAGAATGGCAACATTTAGAAAAAGAAAGAAAAAAGTTCAAACAATGTAAAAGAGAATATTGAAATCAATACCACTATCTAACAAAAGTTCAACACTTTACTTTGATAAAAGACAAACAGATTCTAATGGTCATAAAAAGCTAAACGGCAATGAAGCCACATGCTGGCATGAACTGGAAGCTGCTGAGCAACCAGCAAGTATGTTTTCATGAACAGAGGAGTTGGGCTTCATGTTAATCTGACAGCTGTTTTTGTCCCAAAATACATGCACAAGTGGGACATCAATATGAGACATGCCCATTTGATTCTGCTACTAAAGTTGTGGAGATGGTTCTGTTTGGATTTACAATTATCAAACAGAATCTGATTGCCAATTGTAACCTTTTTGTGGACTTCTCTTGATGGTAATTAAGACATCAGCTTTCACTTTTGGTTGTTTCTGTTCTGTCTTTTTTGCTACTTCCTGGTTAAGACCATGTACCAAAAACCACAGAGTGGCAAAAGCTGGTTTGATTCAGACTGAATATCAAGAAGAAGTTACTTCTGTGAGTAGTAAAAGAATTCCTATTATTAATGTCCCACTCCAATAATCTTTTGATCTACTTTAAAAGCGTCTCCAGTTGTCTTTTAATTATTTTTTGTCAAAATGAAAAAAAGAAACTGTCGTTTTCTAGGACATAGTTTCTGCAGAGTGGTGGGTGTTTATTAGAAATTTGCCTTTTAATTATGGGTGGAACTCTTGATGCAGAGTAAGCCCTTCCCCATTTCCCATCATCCATCTGTTTACACGCTATGCCGCATACTACAGCCCCTCAAAACCGAAATTACCAGTCCAAGAAAATGGTGAGCAAAATTGGAGCTATCCAGCCGTCTTCAAACTTGGGATGCAACAAACAGATGTTCTCACAGGAAAATGACCCCAATCAAATTTCGATCAAAAAGTGCATAAAGCAGCTTGTTGTCACGCTTGTGTAAAGACCGTCCAAAAGACACAATGTCCATTAAAACCAGGTGGGCTGAGAAAACAAAATCTTGCCAAGGCAGAGACAGAAAACCAACAAATACGACTGCATAGATAACAAGCAAATGAGTCAGCAATTCCAATTCTGCTGTTCTCCTGTGGAATGAAACCAAATCTACTTGCTTCAGGACATTTAATCCAATAATTGGATGTTAGATTGTATGTAGAAATGTTGCTTTAATAGGTGTGTCGATTCTAGAAAATCCGGTATCCAGTATATTTTTCTTTTTCAAATAAGAGCTGTACGTTTTGTTAAAACGATCCTATCCTTGACCCATACTCAAAGTTAATTACTGAGAGCATGATCCAATCATGACAATCCCAAACACACTCGGCACACAGAAAGTATGTATCCATGAAGAGGGGACATTAACATGCAGACAAAGAGACAGACAAGTAGAAAAGGAAATCACAAAATTCACCCCGACACCCCCTCTAACCCCCTTATCTTCTACTTCCCCTTGTTAGTTTTATCCTCTTAATCCATCTTTCCTATTTCGTGACAGCACACATAAGTGCATAGATGTGGCACAACATGCTGCAGGACAGTTAGGCATCCTGCAGCTGTTTCAAACCCCATCCATAAGCTGAGCTACAGAGAGGCAGGTTAGCTAAGCAAGGCCTGATGGAATAGGTTAGTACCTGCTAGAGAAGGGGAGTGGACCTTGGCACAAGGGAGCGGGGGAAGAACAGAAGCCTCTGTTGAGGGCCTGGGGTACCTTGCTATCCCCAGGTTTGTGGATGACACTGTAAATAGGCTCAGCCCTGCTGTGGGGTACAGGAATCACAGTGAATGGGACAAGTGTAGGACACAAGGAAAGCACACAAACCAACAGAGATGTGACAAATACACATACGAGCCATGTAGACAGCTTGAACAAGGACATCACTGGGGAACACAACACACACTCAAGCAGTTAACACACACCCATAAACACACAGAGGCCTCTCTCCCCAGAGCTGTGGGTTAATCTGACTCAAAGCCTCATGGGACAGTCTAATCTCACCCCTATGAATGCTACGTTTGATCCACTACTTGGACAGGAAGTCAGAGGTTAAAACTCAGTTAAAATAAGTACAAGAAGTGACAAGGGCCTCTCTCAGGACACAGCCACAACATACTTTCCTTCAAAGGCCACCAAAGAGCTAACAGCATTTGTAGAGTTTATGTGTTGTTTTCTTTTGGATCACAAAGCTAAACAGCTGTACATGCAAGTATTTGTAAGACCAGCAAAGAGCACGAACAGCCCAAGAAAAAGAAGGAAACTCAGAGAAACCCAGGCAAGATGGGACATTTGTTTTTCAACCAAACAAGTTCACACTTGAGCTTCATTCACTGCGACAACACCGGTGGATCTTCAAAGGACAACTGCACTGCAACTCGCTCAAAGCTATGCTCACTGAGAAATGAAACTGGGCTGATTTTGGATGAGAAAGTGCCAGGGAGTCAATCGTTCAACCTACCTTGTGAAGTCTTCCTCCCCCATCATGTGGCGGGGAACAGGCGAGTACCTGGACGGGGTGACCTGGGGTGGCGGGTACACTGGCTTTGGCTCCATCGCCCCCATGTAGTTATGGCTGACGTGGTTGTCCACCATTGTTGGGAAGGCTGGAGGGAGGGCCAGGCCAGTAGGGGGAAAGAGAGAATGATTACAACACAGGCGCAGACTACATGGAACGAAATTCATATGTCACTGGCAAAATACAATCTATGCCTGTATAACACGTTGTTTATTCACAAAAAAACTAAACAAAACCACCTCATTTATTTTACAGGGCAAATTCCTAAGAATATTTTTTTAGAAAACTAAACATAAGAAAATGGTTCAACTTTAAACCAAAATGTTAAATCATGCCAATTCAAACTAATCCAACCATTTTTGTCCAAGCACATTCATAAACACAGAGAACAAAAATCATTAGATTTATTTATTTTATGTCATTCTTATCTATGAACAAACATTTGATGAAAGTCAACCAATGAAAACCAGATATCGTTTTTTAATGCTCCATCCATCCATCAGTCTTCTTCCGCTCATCCGGGACTGGGTTCTTGGGGGCAGCAGTCTAAGCAAAGATGCCCAGACTTCCCTCTCCCCGGCCACTTCCTCCAGTTCCTCTTGGTGGACCCAGAGACAGTGTGCCCTGGGTCTCCAGGGGCCTCTGCCCAGTGGGACAGGCCGAAATGTTCAAGTAGTTTGGTTTCCACAGGCATCTTTACACAAACACATGGTTTGTTTGATGACATGCTGTTTACCACACTGATCATGAACCACAGGTAGAAAAGAAGAGAGAGGTCTTGTGGTTGCAGCTGCCGAAGATCCTGATGAAATCTGAGGTGAAGAGTTGGGTAACATGAATGGTTACTTTAAGGTCAACTCCAAGGTCAAGTTACACCAGTGTTGGATTGCACCATCAGTTGCTTTAGCCAGACATACTGCCTGATGTCAGAAAGTTGGTCCCAGTCACAGGCGGTGTGCGCTCCAACAGAAGAATGACCCAAAACATGACTACAAACCCCCAAGAATGACCAGGAGAAGAAAGCAATGCACTCTTCACAAGGGGTCTTCTAAAAGCCCTGATCCAAATCCTAGTTAAGATCTGTAAAAGAAGCTGACACAGGTAGTCTGGAGAAGATATACCTGAAGTAGTACAAGAACAAGTAGTGGACCAAAATCTCTGCTGATGGGTACAAATATCTCATGAACAGATAGGTAAATCTTTTGATCTCTGGGATTGTTCCAAAATATTTGTGCAACAAAATATTTAAAGTATCGTCTGTTTTATCTAAGCCTGTTTTATATGTTAGTTTATCTGATCCTTCCTTTGAACAATTTAAAAGCCCATTGTCTGGTGTCATTGGTTGACTTTCAGCAATAGTTATTGATACTTTTGTTAAGTTCATGTAATTCAGTGACTGTGGGTCGTCTTTCATTACCACTAAGGATCAACATTCTGTCAACATGCATAACTTTAGTTCCATTTATTCCCATCTCCGGAGCAGAAATGGAGATGAGCTGGGTGCAGATACACAGAATCATTTACATCCAGTCCCTTAATCCTTTCCTGATTACAAACCTTGATCACCCATAATGACCATTTAAGAGGTTAACCCTTTTATTTCTATTATTTTTGTATTATTATTATTTTTGGCTCTGTTTGAGATAAATACAATGATTTATTTAAAAAAATGTTATTGCATTTAACAACAGAGCATGCCCAAAAGGTTAGTTGTGTTCTTTTTGCCTGAAATGACCACATTTTCATCCAGTTCCACATTTTTTCAAAGCTGTGCACTAGGTCACATGCTGCAAAGTCATGTTAGAATAAAGGGATCAAACATTTAAAACAAAACAAAAAACACACTAAAATGGTATGCTGAAGCATGAAGTCACTGCTCTGTGCAAATCGGAGAAGCTGCAACATAAGATCGTGGACTCTCATGAGCAGGTGGGATGTGAGAAACCATCCACACACACTCAGTGGGAGGCAGAGAAATGTGCTTGTCTTTGTCGTGGGAAGGATTGTGTGGGTGGGTGTGTGTGTGTGTGTGGGCGCGCACAAACATTTACTACATTGACACTGTGGGTGTGTGGGCATTGCATTTTTTGGGGGTGGGAAGAGAGATCCAACACAAAAGCTCTGCAAGCATCTCTGGAAACAATGAAAAGATGATTCCCAGAGCAACACACAGAGCCAGACTTATACATCATCCCTTCCCTTAAGTCCAAACGTTTTCTACCAATTACAAAGCAGGATGAGACGCAGTAGATACGTACTGCTGGAGTAGTCCGGGGGGGCGTACATGTCGTTCAGATGCACCGGTCCAGGCTTCGCCACTTTGAGGTAAACCATATCTGAGGTGTTCTTCAACGCCGCCACTGCCTCCTCATGACGAACATCCTGCAGCACAATGTTGTTCACCTGGTGTGGAGAAATAACACATTTCTGCGTCAGCGCCAGCCAACTGTGCTGTGACAACACCACAGTCTCCTTCAAAGTATTGAAGTAGACAAATGTATGAATCATTCAGGCATGGATATTTTTTGAGTCTGGCGTTTCATCAATAAGATGTTCAGCTGAATTAACAAGGATTAAAACTCAGGATAATGCTTTTTAACAGGTTTACATTTAGGGTTCAACTTATTTACTAGGCTTTTTGTGGTTTCTTAGCTAAATATTTTTCTATAGTTCAATAAATTAGCAATAAAAATCATCTAAATGTCAAAACCCAGGTTCAACGTGTTTTACTCTGCAACATTCCCCCACTTGAGTGTAGACAACTTTGTTAGGAAAACTATATAAAGCTGAGTTAAAACCAGGGAGTTTTTAGATGACATCGATGAGTTATAGTGTATTACGTGTAGTTTTGTGTTTAGTAAAAATGTTTTGTGTTTGCTTATGATCATTTTCTCTGAAGCTCCAGAACAATTCAGAGATCTAATCTGTCAGTTTACAAATCTTTTCAGTGTTTCTGTGTTTCTAAAAGACAATCAGACGGGGTCTGGCCTTATAGTGGGCGTGACATCATCTAAACTGCTAATGTAAAAATATCCCCTTTTCTTTTTATTTAGGCTTTTTGAATCAATAGGAAAACTGCTGTTAATTTCATGGTTTAGGTAAGATGACTCTAAAACAGCATATTTTGGCTTCTTTATTTCAAGTTAATCAGGACTTAAAACATCCTTCATATGAGAAGCACTGGTGGCTTTCATGCCTGTTGTTGATGACAGTCGTGTGGATGGTCTATAGTAAGCATGTTTTCCCACGTGTGCATCTTTTGTCTTATCTATTAGGTGTGCAGGATTTTTCGGTCTATTGGGTCGTGATGACATGCATTTTTGGTAAAAATCGTCATTATTGAGATGCTTCAAGAACAAAATGACAGAGCCTTTTCATGCAACCACATGGACTGAACCAACAAAAAAACAGTAATGTCATCTAGATGGGCTATATCTTGGTAATGTCACTCCTGTGAAATAAAAAGATGTAAAAATTTGTAACTGCATAAAGGTTTTACATAAATCACAGCTGTTATAACTTTAAAGGAATACTAGTGTGATTACTGATGAGGCTTTTTAAAGAGCAAAGAAAAAGAAGCAACTGACAAATAAGGTCAAATGGCACAAATGACTAAAACTATAGTTAGAGTATTTTTCCAAAGTTTGAGTAAGTGGACTAAGCATCTGACATAAAATTCTCAGAGCCAAGACCTGTCAAAAAAGTTAACACATGTAATAAAAAGGTTGTGGTGGGTTTGGGAGAAGGTGCAGATTCATACAGCTAGCAGGCGGTCTCCAGTCTGCAGCCGTCCATCCTTCTGGGCAGCTCCTCCTTCTATTATCTTGGTGATGTAGATGCTGTTGTCTCCTGGGATGTGCTGGTTCCCGATCCCTCCAGCAATGCTGAACCCCAGTCCTGGTTATGTAACACACATTCAAAGGAAGATTGCGTTGACAAATGTGCGCTTCTATATTTGTTGTCTTTCTGTTGTCTTTGTGTTTGTATGTGTGTGTTACAGCCTCTAACCTTTGGGTCCTTTGAGCAGGTTGACCTCCAAGATTGTCTCAGGCGGGGCCTGCCTCCGTCGAACCAGCAGCCTCACCACAGGCCCCGCCTCCTTCAGAGCTTCCACTGCCCGACTATGAACCACCTCAGACACATCGACGTCGTTCACACGCAGCACACAGTCGTTGACCCTGCACCCAGAGAGATTCAGACCTGCATCAAACTATTTTTAATAGATAAAAGCAGGAGAATCCAGCCAGAGCTAATGAAATAAAAAAAAACATCTGAAACGCTCATTTTTTTAAATCATTTTTTTGGTGCATGTTTCAGTCTTTGTTTATGCAGTGAATCATAACGTTGAGGAAGCACACAAAGCTCAGAGGCAGAGGAACGAAGAAACTCTGCCTCCCACACAGCACTGCCTGGCCGGACAGAGTGCTGGTGAGCACTAAAAATGAGAAAAGAGAGGTTACAATGGAGAGGAGTGTGGAGGACGCAGGGGAGCTGGGAGAGAAGATGGAACGAACAAGGTGGGAGAGGGTTGAAGGAGCGAACCTACCCCAGCCGTCCATCCATAGCGGCTGCTCCTCCTGGGATTATCTTGGTGATGAAGATCCCCGGATCATCTGGAATGTGGGGATTGTCTATTCCTCCAGCGATGCTAAAGCCCAGGCCAGAATTCCCCTAAACACAAGCAGTGGTTGGCACTTTCAGTAAATTACAAACAACTGATAATTTACAGCCCAATCTAAAGGGATGAACAACTGGGAGTTTAGAACGACTCAAAATTACTTTTTTAAAATGATTGACAAATGTATACTGTAATAATGGTAGGAGAAATTTCCAAAGCAGTACTTCTGTAGCATGACATGATGGATACAACTCGCTGCAGGAGAGGGACACTGCAGATTTATGATGTTCTTATCCCAGAGATTACACAGGCCCCACTTAGATCCAAAGGGTTCAAGCCCCCCCTGCTGCATTTCAAGGCCAGACAGCAAAAAAGACAGCCGAGACAAGACTTCACTTTATTATTTTCTATAATTAATGAGCAACAGTCGCAACAAATTAGGACAGAGTGAGGCTGAGGCCTCCCTGTGTGCTGCTCTGAAGCTGCGAGGAGTAGCCTGCACCGGGCCTCAACACCAAATGCTAAACACCCACAGACCTTTGAAAGTGTGACTCTGCATACTCTGTTTAAGTTTTCTGCACTGCAGAAAATGTCACTCACTAGGGCAAAAGAGATGCGGTGCATCCAATGAGGGTTTGGAGATGCATCCATATGTGGGCGGAATAATGACAGCAGAAACATAAAGCTCCTCCACTAGAAGCTGAACTAACACAGCCAAGTGCAGCGATGCCTGCCGAACAATTGAACAGGAGAGCACTTTACGTTTCTGCCGTCTGCTGATGACATGTGCCAGAGAATTATGTAAAAACTCATGCATCACTGGCCTTTTCTTTCCTGCACTCTTGCTCACATGAGACGTTACATGCATGAGCTACCTAATGTAGAATCACCTGTAATCTAAGCAAATCAAAAAACAACTGAACCTAAAATTCTCCTAAAATCGAATTCTGTCTGATTCTTTTAGTAAGCAAAGACAGAGCTGCTTGCTACCATCTAGTGGGGAGCAATCAATACATCATGCAAGAAAACACGTCACAGAGGAGTGAGTGGTGTGCAGAAGGATGTAAAAATAGAGATACAGCTTACCCTTTCCAAAATGATCTCTTCATATTTATACATCGCATCACTGCCGTTTACCTGCCAAAACAAAAAAATATATTAATAACAGATAAAAGGAGATTTTTCTACATTTGAACAGAAACATATCTGTCTTCTAGCACCATGGTTATAAACTAAATGCAGTCAACATTAAGGAAGGAACAGTGTACATGCATCATCTGTACAGTAAAGCACGGTCCCTGGCTACAATGATGGATGTTGGCCCACGTGGTGAACAGCATGTTGCTGCCAGGAGTAAGCTTTTTTTTTCCCACTCCCACAAAACATGTTCACGCACCAGAGGAAGTGAGAATAGGAGGGCTATATACTGTACAGACAGTGGGAGCAGATACTTACATAAGGGCCTGCATCTAGTGAGTCTGCGTTGACAATAATGGGGGGAGGGTTGGCCTGTGGGTATGAAGAGATAAACATTAGCTCGGTGCGTGAGAATAGGCAGAACGCAGACGTAATGCGGTACATTGCTCGGCAGCGGCGGATGCCATAGGAACCGTCCCTGGGACTGCCAATGTGGGGAGAAGCGAGTCAGAGGGGGTGTGGAAAAGGTGTCGGGACTGAGAATGAGGACTGGGGCGCAGAGACCGCTGCTTATTACCGCCACAGCCAGACGTGATGCAGCCATCTCATAAAACAAACCAGCTTCTGTTTCAGCTGCTGGAACAATACACTTATCCCACGTCTACTTTCACTGGGCACCCATGGGAAATAACACCATCTAGTATCACACGGAAAATGCATCATTTGATGGTGCAGGAATGCATTAAACTGAGTGAGAGATTGTGCAGAATTACATAGTCTCCAAACAGAGAGAGAAATAAGTCCAGCAGGCCATTCATGGCGGGGCATTTATAGATCCCATCTGAGTTTAAACACTAAAATGAATTTCAGAATTCAAAATCTATCAAATGTGGCACTTCTTATATTTGTAGATTGAAAAAAAAAAGAGTAAATATAAACCTTTTAATGTTAAACAAAACAAGTTCAACGTCTAGTTTGTAGGAAAAATCGTTTTAAAAGCATAAAAAAATATTTAGAGCTGCTAGTTAAAGCATGACAGTTTTATTAAATGAAACAAAAATGCAATGAATTCCATTATTTAAAAGAAACTTTCTTTTTTAGCTGACTTTTAACCAAATGTATCTAAAGTCTTTGTGTTTTCTAAGAATCCAGAATTTTGCCCTAATAATGCCCTAATGCCATAAACCATATTGTTAACTAAAAAGTGCACTTATATCCATGTTTTTCTATTTTGTATTTAAACAAATACATCTTAACTACGTTCTCTCTAAATGAAATAATGACAAATATTTTGTCATAAATTAGAAAAATAGCAAACCTCCAAATCAAGGACTACATGCTGGGTTTTAGAAAATCCCTCTGCATTGACTCTTTTGTGCCACCTGGTGTTTTTATGTCCTGCAAAAGTATATCAAATAAGAAAATCCAAGGGGTCAAAGCAAAACAAGAAGAAGATTGTTTTTGCTCTTTTTGAGACGATTTGGTGATATTTTTAAGAGCTTTATAGTTTGTGCATGAAATTATTCAAGACTTTGGAGTTCCTTTTTGTTTTTTTCTGTGTTTGTTTTTTTCAATTTTTAGTTTAGGATATATTTTTTTTACGTTACTTTTTGGATTTTGCTTATTTGAGACATAAAATAAGAAAACAAAAAAATACTGGTGCTAATACAAAAAATATTTACAATTTCTTATATATTAGACTTAAAATCTAACTAATTAAAACAAAAAATCAACTTAAAATAACTATTTTAAAGGTTCATTTCATTTAAAAAACTAAAGAAAATTACAACATTTTAAATATTTTCGGTCCAATAAACAGTAAAAGTATTTGAATTTGAGATTTAAGAAAAAAAAACATTTCTGAAAAAGTGCCACTGAATTCATCTACAGAAAAAAATTGGCTGTTGTATTTTCAAACAGTTGTATGGACAGAAAGGAGTACATTTTTTCTCTTTAACAGCAGGTTCACAGATCATTGGCAACTGAAACACCCTTTTCCCTGGACAATGGCAGCTCCAAACACACTCCCAGAAGATTTTGTGCTCAGAAATCAAATTTGCTTTCCAGATGAATAGGAGCATATGATGCGCTCCACTCAGCAGTGATGTGCGATGACTCTGGACAGCTGTGGCGGCTCTTCTCCCCAAGTCAGCACAATCGAGCTGCAATCTGCATATGGAACAACAGATGCTCATATCTGCGCGTGTGTTTGCACGGTTTCTGTTCAACCCTCTATCCTAGACCCTTTACACATTCCAGGGCATTTACAGGCAGTTATTAACGATGAGGGCGTAAGCATTTAAGGACTTCAACCAAAGAAGTTGAATGTTTATAAATGGAAACTAAAAAAGAATCTGATGTGCTTAAACGCTACCTCAGGGCATCACAGGGGATGTACTGGCCACTGTTGTCCCTGGATGACTGACAAACGATGACACTGATTCCACTGCAGAGTCAGCATGGGACAAACCACACCAGTTCCAGCATGATGCCTGCACTGGCTGTAATAGGAGCCCAGAACAAGTGAGTGGAAACTGGAACACTGCAGCGGCACAGGTACCCTAAAGGAGCCTCATAAATATTGATCAAACTTACAATCATGAGGCCATATTTCGATTAAAGTTATACATCCATTTATGACATATCAGTTTGAAGTCCAAACTGCTCGGTTCTGAAAACCTTTTGACGTGACTAATCCTTTAAAATTCCACTCCAAACATCTTTTGATCTACAGTAAAAGTGCTCCCAGTGGTCTTTTAATTATGTTTATGCCATTTTTAGGCAACATCAAAACACTAGCAAAGCAGCAGGAGTTCATCAGAAACTTGCCTGAGTTGTGGGCCCGTAGGTACGGAGAAAGCCTGCAATGATTTCCCATCATCCCTTCGTTTACATGCTCTCTTGCTATAGCTTACAGCCCCTCACACCCCCAACTTGACATTACCGGTGCAACAAAAATGGAGAGCAATAATGGAGCTATCCAGCTGTACAGTTTTAATCCAGATTCCAGCTCAGACGAGGAAAACAGGAATGTATATGGATCTATTTGTCTGCAAGTGCATGCATCAGAATGGAGCGAAGCAGGGAGGCTGTATTTTTTCATCTGCTCCTGTCTTACAACGATTTTAATAAAGATATACTCAGAAATGCAGTCTTAAACCCTTTTTTCTTTATATATGTCCTCCATCATTATAAAAGACACTTTTCATTGGAGTGAGTCTTTAAATGAAACAAATGTGGGACTTGCATTCTTAGATTGGCTAATGTTTACATTAAAAAGCATTCTGCTGCCTCAGAGATTCAAGAAATGACATTAAATGAGCATTTGCCACTTGAACATATTAACTTTTAAAATAGGATTTACCTAAATTGGTAAATATGTTTTAATGACACTCTTGGCTTTATAGTGAAAGTAACAGACAAGAAAAATGTACTCGGAAAAACTTAAACTGCAGCAGCATACACTACTACTAAAGACTCTTCTGTGAGATCTAAGCATCTCACGAGCTGTGCTTTAATGGCACATCAGGAGAGGAAGACTTGCAGACTATCATGAACTTTGTGGATTTGACCACTTGTGTTCAGATCCTAAGAGGTGAGCATGAAAGTTGTCTCCATCGAAAGCATTTCTCTCTTAGAATTGATGGGAATGTCCAGCAGCATGTTGCAGGTGAACGCGGGGCACCTGCATCTGTGTAGCAGGAATAGAGCAAGCTGAATACAATTACATTTGTTGCACTGTATCAGAGCTGTAGTTCAGAAAATGCAGACTTATGCAAGTTTAAGATTTGGCAAAGATTCCTTCCTGGGATGATTCCTTTACATAGTTCATAGTGGTGGTGGTCAGCACAACCACCCACACAGCAGGAAGGTCATCCATTCTGAAAATAAATCAAACCTCCTCAACGTATACTATAAGGTTTTTCTAGCTGTTTATACAACTTATTTTCTCATTTCTTCTTTAAATCCTGACCGAAAGACTTATCCAAAGCAATCTGTGAGGACATAAACAGGTAGGGTAGAGCTTTTCTGTACTGCATGGTATGCTGAGGTTGTGGCTCATGCTTTAGCGCGCAAACATCCATGACTTCACATGCAGAAAGTCCGTGCACAAAAATCGGCCGTGAGTTGAGGTAAATATTACAGCCCATTATCCTTCATCGTCACTGCTAGTTTCTTTAGGTACATCTATCAATTAGAAACAACAGATCCTACTGTTATTGCATCATCTTACACCCGGTCATTGAAATTGTGTGTGTGTGTCTCTCAGCATCACATGTAGACCATGTCCTGGTGGTGTTGCAGCACAGCACTAGCAGTGCAACATGTCGCTGGAGGACCCTCGGGACACTAAAGCTACAAAGATTTCCAGTGAACCTTGGCAAATGCAGGGCAGAGTCCTCATCCAAACTGTTAAATAATCAATGTGTTCCCATGGTAACTGCTGCTTTCACTGTATTGGCTGAAAAGCTGCCTCCCCCTTGCCTGGTTTCCTCTTGCCGTCGCCCCACTGCAGTTACTGCAGCTCTGAGCTCATACGTGCTAGACCACTGGGCGGATGTGCCTCTCTGCCTTCAGTGCTGCCCGTCCACGGCAGATGCACACAAGCACACAGCATTTATCAAACCATGAGACATCAAAAACGTGTCTGACATGTCCTGTGGGGTAAGGATTTGAAGGGATGGAAGGAGAACATTATTCAAACAGAAGATGCAGCTGAGGAGACTGCTTTAAGAACGGCTCCAGCATGTTTAATGTGCATCTTTAAAGATTCCAGTCTTGCTCATGTCATACACATGCATTAGCACACCATCCTGTCTTCACAGGTTGTTCCTTCAGGTTTGATAAGACAAACAAGCTGAATTATATTCATTATAAACGAAGAAATCGTAAAAATAAATTCAGAAGCACATTGTTGATGTAATTTATTTAATTGGTTAAAATCTAATTTCGTTAAAAGAACATTTTCTGCTTTTTGGCACAGTTGGATAATTAGAAATCAACTTTTTTCTTTTCTATTTTGACTTGTACTTTCCAAAATCACATTAGCAGCTGTTTGGAAAACACATTTGCATGTATGTAGACGTGGGTTAAAATGTTTTATAGAAAGGCAAACATTTCCAAAACTATGTGCCATTAATGTTTTTTTTTTAAATCTTTCAAATGTTCAGCTAAATTTGAACTAGTTGTGTTTTCCTACAATATTGTACCAAAAAAAGACCCAGAAATAAATCCAAACTGCAGTTGTGCATACAAGTGTAAAAAAAAGTAAGCAAAAGTGGCAGAAAGTAGAAAGTAGACTTTAAACGTGATTTTGGCAGTAAAGGTATTCTAGTCCAGGTTTGGCACAGGACAAAGGGAAGGAATGTTAAATGAATAATTTTCTATAAATTGTGCTTTTCTTCATATATTTTAAACACAATACCTCAAAAAAACAGCTAAACTGACTTAACAGGAACGATATGGATTCAAATAATTTAGATGTTACATTTTCAGTTACAATTACAATACAACTGACTTGTTGAGCCAAATGGTGAACTCTAAAACCCCATCCTTCCATGTCATACCGGTTTTCTTCTGGAAGTGTCAGCACCACCATCTTTTTCTAAACAGTAGGCTTCATCAAAGGCAGGGAGGAGCCCAAGAACCACAGAGTTCAGCATGTGCATAGTGACGGCATGCTGACAGGGCAATAACCCTTTCCTCCTTAGTGGATATTTCTATTTGCGCTCCTTTCTCACAGAGACACACTGACATGGGATCTGAGTCTCCTGTGGTGACATCGCAGTGAAATATGACAGTCAGCCTCACTCAAATGATGCGCCCAGTCAATCAAATGATAGTGGATGCTGAAGCAAACTCTTTTTTTGGAAGAGGGTCAGCTCTAATAGCAGATAGAAGAAAAAGGCCCACTAAGACGAGTTTACCTTATCTAAAAATGAATTGGCCTCGGGCTGCAACGCATCTTTCATTTTACAGCAGAATGGGGGGCGCAGGCCTCTTATAGTCCACGCTGCAGTCCAATCAATAACTACTCAATTACCATGCACCCAACATCTCATTCATGCTGAACCACCTGTGCCTAGGGGGAAGAGGGGAGCCACAGGGCGACAGGGGCAACAGACATATGGATAGAGATGGGGTATGACAGCACCGGATGTTTGGCTCCGACAAAACTCTAAGTCAAAGGCGAAGATGAAACTGAGAGATTTAATCAAGAAACCAAGTCAAATGCTTTTTTTTCCCCTTAAGCAGCAGGTAAAACTGGGACATTTGCTGATCTTCAAGCCCCATTAAAGCTTCAAGTATTTAAACCTGATGGGGAGAATTAAGCATTCTGACAGTGTGCCCACTGCAGACAAAAACGGCACACGTACTTCCACAAAACTACAACTAATAGTCCAACCCTTAAGCTCCATCTTTATGTAATGTTTCAAAATCATGTTCTGCATTACCTCTCTGCCAGCTGAGCAGTTCCAAAATGGCCTTCACAGGTGGAGCTATGGAGGGGCAAGTACAGAGCATAGCGAATATTCACAACACCGTTGCTCCAGAAGGCCTCCTAGTCTGCTGACAGCTAATGGGGTTCGGACCGGACAGCGCCTCTCTGTGTGCGCCTCTCACTTCCAGAGCCGTGTGGCGAGCAGGCATTTTGACATGTCAGAGTGGGAGAAGCACAGCTTGTAAATAATAGCAGTAGGATGGAGGCTAATGTTGACACTGTTCGCTGTCACAACGTCGTGGCGCAAAAGGAGTCGCACAATGAGCCGAGACGTTTATTAACATTACAACAGCAACACCACTGTTGCTTTTCCTTCACGACAACCTTTTATGTCCGCTATAAAGTCATTTGTATTTGTGGTGGCTGAAAGTTTTTTCAATACAACAACCCTGTTCAAATGTTTATAAAGTTTAATAAATGTCTGCATGTCAAAGTCACAACACTGGGCTCCGATGAGACCTAGATAATCCACAAAATATGTATTGTCAATAATGTTTTGGTAATGAATCTACTACTGTTAACACACACATGACAGCATCAAAAACTAGGTTCTTAACTAATATAAATATGAAAAAGATTCCATTTACCATGCTAATTGCATGCAAAAAGGGAAGACATTGTACTGTTAAAAATATTAATCTGAATGGGGCTCCTTTAATAATTTATTTATGCAGATTCTGTGGATGCTTTTGGCCTAAATGTAGAACTGCCTTATGCTAATTGCAAAGAATAAACATGTAAACAGCAACAAAAAACACAATGAGTTAACTGGAAAAAAAAGTATATATTTGATACTTTCTTTTTTTTGGTAGATTTAAAAATAAATAAGTGCATCGATATACTTTTATGACTTTTAATGAAAGAGTTAAGATACTAAAAGATATGTGAAGTGATGTTTAAATCTGTGTGCACCAAAAACACCAGTAAAATATTTCATTCAGGACAGAAATTCCACTTCGGAGTCACCGCATTTTTAATAAACAATAATTATTGTGTTTTTCTAACAAACTGTTTAGTGAAATAAAGCCCCCCCAAAAAAGAAGTGTCCCAGATATTTCTTATTTCTTTCAAAATTAGCAGCAGCCTTAAGATAAAGCCCAAACGGTCCAGAGATGATTGTGCGTTAATATAAATAGTCTATTAAAAAGATCCCATTAATACTAATCTGCAAATGTTTCTATGGCAGCTTCTGATGAGCGAAGGATCCTAAACAGTTTTGGGAGATGCCCCATACTGCAGGCAGCCTGTCATGTGTGAGCGGCATCAGTATGCTCCACATAATCCCGCGCCCGCTTCTTCCTCCACATCAGAGGTCACTGCGGCATGTTGGATCACCATTCTGAACTGGTAGCTCCTTGTTGTTGCAGCTACTGAACTTGCTCCTCTCTGGATACTTTAATGCCCTGTTTGGTCATCTGGAGCTGTTCTGATTTTCTGTTTTTACAACTGTTGACCCCCCCCGTTGCATAATATTCATAATGTACACTTTTTCTTTTGTGGAAACAAATTCTTTTTTGCTGAATTCTCTCTTTTGATGCTGTAATAATTTTGAGGACCAAGAGAAAGATTAACATTTTATTGATCATCAAATGATATAGGGTTGGAATTATTTAAGAATCAGTTCAAGCTCTGATAGCAGCATTCTAAACAATTTAAAAAGACAAGTCAACTTTTCTGTATAGATATAAATGTGTTAAAAGACTATTTGAAACGTAAATCTTAAACCCTAAACCAAAATTATTGCAAAAAGGCCAACTGTGAAGCTAATAAAGGGGATCTCACACTATTCTTTAGTGCCTTGATGCCATTGAGGTTTTACTCTTACCAGATAAACACTTTGTAAACACCTATCCAAACCGCACTGAAGTGATCATATCACAGCTACTGTCCCAGACCCCGAAAAAGAAGATGCTATTAAAGGATATTAAGAAAAGAAAGTTGTTCAAAAAGCAGGTAATTTTGTTTTTCAGCTGATCCATCACTAGTCAGGAAGTACAACTTTTTCTCTGCAAACAAGCAAAAAGCAATGCAAGACTCCTATTATTACAGCAGTTTCACTCTCTTTTAGGTCAAATTTTTCAAAAGTTTCAATAAATTTGAGAGTAAAAGTGAAATTAAGTGTGAACAGGGTGCAAGGAGTGTGGGTGAGGAAAGAAGTTAAGCCGAAACCACGCAGTAGTTTAGAAAACCTGAGGATTCATTTAAAACCCCCGGAGTCGGAAGATAACTAGAAGAAGGGGAGGGGCCAAAGAATGATGCTGACTGAACAACAGCAAATGCTTCTTTAGCATTGACACTAGGGTAGGAGCAGAGAGACCTGACACAATAACACAGCCTTCCTGTTTGTTTTATTCCCCAAACATTGATCTTTTATATTAAAAACAGTCTCGTCCTAAATATTTGGGCAGAACTGAAACCTTTCTTTGATAATAATCTTAAATTGACACTCAGTCTTCATTACTTATTTCAAAACCTTAAACAAACCTTTAATCCATTGCAAAAGTGTCCCCTATGTTCTTTTAATTATGATTATGCCCTTTTTAGGCAAAAACCTGTGTCATTTTTTAGGACATAGTTCCTGCAGAGTGGCAGGAGTTCATTATAAAATCACCTCTGAGTTGTGGGTGTGAAGTAAGCACACTTTCCGTCATCCATCTATTTACATTCTCTCCTGCTAGCTTAAAGCCTTTCACAACCTAAACCTCATATTACCGGAGCAACAAAAATGCTAGCAATATCAGAGCTATCCAGCTGTACAGTTTTGAGCCAGATGCCAGCTTGGATGAAGAAAACAAAGACGATCATGGAAGTAGTTGTCTACAAATGGATGCATCAGAATGGAGCGGAGCAGGGAACTTCTGACCCACCGTTTGTAGTTGATACGTAACAAATATGGTCATTTTTTGTTTGGTACTGCTTCACAACAATTTGACTATACAAATACTCAGAACGTTTAAAGGGTCTATGCCATGCAAAATTAACTTCTAAGTTTATTATAATTTTCATTCCTCACAAAAAGAAACCCCAAAGTGGTATTTTGACCCATTCACACATTTCTGAGCATTCCTCTAAAACGCTGAACTCAGAGCACCAGCCCCTCCTAACCCACAAGAACAAGCGGGTTCTCACATTGTAACGTAGACCAGTGAGAACAGCCCCTTCCAGGAAGAGTCTGAGCTGCTGGCATCGCCCCCAGGCCAGAACCAAACGCTTCTATGCCCAATATTCACATCAATTTATGCAAAACTTTGGATGTTGTTTGCTTTCGTGGGTGAGACGCAGACACGCTGCCGAGGCCGTTTCTAGGTTGACGTCATGAAATGGGCGGCACCCACAAGCAGAGAAAGCCTCAAAGATCGAGTCGTCTTACTTCCAAATTGGAAAATAACTCAGGAAAAGAACTAATATTTAATTTTTTTTAAATTGCTCTTCAGTATGCCAAAGGTAATATGTTATCAAATACATGGATGTTTACTATGAAAGGCTTAAGAATAGCATGGTATAGGTCCATTCAATTTCTTTAAAGATGTCCTACATCATGAGTAAACTGCTACAAGAACATGTTGAAAGCACCACCGGAGTGGGTCTTTAACTAGGAAGACATCCACATAAAACCTAGCAGTCTGAACCCACCATGCTGCTGCTTTTCACTGGAGCACTTAGTTTTGTTGTCGTTTTGTTTCTTTATTCCCTTTCTGGAGCAGCCACAGAACACAATCATCTGAGCTGCAATTAGACCCTTCCAATTTTAGAGCTGTCACCACCCCACCCACCCACCTTTAGGAGAAACATTTTATTGCTATGGTTACGATTCAGTCTTTTCTTCAACTTCCTTTATGGGACTCTAACTCCATAAGACATTCCATACTCGAGCCAATATTTGCTCTCTCCTAAATCTGCCTTTGCATCGTCTTGGCCTGTGAAAAGCAGATGTTTTGACTGGTGCTGCATTGCAAATTAAAAGTGGTGCTGCAGCGGCAGAATTACAGGGAGAGCGATGCGCCTCATTCTGTCTCCTCGCCGAGCGGCGGGGACTTTGCTGTCATGCCTGAGGTTTCATGCTCCTCTATAAGCTCCACTAGGAAACGCCCACACACACACAGGAACACACATCTCCATTCACTACCTTTCCCTGAGTTTTGGCTCAACACAAGTGTAGGTGTTGAAAGTGAGGAAAAATTACAGTAAGTAGGACAACGGCAAACAAAAACAAGAGCCGCTCCTCTAGTTTCCCCTCTGATTTTCATGAATTTATGAGCACATCCCTCCATATGCTGGTGTATTTAGCGCCAAACCACAGAGGGAGAACGGGGCATTGTTTTAAACGTTCCTAGCACTTTGCTGACTGCCAGATCAAGCTGCCTCCCGCGAAGGATCCACATTTTCCACTTTACTTTGCCCACTTTGTAAAAGGTTGCGTTTGGGCAACGTTCAGTGTCCCCTAAAGAATGCAGCTCAGCCCAGATCAGAGCAGCCATCTTATTGAACTGGAGGGATGACACACTGATCTGAAAACGCTCAAACCTTTAATGCTGGGACTTCTAACAGGGATTCCTGTGATCAAACGCTGCATACCAGCTGACTGGGAAAACAACAAACCTGTTGTGGTGGAAAGAGAGTAAAGACAGCGATGGAAGGCGGCCATCTTACTACAAAACGAATGGAGGAAGATAAACAACTGTTTTTTTGCTTCACAATGTGCTGACTCAAGAGGTGGTGTTTGAAAGAATATATGGCCATTTGGCTCGTTGTGCTATATTTCATCACATACCAACATCTGATTCCTAATAGAGCCCTTCTTTTTCTCCTCCAACAAGATTAAAAACAAAGGTGGCTGGTTTTTAAGCAGCTTTTTCACTGAGTTGTTGTTTAGACGTCGTTTTCTTCAGTGTTTCGGTGCATCCTTACCCGTCTAACACTCGAGTAATGCAGATGTCCATAATCTCAGTGATGACAGTGAAGCAAGGACAGGTCAGGCTGTGATACTGGTCAAAGCTTCATGAAGGAGTCACCGGATTTTCCACAGTTATTTGCTAAATTTAAAGATCAATCTGGGGCGGAATTAGCTCAGATTAGCATTTGAACCAAATGAAACAATTTTCCTGGCTTAGGTTAGAGTGAACGGTGCCTTGCTGGATTGAACAGATGTGCTGTCTGTTTAAGCTCATATTAATCTAATTCAGGAAAAATTGGAGTGGTTGAGTCTCCAACTAAGCATAGTTCATCTTAATCAATGGCTTGTAGGATTTTGACCAATGTGTGAAAGGAAACCTTTAATTCTAAGACCTAAAGTGCGCTTTATAATCCAGAGCGCCTTATATATGGATTTATCTGGTTGTGCTTACAGCTGTTGAAGCGATTTTTAGAGGCACACAGCGCTCTGTCAAAGAGTTTGGTTGATTGCTAATGTAAATAACGCGGTAGCAAATTGAGTTTTTTTCCGTGTTACTAACAAGATTGGCAGTTAAAGGGATTTTGAACACTAGAGTTTTTAACATGTAGTATGTCACAAACAAGTTTTCTTAGTGTGAACACAGTCAATAATGTCTGACCGACTTACAAAGTCATCTCTGACTCTTTTGTTTTGCTTGTAGTTCAAAGCGTCCTATATTTATGACATAAATTCAAACCTCGACCGTTCTTTGATGGTGCGCCTTATATTCCGGAGCTTCCTATAGTGCTGAAAATACAATAAAACCGGAGGAAAACCTGATATACAGTTATCAAGTTTACCCTTCAAAATATGCAAATTATTTATGTATATTTGTATATTGTTTCCTTTAATTAAAAAAAAAACAAGTTTGTAGAATTTATTATGCAATCTAAGGAACTACTTGCCACCATTCTTAAAAAAATATGTTATCAATCATATTTTTACTGCAAATAAATTAGAAAACAGTTCACTAAATGTTAATAAAATCTCACCAATAATGTGTCTAAGTTTGATCTTTTTGATCAAGATTTTAGACAACAGTGTTTGCAGATCATTTATTGCTCTAAAAAGAAAAGGTTCAGTTGATTACAGTGCATTTTAGAAGTATTGATGTTCATAAGGAAATCCATCTGAATTAGGATTTGGAACGCTTCAATCAGATTAATCCTGTCATTCAGACACTCCTGCTCGCCCTGCCTCCTGCCTGCTGAGATGTTCTAGTGAACATATGCATGCCTTGGATTTGGCCGATTACATAATTGGAAAATTTGCGTGTTAATCCACAATGGTTCATATTGGGTTTTATAAGCAGGATGATCAGGTCAGACTGCAGGCTTTTAGTGAGCTGCAGCATTCTCTGGATGGTGAAGCCCTGAACTAGACAAAGCTGTTAATATCACTTGAGTGGCATTGGTGAAAGAGCTGAGCATTCTGGTGTTCAATAGTGACGTTCGCTGCATACCAACGGCATGTTTTTTGTTTTTTTTTGTGCTTTTACACAACCACATACATGCTTTGCATTCCTTGCAAAGAAATTGTTCTTTCACTTGTACAGCTGTGACAGTCCAGTGACGAAAATAAAAACTTGAATGCTTTTGGTCACCTGCGTATCAGGACTGCAGTCTGTGCTAATTAGTTATCTGAGTAGCAAAGCTTCTGTGCAGCTCTGACTGAGCCAGCACCATGGCAACACATGGGCCTGTGCCTGAGCACAGGCTCCTCTCCGCTCTCCCTTCCTCTGCCTCCTCTGCTCCCCTTCCTCTTCTTCACTGGTCTCATCTCTTTTTTTTATGCCACGCCTCTCACGTCTTCACCTCTTTCTTCCCCCTCTTCCTTTCCTACCCTCACTGCAAATCTCCCTCCCTTGCATCATCACAGCTAAAGCCAACGCGACATACAAACACTCGCTGAGGACTCAGCGTTGCAGCTTTCCTTGACGTTGCATACGGATGGACCAGTACTTTTCTTGACATTTATATTTAAGAATCATACCCTTGTTCTCCTAAATATTCCTAGTATGTTTCCATTTTTTATCAACCTGACAATAATATATGTATGTTTTAGAGTAGATTACATGGAATTGTTAATGCCTAACAATAATCAATGAATTTTATAAACGGATTCCTCATCTGTCAGCAAAACTTACCAAATATTAGAGATTACCAAGAAAAAAACAAGAAATGCTGAAGAACAGCATTGGAATTTGCTGTAATTCTGAATCACACTTTCTTTAGAATAATGAAAGGGCATTAGCCATGTTTATTGCCCTCAAGATAAATCATCAAAAGGCTAGATGCAGGATCAAGCAAGTGGAAGTGAAGGAGTGGTAATTAGTGACATGTGATGTGCTTGCAGACATTTTAGCGCTCCAAGCAGACTCAGTGCAATTGTTTTCTCATATGTGCACTCTTTATGCAGATCTGCACCAAGAGCAGCGTGAACTTTGCATTTTAGATCTTCACTTTTGCTTTAATTAAATTTTAATTCTTTCAGAAAATGAATCTTGGTGTTACCATGTCAAAATCCAGATAGGTTTCTGTCACACCATCACCTCATTTTACTATGTTTCGATTATCCTTGTACAAGGACTTTTTTTCTGTGTTAAAGAAAATCAAAATAATGATAATAATAATAATAATCTATATTATCTAGAGATACAACAGAGAAACATCCAGGATTTCTGGTATTCAGGAGTATTTTTCTTATTTTTCTGATAAACTAAACCACTTAGATATGATTAAATCTAAGAAGTATTTTTACAAAAACCTTATTTAACTTTGAATCTCATTGAATATCTCAAGAAGTACATGTTTTGTTTTAAGTCCAGCCACTGTTGTTTTTGTCAGAATCCCTTAACGTGAATGGATGCAGTTGAAGACACACAAGATTAAAGCCCATTTTAAATGAAAGAAAGAAAAAAAATACACTTTTTTTTCATTACTCATACCAACTTCTTAATTAATTTTGCACAGCCGCAACAATAGTGACATTTTTCACACTGTAGCCGCCGATGTTATTAGAACGCAGCAAATAAATCTCATTGTTTTCATCACATTTTCAGAGGCTTGACACTTATCTTCATTTATTTAATATAACAGAAAAGCTTGATGTTTTTATGTTTATGTTAGTCTCCGGAATAAGAAAAAGCCATGCAATGGGCTAATCGTCAACCCTGTTACACCTGGGACTGCAAAGGTGTGCAGAAAAGGCTTATTGCAACATAGAATTAGTTCACAACAGATCATGGGGTTTCCGCACTCTAAAGCCGACATGGTTACAATGTGCTCATGTTTTTTTTCTCTGCATGTCACATAACTACTTAAATGTTTATTGCTCTGTTGTTGATCTGAACTGGACTAAAGCCTAATGCAAAAAAAAAAAAAAACAGGAGTTCTTTCAAACTGTGATTACTAAAAACAGACTAAATCAGGTCTCAAAGGCCTCAAAGACAAAAACGTCTATGTCAAAATCTGTGAATTTTTTAACCCTGAAAATAATTTTATTGATAGAAAATTTATTGTAACACAAGAATAACCTATGACTACAGCAGAGTTAATGAAGACTAAATGTTTCACTTACTGTAATAAAACGTAAAAACAAAATATGACTAACACTTCGTTTCAGCTCAGCCAAACTACTAACATCTCAATAATTAATAATGTGATGAAAGGATATTTGATCCCGTTTCTACCTATTTTCCAATAAGAACTGAATTTCTTTTTCCATTATTTAAACAAAATAAGCTAAATGGCTTCTTCAAATCATTTGAGTCATTTTCTTTAGTGTTATTAAGAAATACAAAATGGTATAGAAGGAAAAAGATAAGCAATGTACAACAATTCTCCAAAACCTCACAATCTTTTTGCGCATCAGCTGCACCTTAACTATGATCATATGCAACATGTTACAGGTATCATTCATTTGATTATTGAATGTCTGATCTTTTCTAAACAAATATCAGTGAACTATAAACCCTGACATCAACCTTCTAAGCCTCCATCCAATGAATTATTTGTGTTTATCTAACCGTAATTAGGTAAATGGTGGAGAATTCAGCAATGTGTTACACTGTGGAGAAATTGCCCAAAAACACACCAGCACACAAGGGAAAACAAGAAGTAATAAAATCCACAAATATGATTCCAGGGTCAGGGTGTCCTTCCAACACTGTAATAAAATGTTAGATATTAAGCTGGGATGTATTGTTTATATCAGGCATTGTGGCCACACTACTATTTATGTTGTGTCTAAGAAATTGGAGACAGGCTTCTGTTTTTTGTGAACTCATTGAACAGATGGGGCTGATTGTGACAGAATGTCTGACAGTAGATGGAGGAACGTCTGTGGTTTTGGTACAACAGGCACAGGTCTGGATATTGTCAGCTGTCAATTCAGTGGGGACAAACCGGATGCTCTCGTAAGCCTAAGATGTAGTGTGCTGAATCAACACAAAACAAGTCTGTGCTCATTTTGTTTGTGTCAAAATATTTTTGATGCTCCTTTGAATTGCAACTAAGATTAACAGAGGACAATAGGTTCCAGAAGAGGAAAGAAAGTACGTGAGTTTTAGGTAAAGGACACATAAACAATTTAAAGTATATACATCTCAACACTAGTATAAACATATTGGAAAATAAAAGACATAAAACGTCATGAAATTGTGGTTTGATCCACTCTTGTTTTAACTCACGTGTCAAACATTTCTAAAATAAAAGGCATGCACTGTCACTATGTCATCTATAACCTTACTGTTATCCTGGCCATTATCTATAGACTAAATAGAAGAACCAGCTTTAAGCATAAAGTGATGGTTAAACTTAATTTTTTAATTAATTTCATTGATAAACAGCAGAAGCATCTCTGCTTTGATAACCTGAGCTTGAGAACGAGTTCATACAGGTAGAACTTATGGCAAAACCTGTGATGGAGGAGGCATGCGGTCTAATTTGTGAGGCCTTTTTGTGTTATATTGACTATGATAATGCTAAAACCAAGACCCTCCAAAAGTGGGCAAATATTTGAGATAAATCTGACTTAGTATGCTCAGTTAGGCTGCTCTATAGATGAAGAGTCAACATTCAAATGTTAATCAAAAGATTTGGAAAACATTTTAAGCCATTTGGATCACATATCCAAAAATAAATGATAACGTTAAATTAAAAAAAGATGGATAAACTAACCAGAGAAGTGAAAAAAAGTCTTGTTTCAGTTTTGAGTGTTTGTATTTTTCTATTGGAGTGAATGGGGACTTGCTTGTGTCACAAAGCGCTCTATGGCCTCACCTGGGACCAGATGCTATCATCTTCCAATGTGCTTCAAGTCCAGAAGTTCCTTCTTGGGAAGAGCCATTGTACTAGATTTGCATCAAATTGTACAGGTGTTCCGTGTTCCTTTTTAGGTGTACAATAGATTAAAACTAAAAATTTTTTATTATTGATATTGTAAGAATACATTCAATTACTGTTACTTTTGCTTAAAACTCCAACTACATCAAGCAACATATTCATGTCAGTTAACTATGTTAACGCTTTTTACATAGTCTTACTCGCTTTAATGTTTAAACTGTTAGAGTATTCTCCAGAAAGCAGCAATGCAGACATAAGAGATCATACTTAAATAAAATACACCTTAGCTGTTTGTTAGTTCCAAAAAAAATCAAAGGCTCAGAAACGTTGTTGCATCATTTCTCAAAGCTGCATTTGGCCCTAAAAAAGATCTGTAAAATGCTGAGAAGAAAGAATAGAAGAGGATACAGGCTGACCGATGTTAGGTTGGGGCAATCACAAAAAAACAAGCAAAAACAGAAAGCACACACACCCACAAACACACATGGAGAGAATGAGGGGCAAGACCAAATGGCTGACGGGCTGCTTGGATAATGCATTAGACAGAGATGGCACTCGGTGCAGCTACACATGGTAAAAATCTCACGGCGTCGCCAAATGTCCTCCACACACTCGCTTACACACACTGACATACATAATTACAGAAAATGGATGACACTATAGGAATATCTATTTTATGAATGATGGTTTAACTAAAAAAAAGGTTTACTATGGAAGGTTTAAACCGCACTATGAGTGATTTATGTGCAAACTAATGTGTCAAAAAACAGAACCTGTTATTTCAAATAAAACCAAAATAAACAACAATACCTTAACTAAATAATATTTTCTGAGTTTTTCAAAATCCTATATATATTAAAGACTACAAATGAACCAGATCTGTTGGTTTGAGGTGTGGGACTTTTTCCCAGTATTTGGTGACTATTTCACAGCATTTGACAAGAGGCTGCACAAAAAGCATCAACCATCAACCTTATTGCATATAGGGAATATGATTTCATGGGAAAATGTAGTGATTAAGCATGCTGCACTTTTTTTATAGTTGCGTATTTCTTCTTTAAACGTCCTATGTCATAAACATTTTATTTAAAAAAAAGAAAACTGTGTCAACATGAATTAAACAGAACTCTCTTAATAATGGATTCTCAAAGGAGAGACTGCCTTTATATAACAGTGAGGACATTAATGTTAAGTCAGTGATTAAAACAGGTGAAAGGCAGTGAATAACTTGTACAGATAATTAGGTTTAGAAATGAACAAAAATAGTCCTGTCTGTGATTAACAAAGTCATTCTTTAACCCTGCTCCTCAGCTGTTCCACTGATTTCATCGCTGATGTTTTTTAAGGAATATTTCATTACTGCGACTTTATTCCGTATTTTCAGTCAATGTGTCAAAATAGAGGCCTATTTTAAAGAGATTATGTTTATTATTGGCACAAATATTTTTTAAAAGGGAACAACTAAGCTGAGATATGAGGGATGTTTGGATCGTCGAAAGAAATAAAAGAAAAAAAACATGTAAAATTTACTTGAAACTATTTTTAATTCAAGCTAGAAATGTGCAAAATTTTAAAAATATATATATTTACATTGTTTTTCTTCGAATTAGCTATTTAAAATGGCAAAAAAAGGAAGACACATTAAAGTTTTATTGTATTTGATGGCATCATCCAAAATTTTGCATCATTTTTCTCTGTACTTAATTTGATGCTGCCTGTTGTTCACTTTAAAATGATGATTTGAATTGAAAGTGAGGGGCTGTGTGTACCTTGCAGTGTTACCAAAGTAACAGCTGACATGACAACAGACCAAGAACTCTAACAGTACTGGCACTCTTCAAAACCCCAGCACACCCCCACAGAAATAAAGAGGAGTCAGAAGGTTCATGGACGGGATCTTCTCTCATATTGATTGGACATACAGATACCATGGCAGCATGTAGCTTGACAAAAAAAAAAAAAAAACAAGATTAAAGTGTTGGGTGGTCCACTTGGTCTGAGATCTATTGTACATCATTTTCCTTTTAACCCTTGTGCTATCTTAGATGACCCCACCCTTACATTAACGTGTTCTCCCTACCATGACAAAGGTGGATAAAGGTGGAAAGATTTCATGTCATCCATGGACACCAGTGAAGATCACAAATCATTGAAGAAAAAAGGTTCAGATCACTGTCTAGTGGGTCTAGATGACCCAACTCCCAAGGTGCCTAGGATAGCACAAAGGTTACGGGAAAATGTGTCTGGTTCCTAATGGGTTGAGGTGACAGAACCTCTGGTACACCATTTAAAACCAACCACTCCTTACCATGAAGGTCTTTCACAGAATGATACCAGTGCTAATATAGAAGTCCGGTTTGCTATGTTTCTACACCACTTGATTGAGATAAAAAAGAAAAACTTTGAAGACAAAGCTGATAAGCTAGCAAACAAAAAGCATTCCCTTTGTTCTCCCTTCTGTCTGGCCGTGTGAAGCCAGTGAGAAGAACCCAAGAGCTGATAAGGGGCTGAGCCCTGGCAGGGCCTCTGACAGTGACCATATGGATCACAGGAGCATAGCAGCCTCGGCTTCCAGCAGGACACACACATACCTCCACTCACAAAGTCTGCAGCTCCAGGCTACTGTTCTTGCAACACAAAAGCTGCCCTAAATCACACATCACACAGCTGAAGTTCAAAAATTCAGTGAGAGGGGAAAAGCACTTGATGAACCAAAATGTGTGCTGGCAGAGGACACCGTTCAGTGCTCTGAACCCAGCCTCCACGTGAAAACATTTGTGATTACAACACAAAGGCGGAGAGAAATCGGAGGCTTTTAAGGAAAATGTGGGTGTAATTTAACACAGTTCAAGTTCTTCAGCTCCCATCATGGTGGCTGGATTGTCAGAATCTCGCTTGCATGGTGACGTCACCTAGCCTGTTATACAGCCAGTCAGGTCATGTAAATATTGTGCAACATCATTCCTTATTTTACTGTACATTATTAATTTCATCTGGCCACCAGTGATGTGTATGTAAAGAACAAAGGATGTTGGAGTAAAAACAGATAAAAAAATGCTGTTGTAAAAAGCTTGTGGTAGATAAGCCACAATCTCCCTGCTCCGCTCCATTCTTATGCATCCACTAGCAGACAGATAGATCCATGAACATCTTCATCAGGAAATCTAAACTAAAACCAATACAAGGAAGCTCCAAATAAACAAAATGGCTGAGCTCATGCTCAGTTCTAGGGCAAGTGGCCCAAATGTTAGCAATAGAAATTTAAAAAAGTTGCTGCTCTATTGCATTAAGAGGTCCCAGGTTCAAGATCTAGTGGAGGTGTTCTGAAAGCCCAAGAACGGACTAGGGCCAGACCCTAGCTTTCAGTCCCAGATAGATTTTTCTCACAGAATCTATCTGGGACTGACAAGGCTTTGGCCCCTTCTTGAAAAGACAGAAAAAATTGTTTGGACAGTACAGGTAATTTCTACTTAAACTGTCCGAACTCCAGGATAAACAGCACAAAATAATTGGAAAATTTCAACCATGTTGTTTTCACCTACTTTTGCACTTCAAACCCAATTGGTATGTCACATGTGCGTATGCAATAGCTGATGTGATGTCATGTTAGATATTAAAAATGTGATATGTAAATAGTGAGTGCACACGGTTTTAAATCTGGGCATGGCTGGCTTCTTTAGCTTCTGTTATAAGAGACAAATTCAAATTCGAGTCATTTTGATCATGTTGGATAAGACAAAAATAGGTATAGATCGGTTGAGGCTCAAGGTTCTTTAAAGATGATAGTTTTATCCTGAAGCTAAAGAGTTCTGGATAAGGGCCAGTGGAAACCTGAAAAAGGAATGGTTTGTAACTTCCAGTATTAACTTCATAAGTTTATCCAAAATTACTGATGAAAAATATGTTCCTTCAGATAGGAAACTAAAAAAAAAAAATACAGAGTCAAGAGTCAACTGTAAATGTGAAATCTTCTCCCTTTTTATGGGAAATGTTGTAAACCACTAAGGGCTCGGGCTGAAATTGCTCTGTTCCAAACATGAAATGTTGTAAAATTAAAGAATGTGACCTTTGACATCAGCAACATTTTTAAAAGCAGATGTGGGGCAAACAATACAATATGCTTCTGGTTGATACAAAACAACAATAATAATATGGAAATTTGAATATTTGGCAAATATATTTAATACCTTTGGAAAATGTCAATATTAGGTTGTTTTACATTTACATTTGTGCCTCCAACAAGCAAAACATTGATATCGACCAGTATGAGAAAAACCGTTAAGGTATTTTGCCTTACAGCTCAATTCTAATTTTTGTGGCTGCTAAAAGACGTTATTATAAGTTTTAAAACTAGAAGAAATCAATTTATATATTATTTATTCCATTATATTAGATTGATTTGGATACATTTTAATAATCCAGAAAGACAACAGTGTTACACCAACTGCTAAAACCCAGCTTTTGCATGGATTAGTTCAATGTAAAATAAAATAAAATGTGTTTTATAATCAGTCTACACTAAAATGAATTAGCGAAGAACCAGAACCGTAACATTTTACGGTTCTCTCTTCCAGGTTCTATAGGTACCAACATGTTGCATAACTAAAATGTTCTTAAAGGGCCTATACCATGCAAAATCTATTTTTTGAGCTTTTATGTGTATTATAATGTTTATTCCTCATGAAATAAAACCCCAAAGTGGTATTTTTTTGAGTATTCCTCTAAAAACCCGCGCTCTGAGCAGCAGCCCCTCCCAATCCACAAAAACAAGCGGGTTCTCACATTGTGACACAGACCGGTGAGAACAGCCCCTTCCAGGAAGAGTCTGCGCTGCCAGCACCACCACCAGGCTAACACACGCTATCTCCAAGGAGCTAGTGGTGTTTGACAAAAATGCTTTCCTTTTAAATACACATTAAGCACATCCATCTATGCATAAGTTCAGATGTTTGTATCCTGGGTGAGACGCAGCTACTCTGCCGAGGCCGGCTCTAGGATGACGTCATGGAACGGAAAGGAGAAAGAAAGGAGAGAAAGCCTCAAAAAATCGAGTGGTCATACTTCCGGTTTCGAAAAGAGCTCAGGAAAATAACTAATATTTAATTTTTAAAAATCGCACTTTATTGTGCCAAAGGTGATATTGTTATGATCAGTGTGAGCAGGGGGGCGTGGCTGACCTTTTCCCTGGTGCCTCCCTACATGGCACACCTGATCCTCATGTCGTCACTGTCTTTAAAAGCCTGAGCCTGTTACTTCTCCCTGCCGGATTATCACTTTTCAGTTGCTCTATGTATCTGTGGTTTTCTAGTCTAGCTCCCTGATTCAGCTGCCTTTTTTTTCTTGTCCTGTGAGGAAAAAACGTTTTAAGCCTGCCCTCGGCATCAGATTCCTGCCGCTCACCATAACAGATATATTATCAAATGCATGGATATTGTTTACTATAAAAGGCTTAAGAATAGCGTCGTATTAAATAGTCCTAAACAGAACATAACTCGAAAAACAATAGTGCTGTCTTAAGCAACTGAAAATTGTGCATCTTAATGCACATCGCACCTTTAAATGCAATTTTCATCATACTGAAATATAACAGTTTATTAAAAAATGTAGACAACTTTGTTTCTGAGTGTTGTTGATGAGACTATAGATTTTAAGCCATCTAAGGTTATTACAGACTCAGGAATTTTGCACAGGAAAATATGTTTTTGTTTTATTTTTATTTTGAGAGAAAAAAAACAGACGCTTTACAAGGTCTGTAAGCTGGTTTGAAAATTAATTAAGAAAAAATACAACTTAAAACTAGTTTACCTGGTTTATCTCTAATGATAGCAATCATATCTGTTCTCTTCCTTCATCTTACTGTTGCCTCATTGGAAAAGTCCATTAGCAATCCAGCAGGGACTCATCCATCTGCTCCATTAGGAGTAATTCTTAGTAATTCTGTAAAATGTTGCTCAGAGGTCGATTTTTTACTAGTCACCTCTTTCATTCAAAAGTCTGAGAGCATTCAAGGATTTAAGAATAACCAATTCTTTCTAATTGGAATTTTTTAGAATTTAAAGTCAAAATATTTGGAACCCTGTTCATCCGATGTGTTGGTTAAATATTTCATCACACGTTGCTGTTCATTATAAACCTTCCTAAATATGTGTCACCCAAAAATGATCAAATCTAACTTGCAATCAAGGTTGGTCTGCGATTTTATAGGAAATGATTATTAAGAATCTGTAATTTCCTGAAAAGGCTAAAAGTCAAGCGGTAATCCCCTTTTAGGAATTTGCTGTCTTGAAAATTACAGAAAGTACAAATCTCACTATTGGCCATTTTAATAAAACTATTTGACTTTTAAGAAATGTACTAAAACAAACAAAATATATGTTAGAGGTAAGGAGTTTCAGGTTCTTTTCTATCCTATTCTGTCTTTAAAAACATTCTGACCTTATAAACTTTGCAGTTTTTATAGAAAACATTTCATATATTCCCTATATTACATTTGCAGACAGAGATTTTGCACTGTTTCCTAGAAAAATACACACATTTTTGAAAAAAAAAAGGTTGCATTAAAGGGAGTCAGTGCTGCAGTAAAACCTCATTGTGCTTTTCTGAATTACAGCTTCTACTAGAAAAGTGTAAATGATCTGAGAGCACAAATAAAAACCTAATATAGTCTAGATGTTGGACCTGCTGCCGACAAGAACATGATCAACCCTCCAAAATCTAATTCTGAGGAAAGTGGACTCTTCTTTTCCTCTCAAAGACATTTCACCTTTTACTCATTCAGTCAGTTCTGAACCACTAGTGGGGATTGTACGCTTTACGGGCTGTGGGACCATCTGCACTTATTTGAATGCTCAAGCCACTTCAATAAATGGTTTTCTTCAACTTTAGTCCAGAGCACATACTGACCGCTTTTACTGAAGATCATTCAGAAAATACGACTCTCACACACTTTCTGGTGTTTCATCTCAGACATCTGAGCTAATAAAGGTCTACCTGCTTCTACACAGAGATAACATCAGAGTTTTTATTGTTCTACATGGGCCTTCTGAGTATAACTCCTCATCGTGCCACTTAAAAAAGGGGTTTCATTTGGTCATTCTTTCTACGTGTGGTGAGCTATTGATGAGTTACATTCAGTTACATCCTGCTCCTTTAAACGTATTAAATCATGGATTGATGCTATGAAGGAAAAATACTGTAAATACATATTTTACAAAGTTAATTTCTTTATCTTTACTCCTTAAAAGAAATATTTTCCTGTAGAAAATATTATTTGTTTCTCATTATTTGTTGCTCACATTGTACAAAATGTACAGTCAAGAAACAGATATTAGAATATGAGATGTATTCATAAACTGTTCTTTGGTTGAGATCAGAAAAACCTAAAGGAATCTTCTCAGACAAATCTCTTACTGTGATGATAGTGTTCCTGGTTTTAGATGAAGCCTTTCAAGATCACAGGACGGGATCCAGCTCAAGACATTTGGACGGCTGGAGAGCTTGTAAATCCCATCTGCTAATACTCTCTGGAACGCTGTTACAGGAACAGCAATCAAATCCAACCCAACAGAATCTTATCAGACAGATGTTAAAACCAACGACACCGCTAAATCAAAGCAACCGTAAAAGACGGACGCACAGGGCAGTCCAGGAATGCTGTGAACACCAATACTGCCATAACTGCTGCCTTCATTTTGAGTGTTTGAATGTAAACTTCTTTAAAAAAAAATAAAAAGAAACAATCATCTGTATGGAAAAGCAATGCCCATTGCGTCTGTTTAACAGACACGTATTTAACAGCTCTGACACTGCTTTTTGGGCAAAAATCTTGATTCTAATGAATAAAGTAAAATCATATTAATATTTGAAACTAATCATAGCCTTAGAGTTGGAGAAGACACAGAGACAGATTGAAGCCCGCCGGGGAAACATGGAGCTTTCTGACTGATGATCCCTCTAGACCAAGGTCTCTATTTTACACAGATTTAAATTCAAAAGCTTTTGTTCTGACAGAATGTTCTTTAAAATCCCTGCTGAAATCAGCTATAATTAACCTAGTAAGCAATTGATAAATGTGACAGGATAATTTTGTAAATGGAAGACGCCAAAAAGGGAAAAAAAAAAATCAGAGCTCTGGAGTCCTGATAACTTCATATGTACACGTAAATGTCCATGATGCAGCTAAGATCACTCTGCATGGTTACTACTTTTTTTATGCTAGCACCCAGCAGCATATGTTATTATGACAGCTATATGATGATATCCCCATGCGATTGGGCGTGTGTGATCACTGCCCTGCTCTACGGCGGTTCATAGGTAGTGGGGGGAAGGGTAGCGAGCATGAGCAACGCCGACTGAGAAAGAGTGGGAAGGCTCGATCGGTGATGTACGTTTCCATCCATTTTAAATGCAAATGGGGGTAAGGCTCATTCGGGTCATTTACACGGCCTGTTTCAGAAACAGAGGGACAGATGCCTGCTCGTAGTGTCAGAGCGTCTCCTGCTTCTCTCTGACGGCTTCACCAACTGCCTCCTCTTACATAACCCCATCCCCCTCTTTGGGGCTGCTCCCTGCCTTTTTGGCTTATTTCTGTCCTTTTTAACCTTTACATTTTTACCCAAGTGTTTCATCCCTCTATCCCTGACTCCTCATCTACGATTGTAGCTCTGTAAACTGGTTGAATTGGCTGCTAAAATTAAGATATAGATTTTGTAACAAACTTCTACTTTAACGCGTTAACATTTCCATGTAAGACTCAAAGAAACCCAAGTCTCAACAGGAAGTTTTACTAACCATCCCGTTTCATCAAATAAGCATCAACCCATGTAATACACACCTAATCCCATTCATGGTTGGGAGAGAGGAAGTACTGTCATGGTGACAGGTTGCACCCGCTAACTGGTTTCAACTAGTCTGGAGCTCCATGTGGGTTAATATAAGCAAAATGCATTCATTAATGTGCTAATAAAAAGTACAAGTATAAACAAAAAAAGCCTTCATTTAATATAAAAAACCCAACAGAACCCAAGCTCTCATTGAGAAAGGGAAGGCGTGCAATCTGGACAAACTGTCAGTCCATCACAGGTCTGCATGGAAACAAACAACATTAAAGAAAACAATGAATTTAGTTCCCAAAATTAACCAGTCCTGGATGTTTTACCCTTTAGAAAGCCCCACACAGGTTTCTAACCTCAGTGCTACCCTTATCAAACGTAAATTAATCGCGAAGCAGTTGAAAAAGACATTTAATTGCTACTAAATTTACAATCCTGAAGCCTTGCAGACTAATACTAATGGATTCTAAAGTCTGCATGTAAGCAACAATTTCTTACATAATCTCGCTTGCTGAAACCTTTTAAATGCCATCAACATTAAATGCACCTGCTTGAGATGAGGTGCAGTTCTAACCGGGGACAAATGCTCATCTTTTTGCCCCCCAAAAAAGCTTAAACTCCTTCCTGCTAATATCAGCCAGGCTCATAAGAAGGTTCAGCTCAGCAGATCTCTCCCACTCTGCTTGCACATTCGTAGCCTCCATTTTCTCCTCGTCTCCTTTCTTTCAACTCTTCCTCGCAAAAAAAAAAAAAAAAAACCATGACACTAAAGCAGAGGAGATGCAAACAATGCACCAGCTTCACTTGACGCAAATGAGAGACCGCATAGACACATACTCATGCACGGCTAGCACGGTTTCTTGAATCTCATGCTCTCCGAGCTACCCTTCCCCCACACAGGATCACTGGTGCTCTCATACATGCACCTTGCTTAATTAAAGGGTGCTTCTGAAGCTGTCCTGACCTTTCCTCAACTGTAAGTCATAAACACGTGTAAATAAGTGAATTAGGAAACGCTGGAAGGGGAGGTTTTGTTCGTTCTGTGGGACAGATTTCCAGCCTTTAGAAACATGTTTTTCATCTGTATTACACAACTAATACATTAGGCTGTGAATCTTTAAGCTAAATTTGTGCACTAATATAAGTGAGGCCGCATTAAACCAATTCCTCATTTCCTCCTCTTGGCTAATGATACAAAACCCATATATTTGATGTTGCTAGAAGTATGAATGTTTTACATCGAATTTCCTAAACCTATTGATAGCACCTGAGAAATGCTTCAATGCCAATAGAGCAGTGGTTTGGGCCTGCGGCTGCTGCACAAGCCTTTGACTGGTTGATTTCATCTACATGATGTGTTAAATCTAAAACATTAGTCATTTGCATCAATCCCAAACATGACGATCATCTCCATGCGTGCGCAGTGAAACCAGATCATTCCTGTTCTACTAGAGGGACCACAGTTGTCAAAAAAGAACCAGAGGGCTTGAGATAAATGCTCCATATGAACTCTCTTTCAGACCCAGCTGATACATCATCAGCTTCTGTTTCACTATATTAGCCTATAGTTGCATTTACGTCCCCTTCTTCCCACACAGGCCCCAAAAGCTTCAATTGGTTAAAGAAGTCAGGAAGATGGGTTACCTGGTCGTACCACTCCCGATTGGTGCAGGTGCACTCAGGCCACCATCCTCCTTGTCCACTTGAGTTGTTACCATTTACTTTTGGGCCACTCTTGGACTGGCCTTTTGGGTTGGGGCCTCCAGGCCCTCCTCCAGACATCATTTTCCCCTTACTTCTTCCCAAAGTGCCCCCTCCTCCTCCCATGCTTCCACCTCCCCCTGAGGCTGGAGGGGGTAAGGTCTGTCCACCTCCATACCCTGGTGGGTATCCATAGGGTTCAGCCTGCCAGTCTCCTCCATATGCCGGGGCGTCCATCCTACGCAGGGCAGCCATCCGGGTTACCTCATAACATTCTGGGCACTTGCAGCAGTGGTGGTGTTTGTGCATGCTGGCTGTGCTGGCTGGGTTGATGCTGAGATGGGCGGCGTAGCACTCTGTCTCTGCTGCCTCCTCAGATCTCACAGAACCCTCTGTGATCGGTTCACAGAGTGCTAATGCCGGCACAGATAACACTAATAGCAGGAATTTCTACAGATTGGCTCCTTTTCATCAAATCCTCACCACTGACGCCTTTATTCCTCTAGGATGCTGCTTAAAAAAAAAAAAAACTGAGCGATCTGGATGGATGACAAGCAGCACAGGAACACAAAAATACAAAATGGTCACGTAGTCTTTGTCCTCTTGACGTAGAAGATCAAAGGAAAATTTTTAAATATTGTATGCCACCATGCAATCAGAGACCAGCCCTGATGGCAAAAATTTCCTCTCGCTTCTCTTGGCTCACAGTGATATGCAAATAAATTCATAGATATATACATACACACATGTGTGTATGTATATATATTATTTTGTTTATATATATANTCCGGCTCCTAGTTTTTAATCAGACAGAATTAAAAATCATATGGTATCGATAAGGCACATGACAAAGATGAATTACTTAATTATTATGTAAAAAATAACTTTTTAGAAATCAACATGGCAAATGCAGATCAGTCATCTAAAATATATGCAGATTATGTTACTTAACATAATAATATATCAGTAAAATAGACGACACTGTTTCAGGAATTTTCATAGCAAAATCTCATCAAGTATCAAAAGTTAAAAACATGAGCAAAATTATGCTACATTAGGAAAGATTTTTGAATCAATTTATCAATTTTTGGAGCAAGTGAAGTAATATCATTAAACAAAGATCAATTTAACCATTTTCAATAAGTGCTTAATCTTTTGTTTTTCTTATATATATATATATATATATCTATATATCTATATGCGTGTGTACAAATATATATATAAATATATAAACAATATGTATAAATAAATGATATCCGCAGATGAAAATCGTCCTCCGTTGGCTGTCTTCCGGTTGGTTGAAAAAAATCTCACGTTTTTAGTCCTGCTTTGAGAATGGTCTTTCGCTTTCCTCTTTTTCTCAGCCGGCAGAGGAGCTGAGCACTTGGTTGCCTCTCAGCCAGCTTGCCCTAGATGTGGATTATTGAGAGGGAAGCGAGCAAGCTAGAGGGTGGCGATGAGAGAAAGGGAGGGGCGGAAAGGAATACGTAGCAGCATCCCTCTAGCACCTCAGCCCTAAGAGCTGCAGCCAATCAACTCTCAGCGCTGCCATCAGCAGCAGCACCAACAGGACTGAGCACTTCCACAGCTCCTCTTAAAGGGGCAGGAGCACCTAAACCTTAATCGCTTTCTGCTATTGGCTAAGAAGGGACCTTTCACAAATATTGCCACATTAAACACCCAACATGTGCTCCTTTCATTTACGATCTCCAACAAAACTGTAAAATTTCTATGTTACGGTTAAACAGGGATAACCCCGCCGACGCAAAATCTAATCCACCCTTTGCGAGTTTAATCCGTGTTTTTCATCAAACCAGTGCAGCCAGAATCCAACGTTCAATGAGCAACTCTGTCCCTCTGACTAATCACTGGTCACATCCCCAGTCATGTCCAGTTCAGCTGCAGATTTAGCTGCTTTCTGAGGCTGTCAGCTGTCAACCTTGGGCTCTGTGTCAGAGCACACATCTGTAAATAATCTCACGACGGGTGTAGGAGGAACAGAGGAAAATCCTTTACTTTGCGGATAACACTCGGCCTGCCTCTGGACAGCAAAAATCTTCGAATCCCCTCGCTTTGCTTTGCAATGTTGTCCTCTGGAGTCAAAATATTTCATCTCACATGTGCAGGTCAAAACACACACAGAGGCAGAGAACTGTGCTCCTCTTTTAGGAACATTTTTTTGTGTGTGTTCAGGATGATGACATCAACACATGTGTACCAAACCAACAAGATTACACGCTCTGGCTTTCGAGTGGGTGGAGGAAGAGATTGAGAGTGAGAATGCACGAGGGGGGGAGAAGAAAGAATGAGAGCTACATGGCTTTCATGTATCTGTGGCAGTTATATTCGCAGTAATGTGATAGGACTGCCAGTGAACCATTTTGCATACTTGTGAATTTGTGGGTTGATCACAGCTAGATATAACAGATTCTGACACAGGGGATGAAGGCTAATCATAACAGAGAGCTGAGAGAGAATGTAACGGTGTCGCCATTAAAGTCCTGCATGTATGCATTATTAATGAAATGTGACGGGGAACCAAACTGGGTGTGTCTGCATGGGGGAGAGAGTATCTTTCTATATGGCCTGTATGTTGCAATGTTGCACTCACTAAGGCATTCACTGCCTTGATATTTCATGCATCTTATGATCTATGCAATCTATGCATCAACTTCATCAGGATCTTCAGCACGGTGCTGCAGCGTACAAGTAGGGACACACAGCAAGCTCAGCCACACTTAGGCCGCATTTACACTGCAGGTCTTGATGCTCATATCCGATTTTCTGACTATATCCGATTTTTTTGACGACCCGCTTACATCATCTTTTAAAAGTGACCCGTATCTGATTTTTGCATTTACACTATACAATGCTGAATCTATCAAACGTAGACGTTCTGAGGACTACGTAGCAGTATTTCCGCATTCCGCAGCCCTTTTTCGGACTTTTGTGTGATTGCGGTTGTCATGGAGGCAAGGCGGCGACGGAAGGAGGCGTTGCCTTGGGCGCTCCAGAGGGGATGCACGGGGGAGTAAAAAGGAGGGCTGCTCGGCCGTCTTATGAGCTCTCTCTGAGTTTTGAATGAGGAAGTGTTTGCAGACTTTGTGCTGTACTAACAGTTTGATCCAAGTGTTGAACCTTTCCTGCGCGATGACTTCTCTTTTCTGACCGTAGTCAGAAACACACGGGAGATTTCCTCGGGGTTCTCTTTTCCGTTCTGAACCCTCAGCCTCCAGAGTGGGTTAAGAAAGACTCCAAAACTTTTGGGCGCGACACCTTATTTTTAATTTACGGTTTTCTGACACTCCCCCGCTCCGCGCTCACACCCCCCCTCTCTCCTTACACACATACACGCAAGCACGCGCGCGTGCGCTCACGCACACACACGGTCCCCATCATACAGGCCCCCCAAAGAAATAAACAGCTTCTAGCCTGTTCCATAGCAATGGTGTCCCGCTTCATTAGTTACCGTTTGCGTCCGGACCGGACATAACAGCGGTTTCCAACTACGGTCTGAAGCCTGAGGCTGAAAGGTAACACGCTGACAGCAAAATCAGCACAAAAGCACCTTAATAAGTCATGTGATCTCAGTTGGTGGTGTCCTGAATTGACGTCACTGACGTATAACTCGCATTTACTGGGGAATATCCGATTTGTCTGCTTACATGGCACACGCAAATGCACGCATCCGATTCGTTTCCGATTTATTTCCACATATGAGAGAGGCCTGATTCCGATCTGAGAAAAACGGAATCCATGCGCTTTTGTCCTGCTTACACGTTCACCGATCATATCCGATCTGTGCCAAATGAGAGGAAAAAATCGGAATTGGGTCACTTGAACCATGCAGTGTTTAAGGGCGGCCTTAATTACATGCAACAGTAACTCCCTTCATTAGAATGATATTCTTTCACTCCAACCTGCAGAGATTCTCCATGGAGCTAAAGCAGGAGGAAGTCAGGTGCTTTAGTTTGTTTTTTTTAAACCAGGAACCATTTCACACCTTCTCTAGCCAGTGAAAGTGAGAGGGTGAAGGCCAAAAAACAAAACAAAAAAACAGCAGCGTGAAGGACTGAAGTGAGCTAAACCATCCCAGCCTACATGAGCTAGAATACCAATCCCTTCTCAATACTGTAATTTTTTTTAAGACTTCATGTTATCTTTAGTGATGAATTCGGCTACATTTGTTACCATAGAAGGATGAAGCTCCTAAACTCAATACTAATACCAGAGAAAGAAATAAAATCATTTGATGTGGATATTTCACAACTAGAGGAGAAAAAACATCTTCCTCTGTGTTACATAAATAAAATAGCACAATCATTATATAGGTCATTCATGACCCACTTCCAGGAAAATCTTCTTTAAAATTGCATTTCTGTGTATTTATTCACATCATTGTGAATCAGAAGCAGAAGAAAAAATGCAGTTGGAGAAGGCTTGTAAGAGAAGCTACTGTGGCAGCCACAAGCTTCCTGCTCTGCTCCATTCTGATCCACTTCTAGACAACTAGATCCATGTACATCTTTGTTTCCCTCGTCTAACCGGACACCTGGCTCAAAAATGGACAGCTGGATAAAACCGATCAGGGCTGCAAATTAATACCCACCAAATGCGGGTAAACTTTAATTTGGCGGGTAGAAAACGGTTTCACTTGCCACCTTGGCAGGTGAGGCATTGTTTATCATCTCTGACTTAAATGGTGAGATGGTGAACAATGGGACTCAAAGTCACAACCATGACTTTTAAGTGTCTGCCCCACCCCCCATGTGGCTGCCACAGACATCCATCCCATTCTGAATTTATTGCGCAGTTTTAATAGTCACATACGCTGCAGCAGGAGGTGCTTTCAGGGGCTGCATGGAATTTCCGCGCTTATGTGCTTTTGATAACAGCTCGCTATTGCTGCATTCAGGTCCACGGGTAATTTCTAGTACGGTATTTGCTCAAGCTGACCCCAAACAACACAAACACACACTCAGTTGTTATTCTACGTCATTGTAACTCTGAACTCTGACTAAGACCCACAACAACAACACACTGATCTGTTAGACCACACAATAATGCAATTGTGCATATTTCAATACATGCATTATTTCCTATGCATGAAATTTTGAAAAACAAAACATTAAAGTCATTATTTCATTGTTTATCACAACTTTTAGTCTTTACTCTTCTGTTGTACATTGAAAAAAATTGAGGTTTGAACAAAGTTATTTCTTTAAAAATGTCCAAGATGTAAATAAATGACCTTGACTGCAAAGAATCATTAGGGTTTTGATGGAAAAGTAATGCTTTAAAGAAAGGGAAGGGTTCACACCTCAGAAATGTCTTTTGCTATAATAACATTAAATATTCTTAATGTTATAAAACCTGACAGAAGACGACACTTGGAAAGAATAATCATCAACTGAAACTTTATACACCGAGGGAAGAACTGTTTTTCTTTCAAATACAAAACTTAAATCATTTTTTTAGAGCAATGTTTGGCTAGTTGAAATCTAATTTGGCTGGTGGATCTTGGATGTTACCGGCCACCCCGGCTAGTAAACCAAAAAGTTCATTTAGAGCCCTGGCGCCAATATTGCTCGCCATTTTGGTTGCAGTGGTAAACTTAGGCTGGAGTGGTGAGGGGCTGTAAGCTAGTGGAAGAGCCTGATGGAGGATGGGGAAGGAGGCAGGCTTACTCCTTGCCAACGGCCTGGCCCACAACTCAGAACTGAATTTCTAATGAACTCCTACCGCTCTGCAGAAACTATGTATGTTCTAGATAACGACACAGGTTTTTTGGTTTTAAGTGAAAACAGCATAATCATAATTAAAAGACCACTGAGAGCGTGTACGCAATAGATCCAAAGATGATCGGAGTGAGACTTCAATTACTTCTATCAATACAATTACCACCAATAAAGAAAGCAGAAATTGATGTGAAGGTAATTTTACCTTTGATGTTCATCACTTCATATAAATCGAAATGCCTTTCAAAAAGCTTATTCGCTGTTGCTTATATATGGTTTTACCATAACATTTTTTGAAAATAATGACAAAAGACAGGGTTATGGGTAAAAGCTTTTCATTTAAAAAGACATATTGTCGTAAAAACAAAACGCCATTAATGTCAGGGTAGGTGATACATTAAATGATTTGTGTTTTAGATGATGGACGAGGCTTTTGAACATCTGCTAACAAATGCAAAAAAAGAAGAAGCCTCTAATGAGCAAAACATCTTGTGCTTTCAAGCTGAGATGCTTGTCTGCCTTTCACCTTGCAGCTCTCCTAGCACTATCAGCTCAGCATCCGCCTGTGCAGCCACTGTTACATAAACCCACCTGGACACCCTGTGACAAACACACTCATGCACACAAACACACAGCCGTTGAGAGCGTTACATCTCCCAACAACTGAATGCACCGTGTGCTGAGCTTTTCAGTCATTTCTAGGCATTTCTCTGAGAAGCTCTCTGCTCCTTCGTCACTTGACCGGATGCAGCACCATAAAAGGAAAGTCAGTAGTGAGGAAGTCTTAAAGAAGCAGCTCCTTAGCAAAATGGGCTAAGCTTCCCCTCTGCAGCATTGACAAACTGCAAGAAAGGATGAAGAAGCAAGTTTAACAGTCTTGGAAATGGTTTTATCTCCTCGCTTTGAGTACAAAATGAAAAATTTAAGAAATTAGAGAGGAGTAACAACATATTTACAAAGCATTTTCACTGTTTAATGAGAGCAGTATTGAAAATGTTTAGGATGACAGCTGCTCCACTAAAAACATTAAACCAAGCATCTTATTCCAGCTGAATGATGTGAAGCTGAAGCATGCACACAGAGAGCAGAAATGGTTTAAAAAAAGAAAGGGAGATGATGAGAGCAAAAGCAAAAAAAATCTCCAAGGAACAAAGGTTTATGTAGATGTACTGCGTAGAAGCGTAGAGGAAAGGGGAAAGAAGAAGAAGGTACCGTAGGAGGTTAAGAGAGCAGCTGGGAAGTGTCTGAAGGCTGGAAGGTGAAAAGATTTGAAAAAAATGTGCTGAAGATGATGTGCAATCAGTAGACGTTGAAACATGGTTGAAACATATGAAGGTGCAAGGCGTGAAGGCAAAAAGGTGGCAACACGAAGGGGCATTACTGAGGCATGTTGATGACCAGCAGGAAAATAGAAAATGGAGCAAAAAAATAGATGCTGCAAAACAAAAACTAAACCAAAATACTAATGCCTGTGTGACTGCATGGGAACGCAAAATAAACGGTAATTACTGGTTTTTAACAGAGTAAAGTGCACCTGAAATCGATGTGCTTGCTGAGTGTGCACTGTGGCGCATGTGTTCAGTGCATGAAAACAGAACAGGAAAGGGGGGGGGGGGGAATAAACAAAGACCATAAATTAAAAGAGGAGCGAAAAAAGACAGGATGAAAAACAGAGAAGCGAGGAGAGAGACAGATAGAGGGAGAGTCAGAGCAGTCTGTGGGGATGCAGGCGGGGGAGGAATGTGGTTTCCATGGCAACCGGAGAAAGGCTGAGCTCTGGGTGTCCGTTCCAGCTCTGCACTGCACCGGCTCTTGCCTCTCAGCCGCCTTACCCTCCATCTCCAGCCTCTACCACCCCACACTACATCTTCCCTCGTCACCCCTGCCACCCCCACCCCCCCTTCACTCTTGCCATTCTCTGTGCCTCCTCAGCTACCTCCTTCATGTGATAGAAGGATGCTCAGAGACAATAACGTCCAGTGCTGTCACTGGATCTTTTATGCAAATATTATCATGGAAGTGCGATGAACCTGTGCGCTTGCAATCTGCATCACTACTGTGTGCTTTAGTCCCTTCAAGTCCCCTGATCTTCACGCCTCCACCCCCACCACCCCCTCACTTCAGCAGCAGCAGCAGCAGCAGATCTAGGCTCAGCTGAGAAGCCAGCGCCTGCGGCCACTGTTCTGCCATGTGCCACTGGCCGTGCTGTAATGGGGAACGCGTGCGAAAACAAGGCCTTTAAAACAACGCTGAGCAATAAAGCAGAACAGGGAGGCGTACCTGACAGGAACGAGCTTCACTGCTCGGTTCATAGAGAAATGATCGTAAGACCTGCTGCTTTGCTTGTTTGCAGTCCAGAAGTTGCATTGAATGGTGCTTTCTATCCACATAGATGAAAGGCATTTTGCACCACAGCCATTAAATCAGATTATAAGCACTCCAGACTGCAGTGATTCCATTAATTGAATCAGATTAAACTAATCCATGCAAACAATTCCTGAACTCCTGGAATAGGATTCATCAGCATTAAAAAAATACTCCACATGTCATCAATCTGTATCCTCAACAGGTAATGTTCATGGGTCTCATTTGGGACAAAATCTCACTTAATCAAATAATCTTTGCAAGCACTGAACTGATGGATTTATTAATTTCAAGCTCATGACAACAATGGGTGTAGCTACAAAATAAAATCTTTTGCACATTATGCTCAAAGTAGAATATTTTCCTTTTTATGATTTCACAGTTGAATCCTGTCTCGTGATGCAGAATGGGTTGATGATGCGTATGTGGACCAATGCGTGACTCACTATACTTTAAGCTACTTGAAACCCTGTTTTAACTCCTCTTCAGGGGGAAAAAAATAATGATTTTAATTGGAAATTGAATTACCATTCCATCCTCTGATGTGCTCAAATAAACAATAATGTCTGAGAAGAACCTTTTTTTCTGCAGATCTTCATGGGACGGCAGCTTGACTCCCCAGTTTAAAGCAGCTTGAATTGTGAAATTGTGCTTAAATGCTGATGTGACCTTTTGATTGACATTTGTCAGCTGAAAGCTCTGCAACAACCTTTTAGTCCCAACTATTTTCAGAAAGGTAAAAAAGCAGGAAAACCTGGTTTCACGGGTGACATCACCACAAGCTCCATTTATGTCTTTATCTGGTCATGGAGGACCCCTTGGCTGCTTTTCTTTGCGTACCTTTGGCATGTCAACGTGACAGAGAACCACCAGGCCTGACACGCGCTCCACTTTATGAGGACTTCTGCTGCTGGTCACTCGCACACGAGACACTCCCTCATCCTCAGGGTCCTGCAATACACAGACAAGTCACTGGTTTGTTATTAGTCTCAGGCAAAAAAACAGCAGATACACAAATAGATATTTTGTTAAAATAATTGCAACCAAAAAACCTTTAAGTATTTAAATACTTGTAAAATAGTGTTAAAAGACTGAGCAACAAAACAACAAAGAAAAATGTTTGTATGCAAGTCAGGAAGCAATTGAGGTAGAGTTAATTGTGTTGGTGTTCATTTAACAGATTTATGTATGTGTCATCATTTCTAACAACCAAGCTGCGCACAAGGGATGCGCAAGGAGCACACACCTGTCACTAGAACAGCACTAACGGGTTCCCTGTGCAGTATGCAGGGTTTAGAGGGGTTGAAAACAGGGAAAATGTGTACCACATGCCTGCATCTCACTAGCTATACCCTTACGTGTTTTACAAATGTTCACTACAACCCAACGGCTGCAGCATGGCTGTGGAAAAAAATATGCATGTAAGTCTTTGCCTTTAAGGGCTCACCAGGTTGTCTACGAACCTAAAATTTTGTGAGGGTCACCCTGCCCCCTCACCCCGACAGCTCGTATCCACCCGTAATGGCGATCGTGACTAAAACAAAGCAACCTCCATAACTGTCATTTTATTTCTACTTGTCATTTTTGGTTCTCTTCGGTTCAGAATGAAGTTATAGCTACGTTTTAGCTACACAAAGCACAAAAAGCGACGACAAAAAACAGAGCGGGAGAAAGATAAGGAAAATGTAACAAATGGTGAAATATGACACCCCCTGTAAAAAAGCCTAGATTCAATTTGACCACTCAGGACACTTGAGGTAGTAATACTCAGATATCTACTATTACTTGACATTTTTATGACAAAACAATGTTGGTATAACATATACACACTTGGAGGAAAAGTCAGGGTCCTATTGATCCAAAGGTTTTTTTAAACAAAGCTAGGATGTTGAAAATTTTGAAAGCCGTCAAAATGACATTTAAAATGTCTTAAAATGTTCATTAACTTTGCAATCAGGTGTCTGATTGTAGACCGAGGACTTCTTTAGAAGAGGATCAACAGTCACAACAGTCAAAAATTGGGCTAAATGCAAAAGTCTATACGGAAGCTTCGAGACTCTTTCAAGAAAGAGTATCTTAACATGAACCACAAAACTCACAAAAGACCAACCAAGTATGACTAAAACAAGACTAGAGTTAACGGGTTACTGTGAAAACTTGACCTTGTGCTCATTTCTGTAGCATAGAACAAGCCGGAGTTTATCACACGCACCTGAACAGGAGAACGCTATCATGAACTAGAAAAAGCTGCATTTCCAGAAGAAAATGCAGGGTTGAATGCTGTATTGCTAAAAGAAAGCTTAATTTGTAAAATAAATGGCTGAACTGAGCTGAAAGAGCTCAACATTTTAAAAGTAAAATGGTTAAAATAGGTGAAAACCTGTAAAACAGATTAAGCACAAGTATTCCCTATGTAATGTAATGGAGCAAAAATCCTGGAAAATCCTGGAATATCTTAAAAAGTTCAATGATTTGAATGACCAAAAGTAATAACTGTAATAAGTTGAAAGAGTTGAACATTTTAAAAGTAAAATGGTAAAAAATTTTGAAGCGTCCGAACCGGGAGTCGATCCGGGCGCCTCGTGCATCATAACTTCCCAATGCATTTTAATAGGGCAAAAATTCCCGGAAAAACTGGAATATCTTAAAAAGTAAAAGGATTAGAAGTACCAAAAGTCATAGCATTAATAAGCTGAAAGAGCTGAACATTTTAAAAGTTGAATGGTTAAAATCGGTTAAAAATTGTAGAAGGAGTTAAGTGCCGAAAAACGGCGGAAGATGAGCGTAATAAAGAACAATAAATAAAGAGAAACAGGAAAACAAAGGGTTGAATGCTTTACAGCATTCAACCAATAAAGAGAAACAGGAAAACAAAGGGTTGAATGCTTTACAGCATTCAACCAATGATGAGCAGATTCATGGATATCCCATCAGGTCAACAAAAACACCATGAACAACAACAAAGAAAATGTAACTGCAATGGAAAGTGATATTGAGGCAAACATCACACTTAAATTAACTCATAAGATTAATTAAAAACAGATTATGGGTGCAATTATGCAAATTAAATTAAGTCTAAACGACCAAAAGCACAGCTGTAACAGCTCTAAATCTAAAAAGGCTGCAAGAGCAACCACTGAGGAAACACGGCAGGATAAGATGAAATTTTATTGATCAAGATTATCTCTAGTTTATTATTATTAATTGTGTGATAATAACAGGATAGCAGGAGCCACAAAAGTGTTGTGTTTTCTGACTATCACAGCCTCAGCCTTACATGCAGATAATATGAGCTGCATCACAGGTACGGCAGGAGGCAAACAGGCTGACAAATATCATTTGTAGGTAAATCTGAACTTAATTAGTATTCCATTAACCTGCAGATTTCCAACAGACCTTCTGTTTTCCCAGTCTTCCTCAGAAGCAGGTGGGATGAAGATTATTTAATGCCAATTGTGACATAATCAAACAGTCAGGTCAAATTTATTGAATCCAAAAATCACTGTTATCAAAGGATTTTGCACGATCATAAAGTTGCAAATATGTATGAATCATTTTAAAATACTAGATCCATAAGTGAGAATTATGGGAATTCAAACAGAGAATGTTATCAGACGTAACTGATTCCTAGTTCCTTTTCTTTTCCTAAATTGGCATGAATTTTCAGCTCCTTTACATGGCCATATCAACTGTCATCGTTTAACAGCTTCTTTTGATAAAAAAAGGAGTCTAAATTACACCCCTCTGGTCACCACTTTAATATTTCCATGAACTTTGAAATGAAACTGGGAATCTGACAGATTTATTTGGCGGAAGAATTTTGTTTTGTTTTCAAAAACTGTTTCCACATAACTTGTGATCTGAACATAACGGAAATAAGAGGTTTATTATTAAAATGAAAAGTTTTTACAATAAGAAGCAGAAAAGTAGAAATCTCTCTGACAAATACAAGAAATTAATTTAAAAGATTGATATTTGGATGTGATAAATAAATTATCTTGGTGATTCTTAAATTTAGCCCACTCCAACCATTTTTTTGAGCAATGTTCAAAGCGTTGTCGATGGTCTTTTAATTTAAATGATCAGTATACCGTTTTTAGCCAAAATCATCATTGCTGTGTCGTTTTCTAGGACATAGTTTCTGCAGAGTGGCAGGAGTTTATTCTAAATTCGCCTTTGAGTTGTGGGCAGGACTGCTGGTGCAGAGTAAGCCCGCCCCTGCTTCCCGACATCCGTCTGCTTACATGCTCTCTCACTAGCTTACAGGGAGCCTGTGGCCTAATGATTGTAGCACCCATGTCACTACAAGCTTTTTCCAATAGCATTGCTTCATATTCAGAATGATTTGAATAGAGAAATACTCAGAAAAGCACTTTTTAGGCTGTTTTACTTTTTCATATATGCCCGCCATCATGACAACAATGCTCCAGTAAAAATGATCTCCGTTGAAGAACACGTTAACACCAAAACAGCATTTTCATTGAAGCGAGTCCTTAAACTCAGATTTTTGCTATGAAATAATATTTTGGGTTTCTGCACTCGGTAAAAAGTCCAAATGCTTCTTTGCCAAAACAAAAAAGAAATTCCCTGATTACATTACTATGGTCAGACATCAGGTTTGTTAATACTAAGGTAACCTCCAAGAACAGCAGAAACATTAGGTTAAAGTGGTTTAAACTATTTACGTCTAATAAGGGAAGCAGTGAAAAAAAACACACACAAACCTTGTGAAGTGATTTAGATACTCATAATATATACTGTAATTCCTGTTCCACAATACAAATGTGGAGTAGAACTAAAACATTTAGATGTTTGATCATTTCTATGACATTTCCAGTAAGACTTAACTAGATAGCTGTTAAGATCATTTGTAATACAAGTATTACAGAGGAATGAGCAGGTAAAAAAAACCTGAATGGATATCCACTGTGTTACGCTCCCTTCCGAGTCTAGGGGCACCGAGGCGGCATAACATAAAAAAGTAAAGTTTTCGGCTACCAAATTTAAATTAACACACCAAACGAATGTGTCCATAAAAATATATCAAATTTATTTACAAATGAACAACCAACAACTAAAAGTGAAGCTAAAAGGCTTCATGGTGAACCCAGACCAAAATAACAAACAAAACCCCACCTAACTGAAACATGTAATCTTACCTGCAAATGAAAGAAAAGGGAAATTAAAGACCAAACACTAAGCTCCCTAACCTAACAAAAACAGGACAAAACATGTACTAAACAAAATGGCAGTTCACCCCTACAGCTTCACTTAAAAAAAATTATAAACCAAAGGACCAACGGACAAAACTACAAAATACTAAAACACAACACCAAAGTGCAACACACAACTTAACAAGAGGTGAAATCAAAAACAAAATGGAGAAGAGGGCCAAGCTGCATTGGAGACTTGTTGCAGCCAAGCTCCCTTCTCAAGGTGTGGAGGTCCAAGTGGTGCTCTTAAGGCAGCGTCCTCCAGCTCTGGACCAATTGGAGGCCACACCTTCATGCACCACACCTGAAAATAATCAGGTGAAAACAGACACACAAAGATCCACAGAAAACACAAGTCCCACTCTGATACAGAAATAATACACAAAACACAGAACAAAACAAAACCAAATACGGCCACAGCCGTAACACACTGCTATGCATGCAGCTTGGAGGAAATGCTCATCCTTTCTCAGCTAGAAATGCAGGTTAGTACAGAAAGCAATGAATGAATACAGGTGTTTGTCAAGCATCAGATGCTTCTGCAGAATTTTGCACTGAACTTATTCTTCAAATGCCTTTTGTTTTTGTTTTTTTGCTGTTTAGATTGCTGGTATTTTCCTGCACTTTATCCAACATCCAACTAATTTATCTATTTCTGACAATAATGAACTCTAAAGCCTTCTTTTGTTAACGCAACATTAGATTATTTCTCTTTCCTACATTTGTAGCGTGTTAAATATATACCATTCTAATTTAAAGCAAAGGAAGAAGGAATAAAAAGCTCACTGATGGACAAATGGAAACCATTGCACTTTTGACTCCAGTCTTGGATCTAAAGAAATATTTCCAGTGAATTATGGTAACATGCTGCACATGTATGAGGCTACGGTCCTAACATGGCTGTCTTTGTTGACGATTTAGTAAAATCTTAACACACAAAGACGAGTAATAAGCAAGCAGCACATTTGAAAGTTACCTCCCACACATCCTTCCTGCTGTCTTCTTTCACAATAGTTTGCTCTGCAGACTGTTGCAAGGTCACCTCGTAACACTCTTGAATATCTGTGAGAAAAACAAACAAGATTTTCTTCTTCATTTGGGTAATGAAAAACCAATAGCATATTTCTTTTACTTTAAACGTGTTTCATTGAAAACCAGTACAGTCTTTGGGAGTTCACAGCTGCGGCCCAAAACAAATCTCCTCATTCATTCTTACCAGATATGGGAAGAGGTCTGGCTTGTGGCATTAGAATTCCTCTAATTCTAGATTTCCTCTGCCTTGATGATAGGAAAAAAAGTTTCCCCTTTTTGTTGTACTGAATGACACAAGCACTGAATAAAGCTTTGTTTGCATTTTATAACAAACAAATAACCTTTTGCGTGTAACAGAAACATGATAAACTGATGAGTGTTAGTGGGTAATTTTAAGACTAACATAAAACTTGTGAAAGCAGACGATTTTTGATTGATGCATGATAGATCTGAATTCTATGGGCTTTAGGTCCAGGTAAACAAGTAATTTATATAGCAATTTAACAGCAGCATCAAACCAAATACTTCAAGAAATGTTCTTTTAAAGGATCTTTTGTCAGACGTTGTAACATAGGCTGTTGTTGTTATTTATTGTAGTTTGTTCAATTTCTGAGCTCCAAACTTTTGGAAGTTTTGCATAGAAATAACCTAAAGGGTTTCCAGTTGGAATGTAAAGAAATCCTAGCATAGACAGCATAAAAAAACCCTAAACCTCCTTAAGGAGGATATTTGTCCTAATACAGTTTTTTTTTTTTTTTTTACAATTTCTGATTATGTATTTGTAGCAATTTGTCACAAACATAAACAGTAACAATGAGTCGAGAGTGTTATATAATAAAGATGACCTACTTAATTGAAGCCTCATTTTTCTGTTTATGTAAAAACGCATTGTTTTTCACACATCAAGGCTATTAATGGAGTTCCTCTTGGCTCTCTGCTTGCATCCATGTCAGTGCTTCCATTAGACATAAATACCATTCAGATACCTTCAGCAACACAATTCAATGACGCCATTTAAAAGACGTAGCAGCCATGTTGCAGAGATTGAGTGGTCGACCTCTGATTGGAGGATTGCATACTCTGTTGCCACCTTGCCCATCCATATGTCGAAATACCATTATACAAGACACTGTACTCTTTATTGCTCCTGGAGGTTATAGGTTGGCAACCAATGCTTGGCAGCTGAGCCTCCATCAGTGTGTGAATGTGTGTGTGTGTATGGGTGAATGGGACTGTGAGTTTGATGCTTCTTTCACACTGGCCTCATGTGTCGCTACGCAGGTTTTTATGTCTGTTTTCATGGTTGACGTACAAAACGCGTGGGCACTGAACACGTGTTGAAAGTTAAACCAGTTGAACTTTGACCAATCAGGGACTCGAATTTTATTTAACCTTTATTTTAACAGGAAGTTCCTTAACATAAAATCTCTTTTTTGAGAGAGACCTGGCCATCTGGTAGTAACGTACAGTGGTGGACAAAATTGTTGGTACCGCTCAGTTTAAGAAAGAAAGTCCACAATGCTCACTGAAATGACATGAAACGTTCAAAAGTTACTACCGGTCCGCGACCCGGTGGTTGGGGACCACTGATCTAGACCCACTAGACAGTGCGCTGAACCTTTTTTTGTGTCCGTGGATGACATGAAATCTTTCCACCTTTTTCCACCTTTGTCATGGTAGGAATAACACGTCAATGCAAGAATGGGGTCACCTAAGATAGCACAAGGGTTAAAGACTGAGAACTAATTGCCCAGGGGGTCATGATGAACTCAGGTATGTCCTTTAATTGACATCACATCTGTTTTCAAACCCAAAATCAGTCAGTCTGCCTATTTAACCCTTGTGCTATCTTAGATGACCCCAACCTTGCATTGACGTGTTCTCCCTACCATGACAAAGGTGGAAAGGTTTCATGTAATCCATGGACACCAGTGAAGTTCACAAATCATTGAGGAAAAATGGTTCAGCGCACTGTCTAGTGGGTCTAGATGACCCAACTCCCAACATTACAGTGCCTAGGATAGCACAAGGGTTACAGGGAGACAAATAGTCACGTTGCTGTTTGGTGAAAAGGTGTGAACCACACTGAACAACAGAGATGGGGAGAATTGTCCCAGGACATTAGAAACAACATTTTAGACAAACATCGTAAAGGTTAAGGCTATAAAACCATCTCTAAGCAGCTTGAAGCTCCTGTGACGACAGTGTCACATATTATTCAGATGTTTAAGACCCACGGGACAGTAGCTACCTCATCATAGTTTCTAAATGTTTCCAAAACTGATATATATAGACATTATTCATTATCACTTTTTGCACATTTGCACTTTTAGAATTTGCCACTTGACATCTTGTGTTTTTGTGTGTATGTTGTGTGTGAACTTTTTCAGTTTCCTCTATACTTTTTGGCATTCGAGGCAGACAGCAAAGAAAGAATTTCATTGTGCAGGGAAACCCGTTTCTTACTGTGCATAGACAATAAACCCTTTGAATCTTGAATTAAACATTTGTAAATACTTTGTATGTCCCCAATACCCCCAAAATCACATTAAAAGTCATATTTTTGATATTTTTGATACGTTCTACAATCCAACTCAAAACATTCATTGTTTAGGGTATTTTTACTCTCCCATTGGAACAGGTAAGGTTGGTTTTATTAACCAGCCAATATTAACAAAACAATCTGTATACAGACAGATTAAAAATAAAGTTGGATTTGACAAAAATAAAACAAAACATTTTTAAGAAACTTTCAATGACCAATGTCACTACAAAACAGAGTTTTATTCCTGATCTCTGACACCCTTTTTAACATTTCCACTCACCTCTTGTGTGGCAGCCTTTTGATGAGAATGTACAGTGACAGTTTTGCTGATGTCAAAAGCAGGTCTAGTAACTGCAGAGTTGACATAAGAGGTTGCTACAGAGTTGATCAACTTTCCAACAGTTCATTGTCAGGTCAAGATGAGTGAAACCAACTGGTTTATGTTGGCATTTTTTTTTTTTATTGCCGTGTTTTAATTAATATTCTTTAAGCAATATTTTTCAAGGTTTTGCATTAGAAAAACAGTTGTCCACAATTAGGCTGCCTTACCAGGTGGAACAGACAAATCGGCATGATTACAGCAAAAGTCTGATTTTGTTATTTTTCTAACTAACAACACATGATTATACGCAGGACTAATTTAACAATCAATCTAACAACATAAATAACTTTACAGAGCAAAAAAGGAGAGCAAAAAAAACTGCTAGTCCTGTTCATGTGACAGGTGCGCGCTCCTTGTGAGTCCCTTGCACCGCCGCAGCTTGGCTGTTAGAAATGAGGATCTTAGATAACCAGAGCACTGATTGTGTGGACATCCTACAGGCACTTTTGTATCATCTCCACACTATGTCCATGCACCATTTCCAAGCTGTCAGTAAGGAGCCAGTGCGCGTTCCCCACTAACAACTAGAGTGTGGCGTAAAGGACACCGTACGGCAGCATGACCCGTATGTCCTAAATGCCTGCAACTTACATTGTCCTTACAAATACTTCACAATACACTTGTCAGATGTACAACAACACATTCTGTCCCCTCAAATGAAACTACAAGACACACCTGCACTCCCCTTAAGATGCAGCTGCAACTGTCTACGACCCTCTACGGGCCTGGACAACCCAAAAACCTGCAGCTCCTGTACGGGTCAACCTCACGTATCGGTGCATGGGACTAAGTCATTCTATCCTGCCTAGAAAGAGCATCAGCCTTGAAATCTTTATGTGCAGGCTGCCGGTATGAAGGTGTGACATGGAAATGGTTGATAAGGTTGAAAAACAGAGACCACTTGGCCGACACCGAGTTCCTATGACCTAAAGTGATCTCCTGGAGAACTGGTGTTGAAGTTTCAACACTTTCTAGACATTGAAAACAAAGATGAGAGTAAGCTTGATTGCACATGAGGACAAGACGGAGAAACAGGAGGGATAAATAGGGTGGGCTTCAGGCTGTATGGTGGAGGAGCCTGTCTAAGTCAATTGATTCTTCACAAAAAAAGTTTTAAGATTATTTATTGCTCACTTGCTTCTAGATAGACAATCTTGTTTTAATCAAATTATATATATTAAAACACCTAATAGGATATTTTTCACAACTATTTCAATATTAGTACAGTTATTTACCTGATATATTTATTCATTCATCTGAAGTTTTCTAGCTTTAATTTGAATTATTTAATTAGTAAATTTTGAACCCATGAAGTTTCTGAATGACAATTCGGATCAGAACAATCATTCTGAAGATATTTATAAGCCAAAACCAAACAAAACAGTTATTTAGACAGAGGAGCTGCATCCTTGTCCTTGCATCCATATTTTTACTTTTAAACCAGATCCTGCTCTGCTGCAGTTTACAGCGTATGTTGCCATGGTGATACTCCTCTGTAAGAGGAGAGGAAAGCTTCCAGAGTCAAACCTCAAGTTACCTTGCTGAGCCATCATTCCTGCTCCATAACACGTTTCCCTGAAGTCAAGCAACTACATTTGTTTTTTTAATTGTAGCTTTGAATGCAAAGCTTTAGACATGAAAGCGGATGCACTTTAGATGACTGTGTGTCCGTGTGTGTCTGAAACAGAGATGAGAGTCAGCGTGTCCCAACAAGACAATGTGAGAACAAAAAATGGAGCGTTTGACTCATCACTGTGTCTGAATGTGGAGGAGTGAAGCCATGTGTGGGCAGAGCAATTTGTTGACCAGCTGACTAAAGAGCAGCCTCACTTGGACAAACTCCTGTATACATACAGACACACATGCAGACTATGTGTGGGCCTGCCTGCATTTCAAACAGAGAGGTATCAAGTGCCTAGTTGGATTCCAGTTTTTTGTAAAGTTCTGAGTTTGCCAATGTAATTATTTTTGTACATTCTGTCTTTATGACCATCTATGGATCTAAAGTTTATTGCTGGTTGCTAAATAAACACTATAAAAATGAATGCAAGGAAAATACTTATAAAAAATCTACTCTCCACAATTTTCTGTGCATAAGTCTGGATTTACATGTTTTCAAACTGGTCAAACATGCCAAATTCATTTACATTAGTAAAAATTAGTATCATCCAATCATACAATATATTCTCTCCAATCCTATGGCGTAATGCCTGACTTTTATCAACTCTCTGGTTTAAAATAAAGTTCTGCACACTCTTGCTTTCTTTGCTAATTCGTTCATTATAAACGGTAACAAAGGTGCTGTTTTGGTATCACAATTCACAGCCACAACAAGAACAGACAGTTTTCTGCATTTAGATCAGTGACCTTCTGAAATATCTCAGAAATGCTCTTACCCTGACAGACCACATGAATTCCTGGCCACCAGACAAAACACACAACTCCAGCCAGAGGGCGGAGAAAGACTTATTTGAAGAACTCGGGGCTGTTTTGCATTACGGTGGTCCTTTTTGTCACAATTATAGGAGTTTTGCCGAATCCTTTCCTGAAGGCCTGATGCACTGTGGTTGTTTTACAGGTCGTGTTCCCCCCCTGGTTAAATCAGTATCAAAATAAAACCCCCACATCTTTAAATGGTGATGGGAATTTGACACTGAAACCAACAACACATTGATGGAAAATGAGGGCATCATTTTAAGGCAGGGCAAACGATCAACACCCTTGTCAATGCGTTAGTGAAATACTCTGCGGAGATTAAGGGGGTTCTCTGTTTTAATGACCCAAACTCATCCCAGCCCCCCACCGCATGTTTGGATATGAGAACGAAATGATGGACACATAGTTAAGGCGACCTTTGTTCATGACTGTGCAACCATAAACCCCTCCATTCAAGTGGGCAGTGCCAAACAATCCCAGCCTGCATCCACCTCCTCTTTACTGTCAGGAATGCATTTCAGTTACATGTTCCTCCTAAAGACAAGCTTTCACAATAATGCTAGTGCTCTTTCAGCTTTTTGACATTTTACCACATAACTCTCATTAGAAAACGGTCCTCTCTGCAATGGTCTCTATGTTCAACCTTAACGCTCAGACAAACAATCCCAATCTGTCCAACCAGTTGGTAAGGCCTTGAGTATGCAAAGGCAAACAAAGCAGAGGAAGATAATAGGATGACTAATGTTGATTCTGCACTGCATATTAGAGCTGTGAACCAGGTGCTCCTCTGCCTCGCTTTCCTGATGAGAACCACATGTTGAATGAAGCTGGAAATCTCTTCACGTTCCTGCACCTGAGACACGCCGGCCTCTTTTTTTCTGCCACCACTACACACCATCCACTAGATCCAGAGGGATGACACAAACTTGACACGTCAATTCTTTAAAAGGTTCTTTAAACGGTTTTATAGAGGAATGTTAAAGATTTTTCTCCTCCCAATGTCTTCCAGATTTCTGTGGAATGTTTTGAGTTCCTGCTATAAACGGCTCTGATCTAATGTCTCATCAAATGCTTTAGTATCGTATTAATGCAAAACAAGACCACTACTGTCTGGAAATGCAGCACTGAAACTCTGATATCTTTTGTAAAGATGCTTTAAAAGTCACCATAGCAAAAGAAATGTCAACATTAGCCAAGCACTAAAAAAAGCCAGAAGAAAATGAAATGTTCTGCAGCACAGCTTTGTGTAAACAGCACTGAGGCTTAAATGCAAACATTAAAACAATCAAATCTGGGCTTTTCTTTGACACCATTTAATTTTCTGCTTTTGAATTTCACTAAGTGTTGTAATAGATTCATCCCCAAAAGGAATATACCCCTAATGCCCCGTGCAAAGGCTCAACAATGGATGTAGTGGTGCAGCATCACAGGGTGCAGTCTCAGATAAAGAGGAGTACTGATTTACAAATGTTTAAGTATTTAAACAATAAAAAACACAATGGGAAGAAGAAAATGTATAAATGACTCATCTATCGTAAGGGTCCCTTTGTTTTTGAACTTGCGGAACACCTCTCATACTACACACGTGTTGACATGACAAGTATTTAAACACCTTAAAAACCTGTCCAAGGATTTAATTATGTAGAGTTAAAGGTTATTTATGCAGAATGTTCAATGCCCTCGTAGGTACGTAAATTTGGCATATACTTATGAAGCGTTTATTGACCTTAATTTAAGCCCAAAGTGCTATATAGTAACAGCCCCCTTCAACCATGCACATACACATCGTGGCAGAGCTGCCAGGCAAAGCATTAACCAGGCCACCATGAGCAATGTGGAGCAATGCGTTCAGTGTCTTTCCCAAGGGCACATCAACTAATGGGCAGGCAAAAGGGGAACCGAACCGACGATCTTTCAATCCGAGGTCAGACGCGCCACCTCTGCCCCACAGCAGCCCAAAATGTAAAACACAATAGAGAGAATATTCATGAAGAACCTTAACCTGTGACATTTAATAATATTATTTTTATTCCTACTTTTTAACTGAAAAACAAAGAAGCAAATTTGTTTTCAATCAGACAAACGGCTAAATTATTTCTCAAGTGTACTAGTACTAGTATCTAAAGGTTGTTGGTTTAAACAAAAAAAAAACACAACAGTTTGGTTCAAACAAAGGAAATGCATCTTGACCTAACTTATAAATACAGACTGTTTTGCATCCAGTTTGTGTTTGGAAACATAGGAATGGACTTCAGTCTTTGTCCAGCAGTTGCTCTATGAAGTGGGAACTTACTATCAATCCCAGGTCTAGCTCAGAAAATACGATTGCTGCACTGTCCTTACTGTATTATTCTTGTAGTACTGTTGTAATATACGTCATCTGTCATTACTGTAATGTATATATATAAAAATAGTTTCCAAAAAAGGTCTATAAACTCTGTGACTTTTAAGTCCCACTCAAATTGTCTTTTTCTAGTGGTCATTTCATTTGGATTATGCTGTTTTTAGTGAATAAAAAAACAACAACTTTCATTTTATAGAACATAGTTTCTGCAGAGCGGCAGCGGTTCATTAGGAGTAAGCCCGCCCGCCCTACCTTCCCATCATCCATCTGTATACACACTCTCCCCCTAGCTTACAGCTCCTGACTAGCCCAAGCTAACATTACCAATGGTGAGCAACATTGGAGCTACGCAGCCGTACAGTTTTGAGCCAGACTCCAGCTCAGACGAGGAAAACCAAGACGTACATGGATGTAATAGAGTACGAGTGGGTGCATCAGAACGGAGCGGAGCAGGGAGGGTGTGGTCTGTCCATTGTAGCACTGTCATCAAAGCTAAAAGATAATTCAAACAGCATTTATTCATCTGCTGCTGATTTATAGCGATTTGAATTAAATAAAATACACAGAAATGTCATTTTAAGCTTAATTTTCTTGACATATATCCTTCATCATCAGAAAAAAACCCACAAGAACATGTTAAAAAAAAGGCTATTTTCCTCAGAGTGGGTCTTTAAAACTAAAAAAATGACTTATTTTGACAGAATTCTGTATTTTAACATAAAAAAACTGAAATGTCTCCTTCTGTTTAGCTTTCACGAAAGACAAATTATCCAAGATTAGAGAAATGAACCCAAAGTTCTCATGGTCGTTTTCGACGTTGTACTGTGCAGACCATCTGGTTTTAAAGTAAATACAACAGATCAGCTGTGACCCTAGACAAGAGGTGAAAATAACCTGGAGGTGTGTTCACTTTGCTCAGGAATCTTCCCTTTAAACCTCCTTCCAAACGCATCAACGGCAGAGGCGACTACAGTCTGTTTTTCTAACGGCTGCCTGAGTCACGGCAGCCCCTCCCCCCTAAGATTCCGAGCAAAAAAATGTAGCAGTGGGTCAACAGAGGCAATAGCAGACCCAGGGGCAAACACCATTATAACACGGCTGTGGTAATTAGAAGGGGCCATTGAACCATTGGTTAAACCGAAGTCATATGTTTTCTCTGCTGGAAAGAGAAGCGAGCTTCACACTGACATGGAGAGCTCTTTTTCCCTCGCTGCTCACGAGGGTGTGGGTGGTTACACACACACATATATATATATATACATAAATATATATACATATATATATATATATAGCAGCTATTCAATCAAAAACCTGCTTAAACTTCAAGCTTAATGTGATCAGCTGCACTGTTAGTACGTTATAATAACTGGTGTGTACAACTGTCTGCACAATCATCGTGCTACCATAAGTTCATGAGGCGTACGCAGCGAAAAAAGGCCAGAATAAGAAGGGGTAGTTGTAGGCTTATAGCAGCGCAGCTAAATATAGGACGCGTTGTGTGCAGCTTTAATGAGATTTCATTAAAATCTGCGTATGCCATGTGGGGGTACACAGCAACTCTTTGTGAGACAAACTGAAAGGACTCTGTCATGTAATTCAATCAGGAAACATTTAGAAAACGTGCTGCACAAATTAATACAACCTGACCTAAGTCTTCCCCCTCAGTCAGACTATAAAAAAACACACCAGATGCACCGGAAACAAACCACATCAAAGCTGAAAACCTTCATTTAGGGAAGCTGCAATGACATGTCATTTCAAAACAAGTCCACAGCATCATTTCTGCTTCTAAATCAGCTGATCTGCTTTGTTTTTTCTTACCAAGAAGAGCTTGAAAGAGATGGCTGCCCAAGATCGCTGACACTTTTCCCACACTGGTCTTCAAGGCCTGTTCCTCCGGGCTGGTAAGGTTGGCCTGGTATTGTTTGAGCAGCCCCACCGCCCTTTCTGTGTCTGCCTCACAAGAGAAATGGATTTTTAGGAGCACATCATAAAAAGAAGGGAATCTCTGTAGTAGCATGTCACGTTTGGGGCATTTCCACATGGATCCAGGAGCATTTAGCCTATTAGAACGTCTTCTTTCAACAGACAAAATCGACAACACATTTAACAAGAATACTCCTCAAAAAAGTTGTTATATTGAATTTGCTTGCACTGTGATTGCTTCAGTGTTTTAAAGAAGTAGTACAAAAAGAAGTAGGTGTGTTAAACCTGGTGAGCATCATTGAGGTTCTGACTGATGATGGAGAAAACAGCTCTAATGTTGTTCTGCAGTGGAAAGTCCAGCTTAGGTTATTATTTTTTTTAGGCCCAAAAAGTCGTGAGTCTCCAGGGATTACAGCTGAAGTTAGCGAGGCAGTGAAAAGCCAAGCAATAACTTTGATAGAGTAATTCCCTGGCATTAACCTAAAAACTTAAACCGAGATTTACAACGTTTAAAAAAAGGAAAAAAAAAAAAAAAGAAATCACACAAGAAGGGGATTTGGACTTTCCCGTACTTACCATATCTGTGAACCATGGTGTATGCCACACACACACAAACAAAAACGAAAAGAAAAAATTAAAAACAGCTTTTTTTGTTAAAGCAAATTTTACGGAAAGACTTTGGTGTTTTCTTCTCCAGGTTTACATCCAGTTAGACTCCCGGTGAGTCTGCAGAGTTGCTGCAGCGCTACAGCTGGGATGTGGCAGAAAACACTGATAACTTCATGGAAAACTTCCCAAAAGTTTGGGAGCAAACGGTCCCGGAGCTTCGCGTGCTCCTCCTCCCTTCAGACATGCCTCGCCTCACGCAGGACACCGCAGACCGAACACAACCACAACTTTACTACACCCAGTCAGCGCTGCTTTCTGCCAGCGCAGTTTCATGATCTGTTGTGATTAGCATCCATTTGCTATTAAAGTCCATGTTTGTTGCCAGGGTTAATGGTTTACTGTTGTCGCCGTGCATTACATTCTTCGGCCTTTTTGGGGAGTTTGCGCCATCTTGTGGCGCTTCAGAATAGTGCCTAAATCAGTCCAAATTTAAAGGAGAACTCCGCGGACTTTATCAATCTGACTGCTGCTCGGCTCTCTGGGTGAAAAATGTTAACTGCTGAGCTAGCGCAAGTGGTTCAAGTTCATTTGGGAATCCAGGCCACACGTCATAAAATGGAAAATGAAAACGCGCATGGAGCCTAATTAAGTTTGCTTACCGGAGCTATTTAGCCGGCTCCTCATCCCTGTCAGAGGCTAGTGGCTTAAGGCTACATTAGCCGCTACCATAGCAGCTGCTAGCACAACACACCCAAATCTCTGTGCAACTGTCTGCGGGCGAGTTGCACTCTGGGTAATGTATGCGAATGATTCAAACGAAGCTGTCACAAATCTAGCTGCATATTTGAGAACATGAACGTAAATAAAGAACATAGACGTTAAAGCTAACGTTAAAGACACAATGAAAAATCATGAATGTCATTTATGAATGTAAAAGACTTAGCAAAAATGCTCCTGTGGGAAAAAAGAAGCATTTAGGTTTTGGATGCACCAAAACACAAACGTTTTGGAGTCATATACAAAACCGGTTAAGACCAAAAATAATCTTTCCAGGCACAATTTCTACAGATTATATAACACTTGAATACCCTTCTACCAAACAACATTTAAAAACTTTGTTGTAATTCAACTCTAAGCCTGGCAACATTTTCTATTCATAAACAAAGAGTACTGACAAAAATACCCAATTTTCAATTTATTTTTGGCTAACCTGGAAATATACATAAAACCCTTGAAAATATCGAAACACAAAAATATAAAAATGTTATCAGAATTTCAAAAAAATATATGTCATTTAAAATGAATATGGAAAATATATGTATATTAATAACTTGCAATAAGTTGGACTCTAGCATGTTATAATCATATTTATTTTGTTTTCTTTACTTTAATTTTAGTTTTGTATAATTGTATTTTCCTTTTTCTGCCAACATAATCTTATAAAAGCCTTGCATTACCGAATTTGTAAATGTTTAGCTCTTCCAGTTTCTGTTCTGTATTTGTTCCCTCAGGCTGCAGTTTTATTTATTGGTAATTCATTGCATGCCTTTCATGTTCAATTGTTCAATAAAAATAAATCTTGCTGCATTTTTTTCTCTCCATCCGTTTTAAACATGAAACGTCGACTTTGGTTTTAAATTCTTTACATTTTAACTCACTCTTCAAGCGACTCCTAATTGGCAAGAAATAAAATATTTATTTGTTATTTCTTTGAGACAGAAAAAACCTTGTTGTAGCAGAACATTTTGTAATCCCACCAGTTTTGTCTTCTTAGTGTGCCATGTAGAAGGTAACAGCAAGAAATAAAAATGTAGACATTGTGGTTAAATTAAGTTGTCATAGTGAAAACAGGCCAAAGCATTATAGGTGCATGAAGTTTTTATTCAGGATATTTTCTCGTTTTTCTAAACAACTGGATCTTAAATTGATAGATATGGGTAAAGCAATAATCTTAAAGTTTGGTTCAACAGGCAGTTATATGTTAAATAGGTCATTGGGAATACATTAGGTTAAAATAAAAAGACAGGCATCCACAAACATAGATTTTTATTTATTTTGTTTTGTCTTTTTTTCTTTTTATAGTCTTCCCTGAGAATAAAGTAGAGCATGTATTTACATTCAAAAAGGTAAAAATATCTTTTCAAACAGAGGATTAGATTTTGTGGCTCAGAAAACAGAAACACCATAGGTGCATTAGTCAAACAAGGACAAATGTAATAATTCAGTTTAAAAAATTGAACAAAAAACTTATGCACAGTTACATTGTGTGTTTTACAAACCCAGAGCTCAGACATCACATTTTCAGTAGTAAAATTCAAAAAACAAAACAAACAACAACTTTATAAAAAATGCACAAAAAATCAACAGAATGCAAACATCTGCCAATCTTTGGTGGTTCTTTTTCTTTCCTAAACTGTGTTTGAAATGGCATTTTAAGTTTTATGGCATTATCAAAAGAATTGCTTTGAAATGACACTATTTGTCTTCCATGCAGCTCCAGTCTGGCACTGCTGGGCAGGAAAGGACCTGGAACAGCCTCAAGGTTTCAACATATGCTGCGATAAAAAGGGCAATTCGGTGTCTGAAAATGTCGAACCTCTTTGTCTCCCTGTTGACAGTGATGAAAAAAGAAAAAATATTACTTATTGATGCTCAAAATCTTATTACTAGGAACAGTTTTTAAATGTGTAAAGAAAAAAACATCTACAGCCTACTGGGTGAAATGTGTTGGTTTCTGTAAATATGTGGTTCTACTTTGAGTATACGTTCTTTTTCCCACAGTCCAAAGTTTGTAGGATGTTCTAAATTTCCCAACCAGTAAATGTAGCATTCTGGTGTTAGTTATTCAAGTGTGACTGTAGACTGATGGCTAATCAAGCATTTTCCAGGCGTTGTCCAAAAACACCAAATATGTATTCCTTTGCTCTTACAAGGAATAAAATAAAATATGTGATCAAACATGAACGTGTGTACTAACTGATGAATCTGTGATTTATTTGTGAAACAGTAAAATTCCACCTAATGTTTTTAAGTTAAAACTTTCCACAAAGTAGAAAAATAATGACCCATAACATTTTTGGAACTTTAGTCACACAAAAATTGGTGACACATTTGATTGAATTTTCATAAATGCTAAGGATTGACTGACAGTTAATTTGTTTAAAAGCGGCAAACTGAGATAGTTTGAATCTTACTTGGAATGAACAGTAGTAACAGGAGTTTAGATTTTTCAGTGTTGGATAAACAAGCTAACAGCATCAGAACAGGCAGCCTCCATGTGGTCCATGTCATTTGTTACAAATATCCTCTTGGTAGTACTGACCTATAAACTGCTTTAAATGGAGGTTTATGAAATGTACATTTAACTTTATGAAGACTTTATGCTTTTAGAAAAGTGTAGTAAAGTGTTTTGTGTGATCATTTTGCTGTTAGGATAATATAATTAAATTGTAAAGGCAATTAGAATAAATAGAACTAGAATTGGCATCACAGTGAACTAGACCTAAAGATGACTGACATGCTGTTGACATTTTAAAGTAAATAACTTGCAGTACCTTTTCTGAGACAGGAACAGTGTGCTTTCCTGGCAAAAAAAAGACAAAGATGAGTCAGTTTGTCACAAACACCAATGACTCAAACTCTGAACTAGCTGGGCTTACCACTGTAAGACGAAGAGAGCTGCCATTATCAACACGGATGCAGCATCCACCAGAATCCAGATTTTTGTGTAGGTCTGATAGGACTGAAATTGCAAAAAGAAGTAACAGAAGTGTGATATATTTGCGTAAAGACTGTCATCTGGGTTATACACAACGTCTTGTTGCTCATTTAGAACAGATTTGTCGTGCAGTAAAATGCCAATATCAGTTTGAAAATCTGAATAATCAACAATAACATGGCATTCCGATCATCTTTTAGTCTATCTTCAAAGTGTTCCCAGTGGTCTTTTAATTATGATTATGCTGGTTTTACCCAAAATTTAAAAAGCTGTCATTTACTAGGACATAGTTTCTGCAGAGAGGCAGGATTTCATCAGAAAAGGGTCTTTGGGTTGTGGGCTGGACTGTTGGAGCAAAGTAAGCCTGCCCTCACTTCTTATCATCCCTGGGTTTACACTATTCCCCCTAGTTTACAGCCCCTCACTCCCCAAATTAACATTACCGGTGCAACAAAAATGGTGAGCTATCTAGGCGTACAGTTTTGAGCCAGATCCTCAGACGAGGAAGAGGAAGACGTACATGGATCTATTTGTCTGTAAGTGGATGCATCAGAATGGAGCAGAGAAGGGAGTTTGTGGCTTCTACATCACAGCCACAAGCTTTTTCAAAAAAATGTTTTTCGTCTGCTCCTGATTCACAAAAATTTGAATAAAGAAATACTCAAAAATGCAGTTTTAAACATCTTTGAATATTTCCTCCATCATCAGAAAAATGCCACCAGTACATGTTAAAAACACCAAAACGCGATTTTCATTGGAGGGAAACTGAAGAAATGAAAAATATGAATCCTGACCATTTTAGAGGCCCAGAACAACGTCCACAGGCATGAAAGGGGAACATCAAGGTCAATATATGACAGTCATCAGACAGATTTCATGAGCAGATAGAATTTTGCATATGATGCAGTTAGTGTAGCAACCTTTTTAGCTGAACTGAGTGGGGTTGAGTGAAAAACCACTTGATGAAATGCCATGAAATGACCCTTTTAAGAGTATGGCTGCTGCTGTAGGTGGATGTGCTGCTCACCATGAACCAGTCAGGCTGCTCCACATCCTTCAAGAGGTGGCAGGAGTTTGTGGTCACAGAGCTGGCCCCCACGCACCACAGCAAAGAAAACAGCCAGCGCTCATTCACCACCCACAGGTTCACAGTAATATTGTCTGCCCTGAGTTCCCTGTCAGACACACACATCATCAGTACAAAGACCTTTACCTTTACAGGTCGACATCCAGCTGAATCCTATGGAAAGCAGGAGCATATTTATTTTCATATTGCTTGTTTATGTAAATACATGTTGACGAACACCTACTGTGTTCACAACAGTTTTGCATTGTGCCCCGTTGCACTGCCTCACTGTTGCACTGTGGAAGTAAACTCCATGTAGGTGGATTATACAAGATTCATCTCAAAGAAACTCTCTTCCAGCACAACATACACACTTGACCAGATTATCTTCAAAACTCAATCCTTCTGCTTTTGTTTTAATGCCGCGGCTTTGTTACATTCATTTGTGGTTACTCAGGGATTTCCCTGAAGGAATTTGAGAAGTAATGTTTAGCTTTTATTGTTTGACATTTTTTTGTTGTTGAGGTAAAGCCTTTTTGCAATTGCTTAAGTGCCTCACAAGTTTGAAAAGGTGTGTTTTTTTGTCGTGTACAAGCCAATAATGTCATAGGGGATAGATAATCTGACTTCCAAGAGGTATAAAACTCATTTGTAGTTAGTCGTTTTTGTACTTTAATTATATTTATTGGTTCAAAATAAAATAAGAGTATTTGCCAGCTAAGAATATTTCTGACAGTAAAAAATTTTAATGAACATTTACGTATTTATTTTAAAAGGTCTTCAAGTGTCTGGTATTTTTGGGACATTTTGCAGTCTGTTCAGATGCATTCAAATGAAAACATCTGGAGAGATGTCATGCTTTAAATAAAAGTCGGAAATAAGATGCCGACCTATTTCAGACCTGGCTTTGTTTAAGTGAATTTATCGTTTGTTTTTATGTTTCCTGTTTCATTTTTTTAATCCACTGCTCCCTGTCTGGTAAAACCTGTGAAAAGGGGACCTTGCCACTCTAAAAGCAGCCTAAAATCCCAGCTAACCCATAAATGCTGCAGTTCCTCAAAAAAAAAAAAAAACGTTGAAGGCAAATTTCAACACAAAGGAAATTTCTATTTCTTATAATTTAAGTCAAAAATCACAAGCAAAATTAGACTGGTTTAAAAAAACTGTAATTCTTAAGTTTTGCCGGGGAGCTTAAATTTGCTCAAAATGTATGTTTTTTTTTTTGTCTTTAGGTTTATTTCTTAACTGTTTATCTACTATTTCTTATTTCTTAAAAAAATACATGACCTGAAATTCAATTAGATTAAATTCAGTTATATTTGAATAGCCCAAAATAACAACACTCGTCTCAATGGGCTTCGTATCGGAAATATTGAGGTCATCATTGCTTTAATATATTTTCTGGCATACATTCCCTAAACTGTTTGCACAATTCTGCACCGAGACTGGGGTAAACATGGCAGACGCTTGTCCTTTCCCTCATTGCTTCTGTATTCATCTTTCACTCATTAAAACACTTAACTGCAGGTTGGAGCTTGCAGGGACACCCAAGCACAAACCTAACATTCATAATAAATACTTCATGATCAGCCATGCTTGTATAAAACAGTCAATTACACACAAATGTCTAAAACCTGTGAGAAACCTGTGTCAAAACACATGTTGAGTGAGTTCCTTTGATGATGCATACCTTCAGGTCTTGTGACATGCTGACACACGCAGATTTATTCTTCAGCAATTATTTTAAGGTAAGTTACTCATCTGTGCGACACGACAGGGGTATTATTTAAATTCTTTCCCCCCGGAGGTTGATCTTGCACCTCTACATTGAGGATCATCACAGTGATTCATTTTAACACTCCCTCCATTTCCCACTTAGTGTTTGGTTGCTAACAGCTACACACATAGAGACACTGAAACTACAATTGACCTGTTTTCTTTGCTTTTACCTGATTCTTTTCATGCTCAGTTTGCTGTATTTCACATTTAGGTGTCTATCATTGTTGATTTTCATTTCAGACAAATTGCTGTAAATGTGAACGAAGCCTGGTGCAGTTTCTTTCACCCATTTTCTTCTATCTGGAGGAAGCCAAAGGATCTACAAAAAATTAGATAAAATAAAATCATATTTTGCTATTATTATTATTTTTCAATAACCCAAAAAGGATCAGACTTACCAGTCCTGGGTTAATGTCAGACTTCCGGATGGTGTCAACTATGGCTGCTGTGTCACCACTGTCCGTAGAGGTCTTTTCTGTTTGGTAGAGGTCAAAGATCACAGAAATATTGTGCTGTTTGGCCAGCTCGAGGAGCTGCAGGAGCGATGGTACGGTCTGATTTTTAGCTGTCTGCTTCTCCTCTTCTGAGAGCTGGGACACCGACCAAAAGGGATCTTTCTAAAAAGACAGATTAAGACTCGTGTTTGGTTTTCATGCCACTTACTGTCGATGTGTGGAAAAGCACACGTAAAAGCCAAGACCTCACCTTTAAGAACCATTCACCTGCATTCAGCTTCTGTATTTCCTCAAAAGTCAGGTTCATATTGCTTGTAATCGATCTTGTAGGGAAGCGTTCCTTGACATTTGTGGTTCTCAGCAAGAACTCATTCTTATTGTCGTGCATCAAGAAGGGAATCCTGTCTTTGCTAAGTACAAAAACAACAATATGTATGTATCTTAATGAAGAAATTATACTATGCAGGCTCAAAGTATTTGTTGGACATTTTTAAACCAAAAAATTGGACCTAAATTGTGTCACTCTAATATTATCTACTCGCAAAATGCCAAACAGAATTCCATAAAAAGATGAACAGTTCGATGTAATTTTACCCAAAAAAAATCCATGCTGTAGTTATCAGTATTCCACCAGTATGTGGCAGCAAACTCAAAGTCCCACTTCTGTCATTTTCCAGGACATAGTTTCTGCAGAGCAGCAGGAGTTCATTTAGAAATTCACCTCTGAGTTGTGGGCGTGACGGTTGGCACAGAGTAAGCCCTCCCTCATTTCCCATCATCCCTTGGTTTACACTTATTCCTGCTGGCATACAGTCCCTCACAATCCCAAGCTATCACTAGCGGTGCAACAAAAATGGAGAGCATTATCTAAGCTATCCAGCCGTAGAGTTTTGAGCCAGATGCAGTGAGGAAAATGAAGACGTACACAATGTATGGAGTGGAGCAGGGAGCTTGTGGCCTGCCGAATGTAGCTTCTATGACACAACTACGAGCTTTTCCCATTGGCATTTGATCGTCTGCTCCTGATTCACAACGATTTGAATAAAGAAATACTCAAAAAAGTAATTTCAAACTAAATTTTCCATGTGTTCTCCATATTCAGAAAAATGCTACAAGAAGATATAAAAAACACCAGAAACACAATTTTCATTGCAGTGTCTTTAAGAAAATACACAACGTGTTGGTACTGTCTGCTGGGGGAGTTTGTATAACAGTGTGACTTGTGAAGAGAGGTGTCTAATGACACTGTGATTCAATTACAGAAGCTGGGTTTTTTACCCCACGGCTTTGAAATCTTCATTCTCAGCTGAACAGTGTGAAAGTGACAATGAACATGATGAGGAAAGATTGCACAGACTTTTGCCCGCAAAAATAAGAAAAACAAAATCAACTCATGCACCAAGAGCGAGGCTGTACCTGATCTGCACATCGGTCTCAAAGGCCATCACACCACATGTGACGCTCATTTCAAACGCCATCATGGTGTTTTCTGGAGCCAGCTTGAAGACATATGGCAGAGACAGTCATTTTCTTACTGCCCTAAAGCTGTGTGAACACACAGACACACATACACACACACACACCACTCTAAATTGTGTTAAATGAAGCTTACTGGTGACCCAAAAACAGCAAACTAACAAGGGAATGGCTGCACAGCATATGGGGCCCACGTGCTTCTGGACATTTCCTCACACCTGAGCTGGGGGTTGACCGTATGCCACCATGTGAGGGCATGAATGGGAAAATACTTTGACACTTTGTCCAAATAGTAGCCTAATTACTGTGATGTTTATACAAGCTGTGATAAAAGATAAGGTTCAGTTATTTAGAAAACTGAATTAGGTAAGTACAAGCTCAACCTAGCATGGTGTAATAGACTAAGACATGTTTATTAATAATGAAGCGGGTAAAATCAAAAGGCCTTTCTTTTTCTAAGGAATAAGTGGGTTGGAAAAGGAATCAGTAGCTTCCACTTAAGTGGAGCTGATTAAGCCATTGCTAGCAAGTTTGAGCATGTCTGTTATTTACTTTACCATACGTTTACTTGAAACGTTTTTTTTAAGTGTAAGGAGCCAAGCCTTCTTTTTAAATATTTCTAAAGATTTGGGATTTACTAAAGTGTTCTGACCTGGATTTTTTTTTCCGTATTTAGGAATGAAATATATATATATATATATATATATATATATATATATATATATATATATATATATATATATATATATCTATAACTATATATATATATATATATATATATATATATATATATATATATATATATATATATATATATATATATATATATATATATATATATATATATATATATGTGTGTAGTTTTAGAACAAAAAAAACGTTTTCATTTCTATAACATTCTAAAATATAATTCGGTGTGCCATTCAATGGAAAACTGCAAAACTATTTAAAAGTATATCAAAACAATATCAATCAAATGAAATTTTTTTCTTTTTTAAACAATTTATGCATTAAAAGTTACGTTGAACCATCACAGATTTACTCAATCTGATGTTTCATGTAACTCTACAAAAAAAGAGAATTTCTGATGATTATTGTAACACTATATTTAATAATAATTAAGGCTTTAATGTGTTCTCCAATCAAAATGAGTGCTTACCATTGGAGCGCCTCTGTGAGCAATCAGCTTTGGTTTTTCTGGTAAATCCTTCAGTTCTATGAAACACGGCGACTGAATGAGGAGGGGGCACAGGAAGATAGCAGCTGACACAACGGCAAACAACACTAGAATCAGGAACCTGGATTCTGCAAGGGGAAAAAGAAGAGATCATGTCAGAGGCTCTCTACTTTGATTCTAGCAAAAGCCCCGGAATGGAACGTCTTCAAACTTTTTGGGCCAGTCTTGGGGGGAATAACCACAATTTGAAGAAAAAAAAGGCATGACAACCCCCCCCCCCCCCCAACGAAAACTCACTCAAAAGTTTTTTTCTAAAGATTTTGGCCAAAATACAAATTATTATCCTGTGTGAGAAAGAAAATTTGTATGTGTCTGTATATGTATATAAAATGTGAGCATCCTGGTTTCTGATAGTTAGAAAGACTTCATATGTGTCTAGTGTGATTCCTGTCAATGAAGGTTTCGCTCAAAAATGAAATAATTAATCTAACGATTAAAATGCACAAAAGAGAAAACAGAATTAGTTGGTTAAGACCTCCATGCTCATGGGTAACACTGCAAATGTAGAAAATTTGGGACGTTTGATCCCCGCTCCGAGACACAGTGGAGGAATCCTCATAGTTTGGACCTGCTTTGCAGCCCTGGGGCTCAACAATTGATCGTGGATTTCAGCTAAATCACAACATAGTCAGGACACCTGTTTGTATGTTCAGTTGAGTTTTTTTTATAATTTGAAAAGCCTGAACACATTTTTGTGGACTCAGTTTGTAGCCCCTTTCCCACACCTACTTGTTTCATTCTTGTGGAAAGCCTGGAAGACAAACGAGCTGATCAGCGTCAACGCTGCTACCGCACCAAACTGCAGGAAAGGAGCCGTCGCCTGAGGTCAACAGGGAAAGCATAGGATGCTCACTTCACAGCCAAGAGACACTTACTTATAAAACATTTTGTGATTTAAAGCTCTTACTACACCTGGAGTGAAAGAGGAATTGTTGGCAGTTCCCTTTCCCACATCCGCACCATCACGGAGATTCCACCAACAATGAATATCGCTCCAAAAAAAAGAAATATCTGTGCAGAAATCGAATTCAATTGTATCTACATAAACTAATCATAAAATTGCGTCCCTACCACAATTGTGCAGTCTAGTTCATACTAGAGCCATTGCATCTTCTAAAAGCTTGAAATAGTTTAGTTTAAATGATTCAATATGTGCATTATTGTACTATGGGCGGGAAATTCTAATTGCCGATGATGTCATCAGCCTGTGTCACATTCCGTAGCAATTGGGGCGAATCCTTTCGGATGGCCTTGTGACCAGTGTGCCATGAAGTATTGACCGGGCCTGCCAGTTAAATACCTTGTGCAGCCAGTGCAAGTTCAGCTTCTCTCCAAAAATAATTTGAATCAGTGCAAAGAGCTGTAATTAACACACAAAGTGCAAAAAGTTAGGAACATAGATCACATCATTTGATCATTCTGCCGTCACTGTTTCCTCACCAGCAGCAGAATGCAGTAACTGGTTAACACAGCAGAAAAGATGATGATCAACATAAACCAATTGAGCCAGGACTTCAGCCATGTGAATAGCTGCCTGCAAAGGGAACAATGGAGGATCTGCAGATTACAGGTCATCAGCACAGACAAACAAAACAGAAAAAAATGGGCTTTTGTTTGGCTCTGGTGTTCCATTACCCGTTTAGCTCCTCTTGGTCATTAAATGAAATGAGACAAATGTACAGCCAGGACAGGGAGAGCACGGACACCACAGCGACGAATGAAAGCCAGCAGCATGGCATCTGCAAAGAGAAAAAGATTTTGGGAGCTTTTAGGCAGACTCTCAAAGTATGTATGTATGTATGTAGGGTTGTAATAAACATAGAACAGAGCCAACTTTTTTTTTTTTTTTGTTAACGGCCGGTTCCATGAGAACGGAGTACAAAAAAAGGCTTTGATGTGGTTTTACTGACACTCCTGCATTCTATACACCTGTTTGCACAAAAAAGAAAAAAACAGGCTACCCCGTCCTCCCATGTCTTCAAAATATCTGTTGGACCCAAATCCAGATGAGCTTGTTTGAACCTGTGCGTATTTACTTTCCTTGGCAAACTTTCTCATACCTATTTAAAATTGTATTTCCTGTAAGTTGTTTTTCTTGTGTACTTTGCTTGTTTTCTCATCCAGCACAAGTAGCAGTGGTTATTGTTATGCCTCAGTGTTTCACAAAGAACAAAGTTTGATTTTGCATTGTTTCTAAAGGACAGGTTGGAGCCAAAAGGTTTCAAACAAAAGACTAAAATCAGAACAAAACTTAATTTCCCACAAGCCCGTTTGATCCAGAGCCTTTCTTCACATCCACTGGACCACTTTTAGGGTCCAGAGATTTATCTTTGACTTCAAGAAACCAGGTAAAAGGGGCAGCACGGCTCCAATGCAGAGAAGACCAGTACTCACTCATCGCCCCCACAAGAAATGAGTCGATTGTCCTGAATAACCTAAATACACTAAAAGCCCCTGCACATCAATGCATGACCCAGAGCAATGCACTCATCCACAGAACGATCCACAAAAGAAAAGAGCGGATCCAGACCCAGGCAAACAATGAGCACTGTTAAGAAGAGGCTTAAATCTTCTATACATTAATGTTTTATGTTTCCACTTTGATTATTCTTTGCATCAGCAGACCTGAAGTATCCGGTTGAAATATTTGCAGTTGATCACACTTTAAATCCTGTCATTGGGCCTGTCCGCCATCTTGGATTACTCCATGTGCTCCGTCCTTCATCTGGGAATGTCTCACACTGTCAGTGCTCTCTCACTCCTCTCTCCTCTTTAATTCTCAATTTACACACAAACGTGAACAGACCCTCTCATATCCTACCACTACAAATGGTTTCGTTTGACAGATGTTTTGATAAGCGGGTTTCATTCATCATAGTAAAAAGAAGTTTTATTGATTAATCATTGTTTCTTTAGTTTTAGAGTTTTCAAGGGAAGTTTGTTCTGAATTTATACACAGTGTTTTGTGAAATTTGCTGGCTGAGGACACTTGTGCTCAGATTACAAAAAACAATCGTACAGTTTTTGGTTTGTAAATATCGCCTTTCTACCTAATATTAATACCTTTTTGCCTTTTAGTTATTGGTCCAATTCTACATCAGTACTCAGTTTTACTGAATATACAATTATTATATTTTTTTAAACACCCAGTTATCAAATATCCATGAATAAGACCTAATAAAAACCTAATATAGACATTAATCCCCACCAAAAATGCAGACATCCTTGGAGGCATTTGAAAGAGCAGACAAAATTGTAGCAAAATAAAATCAAAACATTTTAATTGAACTATGAAAGCCGATATTTTATGACAGCCATTAAAAAAAATTATAGTAAGCACGTAACATTAAATTTTGATGGAGTTGAAATCTATCTTATTTTTAGTTATTGATAAAAATATGAACTGGAAATGTCCGCTCATTTATAACATAAAAATTTAAAAATACACACATTTTACAAATACTGAAAATACAGTAGCTGGTTTCTTATACATGCTTACATTCTTTGGTGACAAAGGGTTTCACATGTCACATGACTATGATGAAAATGCATGTAAGAAGTATTTTCAATTACTCGTCCCTTTTTAAAAAAAGAACATTGATTAATTGGCAGAAAATAGTACAAAGAACAAAAACGTATCTTCACAAAAATAGATTTGTTAAAGTTTTAGTGTATTTTGGGAATCAGAGTTTAAAGTTTATAAAAACACCTTTCCGAAACACGTAGAAAAGGGAGCCATTCACATGTTTATAGACAGTATGGCCTTTACATGTATGTGTATGTATTTGTTTAAACTGGTATTATGTAAATGCTTTTTGCATCCTCTCATGTTACAACAGGTTAATAACGAATATTTGTTTACCTCTTCCTTTTTGTAAACTTTCTCATTCATGATATGAAATGAACAAATATTCTCCAGACTGCTCACTTTTCTGTTGGTCCTGCTGGGCTCCCTCCAGTTGCAGCTGTAGAGACCCCTGATGCACCCCCTCCAGCAGCTGCAGACTTGATGCATCTCGTCTCCTCTTCTTTCACAGTCGGGAAAATGTTCTGCTTTAGGCACTCGAGCCTCACAGCTAAAAATCTGGAAAATGCATGATCACTGTTAAGATTTCTGATCTCTTTTGGTCCCTTCACCCGCGGGACAGTGAAGCAAACAGTGAGTCGGGGGTTCTTTGGGTATTAAGGGGCTGCCTGCTCAGAAACCTGCCTCAATAGATCCTGTGTGCTGGAAGAACTGGAACCCCTGGCAACGCTCACAAAGACCACACCATGGGGCATTGAGAGTACCCCACAGTTTGCTCTTTTTCTATTCAAGCCTCCGAAGCAGAGGCACAGTGACAGGCTGAGCCGTGCACGGAAGACGTGCGACGACTGCGAGCCGTTGGACATTGCTGCACACTCAGATTCAGAGTGGTTTATGCCCTGTCTTTCTGTTGAACCTCTGCATGTTGGGGCAGATCTGGTGGCAGGTTTCAGTCCCCTTTAGGTGAAGAAGTACTGGCACACAATGTCACCAAAATTGAGCAATCTGCAGTTTCTGTTGAATAAAACTACCTCCATGCTACCTGTTTCTTGTTAAACTTGATTTGACTTGGAGTTTTGCCAGTTTTTTCCCTTCACCTGGATGTCTCAATTTTCCTCTATAAGTTAAACCCCCAAGGCTAAAATTCTTCCTAAAGGTTGACCTTGTTACAGGTTTTGTTTTGTTCTACAGGTCAGGTGTGAGATATGTTCTCAAAAATGGAGAAGGGTTTTAGGAAAATACACACTTTCTACACACTTCCTCGGACAAGTTCTTGTGTGAAGGTGAAAGTCAACCTGTCTTGTTAAAAAAAAAGCATTGCTTACAAGGAAGCTTTACTATAAAAACATGTTGAGCAATGGAAATGAATGTGACCAAAAGCTCTAATCACAAGATGACAAAGAAAACGAAACACAAAAAAGTCCCTGTCACATTCTCTTACAAATTGAATGACAGCTTCTGTGAGGTTTGATAGCCTTTTCTTGGTGTTTTTTTTAAAATACACACAACTTTACCTGCAACAACTTTAAACCACGTTCAACAACATCTTCATTGTGTCAAATGTGATCCAACACTCTGTAAACTACAGGACACGTCCAAAGCAGACACTCACACCTGTTCAGTTTAGTTTAGTCGCGCAGACACACCTTCCCATTTTGTTCATCCACACAGATGTTTAGGGAAGTCAGTGAGCTCTTCTAATTAAACTTGATGAGTCTTAAGATATCCAATCAGATCCTCCCAAAAGATGAATCACAGTCCAGCGATGAGAGGGAATGAAAGACAAGAAAAAAGAATTTGCTGCCGCAATTTAGCCGCTCTGGTGGGGCAGTAGGGCTCCTTCTTTTTAGATTAAATATTATACTGTCCTGCTCTGACATTACTTTATCTTGGAGATTTCCCCCTACAGTTGACCTTTCCTTCTTTATTTTCTAAAGAAACTAACTGGTTTCACGAGCTCAGCTTTGACAGCTCTCAGAAGTCACTGGACGCCTTCTAGGTCATTCCTCAAGAAACTAAAGCAGGATTTGGAAAGATTTCCCTTCTTCAAAGCTTTGGTGTACTATGACAAATAAAAAAAATAAAACATGCTCTTCTTTCTTTGAAAGTCACAACACTCTATCTATCTATCTATCTATCTATCTATCTATCTATCTATCTATCTATCTATCTATCTAGAGAGATCAGAGAACTCACTGTGAATGGGGTCAGGCGCGCACTTGTTTCCCTCGCTGGGAGTCTGTGAGCTGCATGTGAAATGCGGCACAAGAGCGTCTGCTAATGAATGAGGGGTGGAACCCAAACGCACAGAATGGGAGGACACAACTGTAAGAGCGAAAGTGGGAAAGATGGCTGTCTGTTGCGCTCCTGCAGCGCGCCTCGCTATGGGTGGGTCTGCGGCAGGTGAGACAGTTCGTTTATCAAAAGGAAAACCTAAGATTTGGGTATTTGTTCTTAAAAATTTACCCAGAAGAAAAGATTTTAATGAGTTTAGTTCAACAGAAAACAAAGCGCAGAAAAAAATACTTCCTTATGCGCAAAGGTGCATGAACTCCTGAACCACTGAGGTGTGTTACGCGGGTTCATTTCTGACTGTGACATATTTCTTGAGAGAGGAATCCAAAAATAGCCATCAGAATAGAATAGCGACATATACAGATTTCAATTATTTACAATTAACATTATTGAAATGTGCCACATAATACAGTTGTAGTTTTTTTATGTCTCAACCTGCCCTTTCATTTGAAATTAATTCACAACACTTTAACTTAGATTAAATTACAGGTTTAAGGACAAACAGAAAACCAGTGTAGGCTACCTAAATACTAAAAAAAGAACAATACTTTACAGTAACAGACAGTCATAGCCTGGCAAAACAGGGTCAGAAATGGTTGTTTACTCTGCACCTGAGGATTCCATTCAATTTGTTGGTGTCGCTTCAATAAACCACATTTTTCATATGAAGAAGAAGAAAAAGATTTAAAAGAATTGCAATATTTAATTACAAATGGTCAAAACTAGCACATATACAGAGAAACCTGCAGGATATTGGATTTAGCTATAACTCCATTTGAGTAAAGGCAGGGAAAATAACACTACATTTCATTGGTCTTTGAAACATGCAGAAACTTGAAACTTTGTCAAGTTTGTTGGTAAAACCTGAAACAAACCTGGCAGGCGATTTTCGTTTGTATCTATTGCTTCATTAGTGCAACTGACAAACACAGATGCTGGTATTTCTTATCAGCAAATCAAGGTCAGAATGTTTACCATCCAGTTATTTGGATGAGATGAAAACATGCAAAAACAAGTTGGACTTACAGACTGTTGATGTTGCGTGACATTTGATTAGATCTGTAACAAGATTCTGTTGTTCTGAGTGGATTTTTGGGATGCATTCAACAAACTCATCGAGAGTAAAAACACATTTTTTAAATTTGCCACACCTGCAGGAATAGTCTTCTATTATTCATTGTTCTCCAAACTGCCATCCACTTGAAAAGTGTTGGGTAGAATTGTAAAACTGCTATGAAACTGTTGCTTTAAAGAATTATCTAGAAAGGATGGAAATTCCAATAAATGTTCTCCCCCTCGTTTTGTTCAAGTCTTTCCAAAATGATACACTTCTGCAACTGTTACCTGTTTTTATAAAGGTTTTGATAAATCACACCATTTAAAATGGTGTTTGGTGTGTTTTACTATGCCAAACAATGATAGACTGCATATTTAAAAGAAAATAAGACCTTCTGACTAAACCATCTACTGTTCATCAGAATTGAATATGTTCTTTTGCCAGGAGGTGGCGCAGTGAGCTAAATACAAACTAAAAATCCGTAGAAGAAGAGTTTACCGATCGCTTTCAATTTTCTTAGTCGGCTACATTTTGATGCTTCATTTTTGGACCTTGCGTGTGCTTTTAGGTAAATATTGAGCCTTTTTGTCTTTAGTTAACTAGTTGGCATTGTTAAAAAATACTAGATTGAACCTCGGATAAACACAGTTGTCGAATTTCAAATAGTTTGGTCAAAGAAAGCTAGTAGTGTTAGCATCTTTCAAAGGCTCGTTATTTACGATTGTGTCGCGAATGTCGGAAATATTCTATTTGTATTTGTTATAGAAACCATTAATCATTTGTTCTTCTGCCCTAATTATTTCACATCATTTTCTGGATTTAGGTTTTCAGAATGTTTCATTATCGCGTAATTACATGTTAACAAGACTCTTGTCTTTACTGTAAAGTTTACTTGCCTAAACTAAACTACGAGGCGCGCGGAATGAACTTGAATATAATTATTAAACCATTATGTCCTCCAAAGGGTATTTCATCAGTAATGGATCAGAAACTTTCTTATGATGACTACCAGCTTCCAGTGGTTTTTCTTCCTGCTTATGAGAACCCACCTGCATGGATCCCCCCTCATGAGGTGGGTCACATTTCAGCAGAACCAACCTAAAACTTTGGCTGTTCACTTTATGTTTATTTGACGAGACATTTGATTGCTTTAAGGCAATTTGTCATTTAAAATGGGCAGTACTTGGACTAAATTGTTTGTTCTATGATCATGTTCCTTCCTTAAATATATTTGATCTGGGAGTTGACTTTAAATTAGTGGTCAATGATGAAAAAGAGCACCGTGCAAATATAAGAGTTGTTGATTCCTTTTACCCACCAAAAACATATTAATTATGTGTTAGATCTCTGCTCAAAACACCAAATCCTGGGCCTTTGAGGATTCAACATTCTTTTTTTCCTGAATTGATATAGATGTAGGAAATGATGCAAATAAAATTTAAAAAATAAATGAATACAGTATCAGCAATAAGTATTTGATCCTTTGATGATTTTGTAGATTTGCCCACTTGAAGAGAAATTGACAGAAAGAAAAGGAAATTTTATGAACACTTCTTCTTTACATCCTATTTAAGAAATTTGATTTATAAATAGAGAGCAGAAATATAAATAGAAACTCGTACTAAAGATTTATCACAAACATTAAGTTATACAAGTAAAAGAAAAGAGACAAAAAGCTTGTTTTTCATGTATTTCATTGGCAAAGCTTGTTTAAACTTGATCAAAGCTCACATTTGAAATGGTTCAATATTCCAGCGAATTCATCACCCTGATTACAACAACGAGCTGACCCAGTTTCTGCCACGGACCATCGTGTTGAAAAAGCCTCCAGGAGCACAGCTGGGGTTCAACATCCGAGGGGGCAAAGCGTCACAGTTAGGCATCTTTATATCAAAGGTTTGATTCCATTCATTTTTTTCATAATGGGGAGTCTTTTTTTTTTCAAGTGCCAACACTGGCGTGTGCTGCCTTTGTCATGTACCAACAGGTGGTTCCGGATTCAGACGCCCACAGAGCCGGTCTACAGGAGGGAGACCAGGTTCTGTCTGTGAATGATGTAGACTTCCAAGACATAGAGCACTCAAAAGTGAGTCTGTTTGGTTGCATTAACTTTATTTTTCTATCACCAATACCACAGAGGTAATTTCAGGACACCCCCCAAACAAGTAGAACGTGTTCAGTACAGTGCATTTTGAAGCAATTCAATTGTTTTCTAATCCTACATAACCCAAAGCAACGGACGGCAACAGGTCCCGCAGTCACACTTTCATCTTTAACACAATAAAGGCAGTAGATCAACCTGTATTGACACCAATAAACGCAAGAACCATTGATACAAGATATACAGCAGGGCGCGCCTCAACAGCAGCAAAGTTCAAGGTGACACACAAAGAGATTTCTGGCTCTGTCTCAGTGCCATGCAGCATTCTAAATCCTGATCAGAGCAGATTATTTCTGCTGGTCAAAAAGTCATTTATAACAGTTTACTAAGGACTTGTCAAATTAAAGGAGATTGGATAGAAGTTCACAAATGTATGAAAGTCCTCCATCCATGATTTGTTCCCGTTTAGTCTATAGCAAAGAATGTGTAACTTAAGGAAAATGATGGTGTAAAGAACAGTAAATGTGCAGTAAGGTGCTAAAGCTAAATCGGTGGCAGCCAACTGAAGAGGCAGGAACTGCAGTTAAACTATGGAAAAAGGGAATGAGAAGTCTAACACAAAATGTATCTACATACAATCAAACAAAGTCCCCTGACGAAGTTACAGCCAAATCTGACTAAGGCTCACAACAAAGTGTTACAGCGTATCAGACTGAGCCAGATGCAACACAGAACAGGCAAGACTGAGGGAAGGTTTAGCAACTTTAACAACACAAAACGCCACTCCAGGTGGGAAAAAAAACAAAGAAAAAAACGTAAAAACCGGCATGACGAAACAACACTGACCACAGTGCGGAGAAATCCTAGCCAAAACGGAGAACCACACCTGAGTGGGTGGAACTTTCCAGTTGAACCACAGCTGACCTGACCTGCACCAAAAACAAAAAAGGGGGATGGCAAAACAAAACAGAGACTGACAGGCTGTCAGAAAAAGCACATGAGTTTACAAGGACAGACATGAGACGCTGGACACTGAATCGGGAGTAGCTGCAGCCTCTTGTTGAGAGACCTGTAGACATCACGCTTACAGACATGTAGACTCATGCAAGGACACACACACAACACCCGACGAGTGCCGAACATACCGAGGTCGTAGCAATCCCCTCCTTGAGCCACAAAACCAAAAATCTTTTTGTTTTTATTTTGTGAGCCAATCAACACAGTTTCTTTCTGTTTAGATGCTCACCTTGGCAAATCGAGTTTAGCACTTGGCAGTGTTACTGGTATCTGGGCATCAGCCACCATGTTTCTGAGTCTTTGGTATGACCAGTTGTGCCAGGACTGCACCAGTGGAGCCCAGCACATGAGATGCTGGTTGCGGTTGTATATACGAGAGATGTATATGCCAGAGGAACACAAGTGGGTAGAAACTTCAAAGTGCAGAAATGTGAGCATTGCAGCCAATGTCTGCTGTTCAGCAGTAGAATAGTTCTGTTGAGGTTTGTTGAACCCTCTGGAAAAGATGTTCTGTTCCATCCCCATCCTCCGCTAAAAATTGGAACCTCCCTCTCTGTGAATAGCTACATGGACGGCCAAATGCAGCATCACAGGCGGGGACCGCTCCCCCACAGCTAAGGGGTGATGCAGGTTCCCATCTAGAGCTGCAGCGGCTGAACAGCAGCCGACCCAGAGGGAGAAATCCCACCGAGGAAGCACCGCAAGTAAAAATTAAAATGAGAATGAGAATGTAAACATATTTATAAAAGGAATAAACAATAAAACATTGAAATAAGGTAAATTAAAATAATGCATTAAAAATCTAGTTTGAGTTCATAAAACAAGATGAAATGGATAAATAAATAAAAATACATGAATAACTAAAATAAATAAATAAATAAATAAATGCATATAAATCAATGACTAAATAGGTAAATAAAAGTAGTAAAAAATCAGCTGACAGCCAGGTTAAAAACATGGGTCTTTCGCCTTTTCTTAAAAGCATCAATTATCTCTGCAGCTCTCAGGTCCTCTGGTAGACTGTTCCATAAACGGGGGCCTTAGTGCTGAAAAGCAGCCTCTCCATAGGTTTTTGTTTTTACAGTTGGAATGATCCGAATGAGGCGCAAGACCGTTAAGACATTTAAAAACTTTTAAAAGTATCTTAAAATCAATCCTGAAGCACATGGGGAGCCAATGCAGGGATTTTAAAATTGGGGTGATGTGAGCCCGCCTCCTGGTCTTTGTGAGAAGTCGTGCAGCAGAGTTCTGGAGAAGCTGAAGGTTCTTAATGTTAGTTTTTGGAAGACGTGCAAGCAGGGCGTAATCAACGGTAATCAACTTTACTCATGATGAAAGCATGCATTAGCATCTCCATTTTAGTAAGAGAGAGTAGTGGGCGGACCCTAGCCAGATGTCTAAGATGATAAAAACCAGTTTTAACCACCTGTTTTATATGTGGGATAAAAAGGAGTTTGGCGCCATCTGTCTGGAGTGCAAAGGCAAGACTTTATTATGTATGATAATAAATTACATACAGGGGTCCCAGTCTTTAATCACAGGAGTAATGTTCTAATGTAGGTGAAATCTGCAAAGCAGTCCTCTTTATTTTTTACAATTACCGTATGATTGATGTTTTAAAGCTGTAAAACTCTTCACTACACATTTTATGCACCTTTCTCAGACAAACATGAACATTTTTACATTTTTCTCTCTTGTTTAAACTCTCTCAAAGTTTAAACCTTCAGAGAAATAGGCCCAGCTTTCATAAATGAAGCCAAACATCAGCTGGACAAGCTTGGATACATTCTGTACTGAATGGTAGACATGGCGTAAGAAGATTGATTGATAATGAACCAATCAGGACACAGAACACAATGCGCTGTAAAAAGAAATGGTTACAATTTGGTGAAAGGTGAACCCCGTTATAGCAAGGGACCACTTTAAGTTTATATTTTATATTTGTACAATCACTTTAGAGTTTTGTATGGTCCAACAAATTCCAGAGAAATAGTTGAACCAATAACTGGGATTAAAACGATGGCTGGACTTCACTTTTCACCGCATCACGGTTCTGTAGTTTTTTTCCCACCACTTGTTTTGTGAAAAAAAGTTCTAAAAAATCCGTCAGCGAATCAAAATTTTCACTGAGTACGTGACTTGATTGACATGCAGAACGGCCAATCAAACATCCTCTGATACATACTGCACATGCGTGTTTAAATACACTGGGCGCAAATTCTGTCAGTTATCAGAAAGCCGCTACTTCCCCGCGGCACGTCAAGTCCCCGGGAAAAAAGACCACTCCGGACAGCTGGAGTGTTTCGCCCCATGAGTCTCCTCCTGCTGCCTGCTCCGTAGCCCCCCCACCCCCATCCGTGGCAGCCTTAAAAGCCAATGCTCCCCCCATTGCATGGTTTACAGGAGAGCATGACACACGATAGTCGCTGCTTTCTGTTTTTGTAATAAAATGCCTCATCTGTTAATACAAAAGTATCTTTCTGTAATCTTACTGTGTAGTTTTTTTTGTTATCAGTACATAAACAATGTAATAATGTATTAATAGTTCATAATACTATGTTTATTAAACAGTTTTTTAATCTCCAAGTACCATATATACACAAACACACTAATCTACAGTCAGGCCCATAAATATTTGGACAGAGACACATTCTTTCTTATTGTGTTTCTGTACATTACCATTCAAGAATATTCCACTTCTTTGGTATAAGAAACTCCTGAGTGGCTTTGGCTGCATGTTTTGGGTCGTTGTCCATCTGTATTATGAAACACCGCTCAATCAGTTTGGCTGCATTCAAATGATTTTTGTTCGGCTTTCAAAAAGTTTCAACCCAACTGTTGATTGAGACTGAACAAAGATACAGTATAAAACAAAGAATTCTTAAATTAAAAACTAACTTTTTCTGAAAAAAGTAGAACATCTGCTTTAGTGAAAAATATATAAGGAATTTCCCTTACATCAAAGATCAATTTACCTAATTTGATTCATCCCTTTTTTTCTTAGGCAGCCCTGAGAAAACATGAACAGAATGTGGAATGTGATCTGCTGCTGGGCTAACTCAGTCAGATGAGTTCTATAAAGGTTAATCAGCAAAGTATGTTATTGGGCTGTTGATTGAATAAAGTAAATCACTTTATGACAGACACCGTCTTTTTAGTCAACAATAACAGTATTTTTAGGACCATTGAAATAGTAAAGGATTTTGGGTGTTTTCTAAATTCACAAAAAAGTGCAGTTTATCTGATGCCTTCTACTTCTACTTTTAATTAGGATTATGTTTCTAGGACATAGTTTCTGCAGAGCAGCAGGAGTTCATTAGAAATTCACCTCTGAGTTGTGGGCCTTCTTGTCCCTGTTGCTGGAAGCTCTCTGTTTACAGCCTCCACTGCTAGCTTACAGCCCCTCTGCACCCCAACTTAGCATTAGCGGTGCAACAAAAATGGCGAGCAATATTGGAAAAATCCAGCCGTACAGTTTGGAGCCAGATGTCAGCTCAGAGGAGGAAAACAAAGACGTACATGGATCTGTTTATCGACAAGCGAAGCAGGAATTTTGTGTCCAGTGCAGCATATTTTCTTTGAAACAAAAATCTTTTTCAAACAGCATTATTGCATCTGCTCCCGATTCATGACGATTTGAATAAAGAAATATAGCTTTATTTTCTTTATGTATTTCTTTCATCATCAAAAAAATGCCATTAAAACATGTTAAAAACGCCAAAACCTCATCTTTTTATCCGTGTGGTTATTTCAGTCATAATTGTTAGGACTTGCATATAAAAAGCTTTTATTTTCAAATGTGTCATAAAGATGAGCTGTGTTGCTCAAACGAGGCTTCTGTCTTCCTCTGCAGGCTGTAGAGATACTGAAGACGGCTCGAGAAATCCTGATGAGGGTTCGCTTCTTTCCTTACAGTAAGTTTGTGTTCACTCAGCCATCTAAAGTGAATGCAGACTTCTCACTGGTGGCTTTCTGTTTGCCTTTTAGCCACACAGTAGGTGGTTTTGTCTGATTTGGTACCAAAGGTTCACGTCGTCTTTGAAAGCATCAGAAGCACTGCAGTGTTTGCTGTGGCAATGTTCAGATAACAAACCAAGAATACAAGATCTCCTGTTTGAATATCTCACACACACTGGCTTTTATCATCTACTATTGTGTTTGTAGAGCATGCTTTATGCACCATCCCAAAACATTCATGCCAAGAGTTCATGCACAACGTGCAAAAAATAAGGAAAATATTCCAGAAAATGTCCAGGCCTGTCATCAGGTACCAGCATGTCCTCACACATCCACAGTGCATGCTGAGATGAAGATCTGACTGCTCTCCATGTATGGACTACAAGAAACACAAGAACAGCCTCAACCCATACTAGCTGGAGAGTAGCAGAGGTATTGGCACAGCTTTTAGTCCAATAAAAGGGTTCTTTCTTCCTTCAGATTATCAACGGCAAAAGGAGAGAACTGTCCACTAGGTGGCAGCAGAGGAAGACGAAGCTTCATCCTCCCACAGACTCCGGCCTTCATTCTGTCTGGACCTCAACAGGACAGATGCACCACCAGCTGACTCATCCTAAACCCTCCACTGGTTTCTGCTTTACAAAAACCAGACTAACCACACGTTAGGTTTGTAGATTCTGTTCTGGAGAAGTCACGAAACTGAAATATAGCTAAACACTGTAATAACACTTAAAGCAAACTGGACTAGTAATCGATGCCTTTCCTTTGCTCACATCCTAATTTAATGTTTCTGTTGCGAACTTGTGAAAAATGTTCAGATTGTGCACCTGTAGTACGAAAAAAACAAATATTTTAATTATATTAGGTACATAGCTATGCTGTAAATACAAATGTGTGTAAGAATTCTAGGAAATTTGAGGAAATGCTGAGATATTTGACTGTTTTTATATGAATATTTAAATAGTGTGGTTATATATAAATGACTCATTATGAGACATATATCTTGTTTCCTGCATGACAAGTTTTAGAGGCACTGCACCTTAATTTTTTTTAACTATTTTTAAGGTTGATGTGACTTTCTGGTGAATTTCAACTCTGTTCAGGAACAGTTTATCTGAGATACAAAATAGAAACATGTGAAATCTGCAGACTTCTACACTTCGACATGTTAATCTGCATAAAAATGAACATTCATTGACGAGCTTCTGCTCTGGGTTTTCACTTGTTACTTTTGTATATGATGCATTTATACACTTTAAGCTATTGTAAGTCTTTAAATTAGTCTGTTAAAAAAAAAAAAAACATTTTAATAAAAAAAATTCTCATTTGTCTAAAAAATTAAAAACACTTTACACTCAATGGCCACTGCTAAAGGCACACCTGTCCAACTGCTCATTAACACAAATTTCTAATCAGCCAATCACATGGCAGAAGCTCAATGCAAGTCAATCTGCTGCAGTTCAAACAGAGCATCAGAATGGAGAAGAAATGTGGTTTAAGGAACTTTTACCGTGGCATGGTTGTTGGTGCCAGACAGGCTGGTCTGTATTAGTATTAATATTTCAGAAACTGTTGATCTACTGGGATTTTCACCCACAACCATCATTAGAGTTACAGAGAATTGTCTGAAAAGGAGAAAATATCCAGTGAGCAGCAGTTCTGTGGGTGGAAAAACCTTGTTGATGCCAGAGGAGAATGGTCAGACTGGTTCCAGCTGACAGAAAGATAACAGGAACTAAAATAACCACTGGTTACAACCGAGATCTGCAGAAAAACCATCTCTGAGCGCACAACACGTCCAACCTTGTGGCAGATGGGCTACAGCAGCAGAAGACCACACCGGATACCACTCTAGTCAGCTACGAACAGTAAACTGAGGCTACAATTCACACAGGCACACCTAAACTGGACAATAAAAGACTGAAAAACGTTGTCTGGTCGGATGAGTCGCCATTTCTACTGCGAAGTTCAGATGATAGGGTCAGAATTTGGCGTCAACAACATGAAAGCATGGATCCATCCTGCCTTGTGTCAACGGTTCAGGCTGGTGGTGGTGGTGTAATGGTGTGGGGGGTATTTTCTTGGCACACTTTTGGCCCCTTAGTACCCATTGAGCATGGTACCCCATATCCTACCTGAGTATTGTTACAGACCATGTCCATCCTTTTTATTAACACAGTGTACCATCTTCTGATGGCTACTTCCAGCAGGATAATGCACCACGTCATAAAGCTGGAATCAACTCAGACTAGTTTCTTGAACATGAAAATGAGTTCACTGGACTCAAATGACCTCTACAGTCACCAGATCTCATTCCAATAGAGCATCTTTGGGATGTGGTGGAACAGAAAATTGGCATCATGGATGTGCAGCAACTGTGTGAAGCTGTCATGTAAGTATGGACCAAACTCTCTGAGGAATGTTTCCAGTATATTGTTGGATCCATGATACCTAGGATGAAGGCAGTTTTGAAGGTAAAAAAGGGATCCAGCCCGGTACTAACAAGGTGCACCTAATAAAGAGTTAACCTGTAAAACCTGTACCAGGCCCAGATAGCAGGCTGGGTAACTTTTCAGAACTTGCTCCGGTACTTTAAGACTACTTAAAGAAAGCGTTGAGGGACAGATTTCTACAACAAGTTAAACTTGTCTGGTTTATTTCATAAAAAAGAAAAGTCAACTGTACAACATCCTCATAAAAATGCTAATCTTAGCGAGGCTCCATTCCACAACTGTTCTGACTTCTTCATGGTTCAATAATAAATAAAAAAAAATAAGAAAATACCTTTGATGGGAACACCAATCATGAAGGTACAGTAATGCTCAAGTTTTCACACATCATACACAGTAACAAACATCTGTTTCTTCTGAGTCAGTGTAAGAATATAATCTGAGCCAAAGGACAACTCATGGAGAAAAGAAAAACTAGAGGAAAAACATCAACCTTCCCAATCTATTCTGGAATTATTTCCTGTAGCTTTAACAGCTCAAGTAGCTAAATAACATGGTTAACAAAATAAAATGCCTATTTTAAGCATCCTTCTATTGGAGGCACAGAGGTAGAACTAAAACCTTCCATTATCCTTTAACAAAGGTCCACTGTGATTGTCAGAAATGCGTGACAAAACATAATCTCATTTCTATCCACAGATTCTTCAAAACATTCTGTAGTGGACAACTATTTCTTTCTGAACTTTTCTTTGCTTTTTTTTGCATCTGGCCTGATGGAGGACCCATTATAGTAGTGCTTGAAACTCCACCCCCTAACCCTGTAAAATAACTCAGTTCAGAATGACTGAGGTGAACGCTTAACTAATTGGTGCTTGATTGTGTCTTCAGAGAGACGTGTAAACACTCTGTGCTGTTGTTTATTCAAGGATAAGCACAGATTTGGTTCAAGGCTACATCCCAGAGAGCTGTCGGTCTCCAAATCTTCAAAGTTGTGGCTCAGTGATCAACGTTCTCCAAACTTTAGCCACATTTCCTTCCCGCTCTTTATTTAGCTGCTGTCCTCGTTTTCTTGAGCGTCCTTCTTGAAGGTTTCATCCACATTTTCCAGCGAGTCGGCCCTCTGTATTGAAAGCTCAGCAGGGTTCATTGTGGGCAGGCTGCTCTGATCTGGGTGCAGCCAGGGCTTCTGGTTAGGTTTGTTCTGCTGCTTCCACTCTGCATACATCTGTCCTGCCTTATGCACACTCTTCAGGACCTGAAAAGGAACAGATTATAATCTATGAGGATTATTCCACACCTTCACCCTCTATCAATAATCTGCTCACTAACATTTGTGACACGTCAGATAAAAAGAAACTATACTCTGACCCAATAATGAAGTCCGTATGACAGAATCTGGTTCCAGTCATTTTGGGGCTACATATGAATGGATTTCAAACCTTTTCTTAAACAAACCTATTCAGTTTAAGACTTAAAGTTACTCAATGAACAATGCTAACAAAAAGCACAAACTTTGCTCTAAATAGTTTCAATCAATGCACGAAGTGTAACCCGACAAACAAGTTCCACCAGGAGAACCGCATCGGCTCTAACCGAGATTCTCCTCTGTCAGCAGCTTCAGTTTAACATTTCCGTGGAAACTATTGTGTGAGACGCGTTGCTTTGTTTGCTCACACCTGTGGCGTGTGCTATAAATTCTACAGGTGAACACACCCAGCCCGCCCCACCTTACAGCCACGTTTCTGCAGGGAAAGGACACATACCCGTGGAGCAAGGACCTGAGATGCTTTGTTGACCACCCACTTCGGGAGAGAGCCTGAAGACAGAACAGACTTTGAGAAACATGTCCAAAATGGAAAATACAAAGAAAGCGGGCTTTGGAAATGCTCTGACCTTTGGGGTCAGCTTGTGAAAGGTAGATAAAGGTGCAGCTGTTCGGTCCAGTGTTCTTGATGTAGTAGCCGGTCAACATGGACACGGCCCTGACCAGGTTACTTTGAGCGGGGTATTTCTGTAAGACAATCCCAAGAGATTAAAACCATAACCATCCATGAAGGGCTTAATTTAAAGGCATAACACACTTATTTAATCCTGTTTCGGCCTTCAAGGCAGATGTGTAAAAGATTTGTCTGTTGGAGGTGACTCACCGGATGTTTGACTGAGAAGTTAATAATAATGTACTCGTCATCCTTAACCTGCCAGGAACGCAGAGTCACAACATCCCTGTTTTTTAACGGCTTTGGACAGTTCCCTGCAGAGGAAGGACATTTTAGCATAAGATTTTCACAGGAACCAGCATACATATCCCTTAAAAATTTAAAGGCCAAAGTCCAGTTAAATCTATACATGTGTCTAAGAACAAAAAAATGTGATCTCTGACAGCCCCCACATGAGTGAGCTGTCAAACGAGGATGCTTACATGAATAATAGCCCACATCAGCATTGTCAGAGAGCCTGGCAATGTCGAAACTGTCCAACATGTTGGGATCCCAGGTCTTCCTGTACTCGCCGTCATGGATTACGTCATACATGGTTGCAGCAGACACGTCTTTGATTGTCATTTTACACTGAAACACACACAAACTTTGGTTTAACCAAAGCACATTCAAACACACACCAACTTCTTCCTAACCAAAGCACATCCAAACACACACCAACTTCTATCCAACCAAAGAACATCCAAACACACACCAACTTCTACCCAACCAAAGCACATCCAAACACACACCAACATCTATCCAACCAAAGCACATCCAAACACACACCAACATCTATCCAACCAAAGCACATCCAAACACACACCAACTTCTACCCAACCAAAGCACATCCAAACACACACCAACTTCTATCCAACCAAAGCACATCCAAACACACACCAACTTCTTCCTACCCAAAGCACATCCAAACACACACCAACTTCTTATTAACCTAAACACACACTAACTTCTTATTAACCTAAACACACACTAACTTCTTATTAACCTAAACACACACCAACTTCTACCCAACCAAAGCACATCCAAACACACACGAACTTCTTCCTAACCAAAGCACATCCAAACACATACTAACTTCATATTAACCTAAACACACACTAACTTCTGTTTAAACAAAACACGTCCACACAGACGTACAGTACTAAACAAAATCTTGAGGACTCACCCTGATTTTGTGGACCTTTGGTGCGCTATTTGGAGGTGGATTTTCGATCCACACCTGCATGTCATTTTTGTTGTATTTGCTCTGCCAGCAGTTCTCGGCTGATAAACACTGCCTTCTGAAGTCAGCAAAGACCTCGTCGTCGGGTAAAATACTTGCTCGGGTCATGTTGAGACTCTAAAAACAGCAGCGTCCGTCCTTTCCGCCTGCTCTGGCTGTGGGAGATCCTCCGTGCGGGCGGCTGCTTTAGGCTTGTGCGGCGCTGCGGCTCCGCTCTCTCTAATATATGCGCAGTGATCACCGATCAGGTCGAGCAGGATTCTTCTGCTGAATTCCTGAGCCATCCATCCCTTCAAAGCAACACCTTTCTCTCCGCTGCTTACATGGCAACACTTCCTAAACCCAGGTGAGTGCGGAGGGAGGGGATGCCCCGCCCCCATCGGCGAAACTAGAACCAGCAATCAGGAGCGTCAGTTTCAGGTCAACCTCTGATCTGCGTAATAAAACACACCTCTGGAGTGGGAACTGTAGGAATCGGAATCTGGAATGATCCGGATTGAGAAGTAAACGGTGGGAGTGGATTTGGAAATGCGGAAGTTAGCCACTAAATGGTTAGTGACAGTTAGATCACTAAATCTGGATTACGCAAGAACTATATGAATGATTCAGTAAAAGTATAAATAGTCTCTGAAAATGACAATTTGCACAACATGAACAAAATATCCAACGTTACGTTGACAGCAGCTTGTTTCAGTGGGTTGACTTATCTGCAGGCCTAAAGGGCAATAAATGCCCCCTGGAATGAGGGAGAGTGCAGATAACCCTGACATTCAAAAACATATTGATAAGACTAGATCTTATGCCTAGTCTCATGGAAATATTTTTAAATGTAACCTTTTTAAAGTCTTTAAGTGACATTTTTTAAATAAATATCACAGCGTTTTTAAGCCGTCCTTGCTTCAACATAATGTGCAAACTGTTGGTATATAGAACCATATAGAACTAAATTTCAATCCTAAACAACAGTTTGATGCTAATAAAATAAAATAATTTATTTGAAAAAGATGGTATTGATGTTGATGGAGTGAAGTTACATTTCTGGCTGTCATAAATGACGAGGGGATTGGAAATCCCATATCAAAAATATCAAAACCTCTGCTGTTTGACATAAGTTAAGTCAGCACTGTGTAAAAAATCATTGTATTTGCTGGATAAATCCATGCTTGTTCAACATCGAAATGACTTTTGAAATTTGGGGAAACGTGTAAAACCAAATTAAGTTCACTCTGTCCCCTTTCAATTCACAGGTATAGGAACTTGTGCGAGATCTTTCATTTTATGGGAATGAAAATACAAAATTCAAATAATATCTGGACTTTTATCACTTTTGAGAAAGCTGTTGCAGGTTCAAACAAGCCATTTGGTTTATTCCCAGAGCTTAAAAACATCATTCATAAGGGTGATTGTTTTTTGAGGTAATAGATTTGCAAAACCAGCAAACATTTGTACCTCCTCTACAAAAAAAACCATTCAACTTTGGTTATCCTTTTATCTTAAGGATTCGTTTATTGACTTGGAGGTGTGTTTTCCATTACAGACTGTGAAGGCGTGTCTTTTGATGCCATCTTTACTCTAGTTTGACACGATCCAGTCACATTCATGTCCCCACACCTCTCAGTTATACCATTACATACCAGTGATTCATTAGCTAATAAATAGTCTCAGTGTTCTTTGGTATTGTGCGTCACTATGTGAGCGGTGTCTTACTTAACACAATGTGTTACAGTAATAAAGCTCATTTTTCCACATTAAAACAAAAACATACCACATGTTCTTTTGGTGAAATATCTTTATTTTCTTTATGTGACAGGCCTACACTTGTGTTTCATTAACTCTCCTTTTTATACATAAGATAGTAATAGTACATTATTCACACAAACGTTCCTAAACACGAGTGGACATATTTCCAATAGACAGACACCATTCAGAATAGGACAAAGCTGAGTATTTAGTCTGTGACAAGTAAAGAGCTGCTCATGATAAAATGGAATGCAATTCAATCTTTAAATCATCCTTTTTAAAAGCCATAAAAAGTCAAAACAAAAGCGTCAGCTAGTGACCGGTGGCTTTTTGTTGTTGTGTGGTTAGTTTGTTGACTTGTGTTACTACACAGGAGCAAACAGGCATGTGGAGCCATAGCGGACACGCAACAATAAATAAAAATAACCATGCGTGTCAGCCTTTGTACTTTGGGGTCAAGCAAACAATGTGGGTCCAATTTACAAAATAAATAAATGCATGAAACCAAAGGCCAGACACAGGCAACAGCCGCACAGGAAAAATACTCCACTAACATCTCTGCACTGTTTTTCTTTTCTTTTCTTTTTAACAGCAAGGTTGTTAGTAAGCATTAGCTGTATCCGAGGACATCTACCTACCAGCTCTAAGAAACAACTAGTGAAGCCACGAACCAGTCAGCAGGCTTCTTTGATATCTTACAATATTGGGGCTTGATTTAGTGCACAACATGGTGAACAAACAAGCAAGGCATCGGTGTTCTTATCCATAGACATCCTGCATGGTGAGCATGCTCTATGTTTTCAAGGTGGTGTAATCCACACAAAACAACAATGAAGATGGCGGTTAAGTCGGTCAGCCTTCAAAGTGAGGCCTGATTAGAAAACCCCAAAAACCAGGCGCTTCTGAACTTTGTTCATTTAGGCGATCAAATAATCGATCACTCCTCAGGTGCATGCATACAGCTGATTTAACAGAACTACAAACACTTGCTGTGTTTATTGGTAGTTACTGATATTTTTTAATGACATTTGGAGGGGGGGGTTCTCAATGGAAATAATGGACATCAATTCCCTTGTTAAGCATCCTTTTGCAGCACTGCTTTCAAAGCGATCTGACGTTTGGTTTGTCAAGTTTGGCTCATAAACCAGTATTTCCTCCTTTTTGATGTTAGATGAGTGTTTGGCTGCAGATTGGCAACAGGATAGTTCTAAAGCGATGAACGCACTCAGTCTGTATTTCCTCAAAGTGAGACAGGAAATAAGCCGTCGAAGATCGCTGCAAGCAAATTCTTCTCTTTTAAAAAACAAAAAAAATAAAATAAAAATCTTAGTCATGTACATAACCCCAAGCAGTTTAACTCTACAACAACAAGAGTAACAGCACTAAGATCAGAACTGTGCAATAACTCAAGAGCGGTAAGCTATGTTGGTCTGCAATCCTATATAAAGTCATGCAACTGGATGAAAACCTGAACATCTTGGTCTAACTTATTCTTTACCTTAAATGTGTGAATCAGGTTGAGTACAGTAATGCACATCCACACAGTTACTTTGAAAAGTCACTGAATTGAGAAGAAGGAGAAAGTAAAAGAATGTTCCTCCATCAGGGTGGGTGAAGAGAGTGGCTACAAAGAGAAAAGCTGTTGGTGGGAGGGAGACAGGCTGGTAGGGACCAGAGTGTACTAGCATGAGCAGCTGCTCTCCGTAACAGTCATCTCTGGCTGCCTCTCCAGTTTGATGTCGATCACTGAGGCAATGGGTTAAGTAACATTGTCATAGAGTTGCAAGTTTTCACTTCAGTGTTTTCAGCAGGTCTATCTGATGCAGTCATCTGAATGGCGTGCTGTCCTCATTTCCTGAAAACATCAAATGTGCTTTCAAACAAGAGGAAGCTTTTTTTCCCCTCGCCGTTTTAACTTGCAATTGCAGAGGGAAGTTCAAGTGCCGACAATGCGGAATATGAGGTACAACAATAAGACATTTGATTTCTATTCGCATCATATTGGAATTACTAAGAATGGCATCGTGTGAAAACCTGCTTCTTTTTTAAGAAGTTTCCCTTTAAGGATATGGATAGGATCAAGGTTTTCATCTGAGGTACTCATTTCTGAAACGCATCTTTCTTTCGTCAAAAGATCTTATGGTTTACCTGTGCACTGGAACTAAATAAATGAATTTGATGCAACAGGGATTGAACAAGACAAGGATACTGTCCTCTTTGCTCTTCTCCGGTGCGCTGTCCATCCCAGGCAAAGCGGCGGCAACGCGTCGGAACAGCTGGGAGACAGAGAAGGAGGGTTACAACCTAGCTAAACGAGCAGCAACAAAAACAGTAACGACCATAGATAACTGTTTTTGAAACAACCACAAAGAGCTCCCTGCAGTACGGGGATCTGCGATCACAGGAGGCGGGCTTCATCAGCCAATCAAACTAAATAACAAAGCCTGTCATTGATGAGACAAAGGAACTAGAGTTTAAACTTTTATCCAAGTCCTTCAAGAACCAAGATGAAGTACCATGACTCAAAAAAAAAAAAAAAAAAAAAAAAAAAACAGCAAAAAAAAAGGATTACAATACTAACGTAACCGAGTAATACATACATATACATAAAAAAGCTACACAGATGCAGTAAGAGTCCACTCTGTCCATGTATTTACCAATGTAACATTTATTACACGCCAACCATTTTTCTGTCTTAATGATTTAAACATAAACCAATGAAGTAAATAAGTAAATAAAATCCAACAGCTGCAGAGCAAACTGATTAACAGGTCACTATGACATGCTAAAGCAGGACCACTCCAAAGTGAGATGTCACTACAAAAGCTGTTTCACAACCCAAATTTCATATCCACATACACAAATCAAGATTTGCATGCATGAAGAAAGCCGTCCCATTCGCTTTCAACATCTGACAGGATGCCAACATATTATGAAGTAAACAACTTCCCTGATCAGGTATAGTTGGCAGTAGAGAAAGATGAAACATGACCATGGCCAGAAATGGAAGCCAATCTTTGAGAACAGCTCAGATTTTAGAAGTGTCACTCAGGGCTGCAGGTCTGTCTTATTGATGTACGCCAACTCATGTTGAGTCTCAATTAAACGTTTGAAATTTCTCTGATGAGTCTGAAACTTTTTGATATGACAAAGATAAATAATAAGAAAAACATGAGTGCAACAAATGTAAAACAGAAAAGTCTGGGTTAAAAAACAACAAAACAAAAAGAGCTAAACAGTATAAAACATGGTAGTGAGACTTATGACAGGTATGCAAAACAGCTGTCTGCAAGTCACATCCACACCTTCAAAACGAACCAAACAAACCAATCAGAACCAAGACAAACTCAAAATAAACACTAGAAGTAAAGCACTAACAAACTGTCAAATTGTAAGACACCAGTAAACATGGCTGAAGAATTTGAGTTAAATGTAAACAAAGATAAAACATGTACTATACCATACCAAATACATGGTATTTGACAGTCACAGATTCACCTAAAAAGATGAGCTTGGTCTGTAATAATCATCATAGATCCATTTAAACGGAAAGAAACAAAATGTAAAAAAAAAGGGTGTTGTCCTTTGGCAAGACACTGAACCCCACATGGTTCCTGGGGGTTATAGGTTGGCGCCAGTGTTCGGCAGCGGAGCCGCCATCATTCTGTGAATGGGGCTGTGAATGTAAAGCGCTGTGGGCCTTCAAGTAAGGTAGAAAAGTGCTTTACAAGTATACGCCATTTACCAACATTTTTTTTTAAGTATTCGGAATATACGACTGAAATGGGTTATAAACAAATTTGTTTATCATATAGAATATATAAATATATAAAAAGACAACAAAAATAGTTTTAGAAAAAACAAACGTTTTAAATAATATGGTATTATACCTAAATAAAAAAGCCTAAAGATGCACAACTTCAAAGACCAAAACCATAAAACAGCAGTGACTAACTGGAGTTTTAGTAGTGTTCTGACCTTTGATTGTGTATGAAAACTGGAGTGAGCGAGTGTGACATCACCAACAGCAAATGACTTGCTTCCAGTTCCAATGAAATGAAGGCAATTCAATAGCATTTTTTCTATTTTTTTTTCAAAATGGAGGTTATCATGTTGGCACTCGAAATCATCAGTAAGTAGTGATAGTAGTCAAGATTTCTATGGCAACTGCTCTCACCAATCACGAGCAAGCTTGTTGAAAGTCCACACCCCTACCATTCAAAAGGGACTCTGGAGAATCAGCCAAACGCTATAAATGTTCAAGGTGAGACCACAAACTTTTACCAAGGCATCTGATTAGCCAATTTATAACTTGAATAACTTGCACTACAGACAAATGTGAAAAAATAAGATTGAGGGGAAAAAATGTATCAGAGCAAGAATGGTTATTCTGACAAATAAATGAGTTTAGCTGATTATTTGATTATTTCTCTATAGAAGTCTATGCCATTTTGGCTTCTTGGAACCAACAGGTATGTGAGGGGAAGAGGGGTCACCCAGTCCAGTTCTCATATACACTAGATGCTTCTGGCTCTATAAAAATGATCTGGAACTGGCCTTGATTTGATAAACCACCCAATAGAAGTTAGCAGATGATGAGAAGCACTACGATCCTCATACTAAACTATTGTAGACAAACATTCTGCAAGGTTGTGACCATATTTGGTAGCAACCATCCTTAATGAGGTTCTATCCAGAACAAGTATTTTGGTTTACTTTGGTACTAAATTGGTTGTCAAGCTTCCCGATAGATTCTTCTGGCACAAAGATTTATATGAGGATAGCCTTATTGTGAAAGTGGCTCTGGAGGGAAACTGTTTTGGTGGTGACATGGCTGATTTAATGAACTGTTTAGCAAACAGACTCCAAGTGTTTTAGGGTAAACAGTTCGCCAACTATTCATTTCTCACATAGTGTATTAATGCCAAATAACTTTAAATAAAAATTGCACCGTGCACATTGAGATCATCTTCACGAAAATCCTTAGAAAGTTACCACAGTTAAACAGATCATCAACAAGAACAGTTCAAGTCAGACTTTACCTACTAGCAAAGTCTGTGGAGGTGAAATTACAACGACCAGAGGTCATTCAGATCCAGGTTTACCAACATAAAGATGAGTTATGACAAGTGAGGAGAAAGAAAAGTACATGAAAAGTAGATGATATGAAGAGAAAATGGATTAGAGCCTCTACCCTTAGAAAACAGAATTGCTACCTGTTTGACATTGTAGCCAGTCTTTGCGCTGGTTTCAATGAACATGACATTCAGTTCCTTAGCTCTCTGCTCGCCCTCCTCCGTGGTGATCTGTCTGCTCCGGTCAAAGCAGAAGGGGGGGAAGGACGAAGAGACAGATATGGAAAGAGATATTGTAGAGATCAAGCCAAAGGGGGAAGGGGAGAGAGAAACAAGCAGAGCTCAACACAGAGTATTGCTTGAAAAGTGGAAAAAAAGGGGTTAGTTTATAACTCAAACAGAAAAGGCGACGAAGGGAGAGAAGCTGTTGTGCTTTGTTGGATGGGGGACCAAGACACTGACCTGACAGATCACTCATTCATCTAGATGTCAAAAAAATGAGATCCAAAAGCTCTCAAGTAGGTTCATTCATTTACAGGCTTCTATGACCCATGCTAGAAACTGCATACTTTGTCAGAATTGGACGTTTGTCGCCGCACACCAACCTGTTTGACGTTATAACCAGCCTTGGCGCTGGTTTCTATGTACATCACATTGAGTTCACGAGCTTTCCTCTCTGCCGCCTCAACAGAAACTTGCCTGCCATGTTGCCAGGAAGGGGAGTGGAGGGGGAAGTGGACAGGTTGGCATGCAGTTTTGAGGGGAAACACATACAACAACAAAAAACAAATGAATAATAATAATAATAATATTAAATCAATTCAAAATGACAAGAAATTAAAATCACCAAGTACATAAACAAAAAAAAGGGAAACGGGTAAACAGAAACATGTTCAACTAATACGAAAATAAATGTATTTTATGTACAATAAACTGACTTAAACATAAAGGATGATGAAGGTCAAAATTGGGCAAGATGTACTGAGGGTAACAACAATGGGATTCCAGGCTTTGGCGGAGTTCACATACAGCAAACTATACACTAACATTTTTCTCATTTGGTGAAAAATGATATAACAGTCTACCTGTAAGAACATTTAAAACAACCCCCACTGTAATTGTATACGTCATTGTACACCCGTGTACCTTTTATCCGCCAAGTCTGTTTTGTTTCCGACAAGCATGATTATGACATCACTTCCTCTCTCTGTTCTGACATCATCAATCCATTTTGAAGTTTGCTGAAAGGAGTTGAGATCTGTAAAAAAAGAAATTATTGTTGCAAACATTTAATGTAAATATTCGCCATTGCAGCACTGAAAAAGGCACAAGCTGCAATTAAAAACTAACATTGTTTGATTTTAAATAAACAAAGCATCCAGCATAAAACCCAAACTAGGTTAGTAAAGAGGAAATTCAGAATAGAAGCTTGAAAGAAATAATTTATGTTTAGATTAGGATAGTTAATAGCAGGAGATAAGAAGCAAGTTGTTTATAACACAGGGGTCGGCAACCCGCGGCTCAAGAGCCGCATGCGGCTCTTTAGCGCTGCCCCAGTGGCTCCCTGGAGCATGTTTTAAAAAATGTTTGAAAATGTAAAAAAAAAAAAAAAATGGGGGAAAGAAATATATTTTTTGTTTTAATATGGTTTCTGTAAGAGGAACAACATGACACAAACATTCTTAACGTTTTCCAATACTGTAAGAATGTGTAGAAAAGATATTGTAACGCCCAGCAGGTACGTCACTTACAGCGGGAAATACAGGAGCCATGCTGTCAAAAAGTTGAGCTGTCAAACAACTGGCAGCGCTGGAGAGCTGTCCGCGGCCTATACAACGCAGGACTCCAAACAGTCTCAGAGAGGAGGAGGCTTTTAGCGGACCGCTAGGCAGGTGGCTGATGTCAATCGAACCACCGTCAGTTCCGTGCATTGCTTGATAAAGCTGAAAGCGAATATTCTGACCTCCTGCTACACAAAACAGTGCGATGGCTGTCCAGGGGTGACGCTTTGCATCACTTTGTCGTCTGTTTCGAACACGTGAAAACATTCCTGAAAAGCAAAGACCTGAAGTTGAACTACCCGCAACTGGAAGCTTATACTGAGCGGCCCGAAAAGCTGCACTTTTTGGTGGATATGACTGTGACAAGCCACCTAGACGAGCTGAAGGAAAGCCTGCAGCGCCGCAAAAGTTTGAAGCTGTTCTGTCATTCGAGCGCAAGCTGACTGTCATGGGGCACTCACGTTTCATTTGATTGTTTTTGTTTGAATCCTCAAAATAATAATGAGATCAAAAATTGGATTTCTTTATTACATTTCCTTAATTTTATCAAAGCAATGAAACAAAAATTTATTGATATTGTAATTAAGTTAAACTTCGACAACAGAGCAGTCGTTCTCCGCAGAATGCACTGCAGTGCAAATAAACATTTGATCGTTAATGATGCTCATTATGTGTTTGTAGCCAACTTAGTCATTTTGACAGTAGGCTAATATAGCTAATACCGATACATATTGCATGTGTTGCCTTCATCATAAGGCTTAAATAGGGCTTTTAATATTATGCGGCTCCAGACATATTTGTTTTTTTTTTGTCCAATTTGGCTCTTTCAACATTTTGGGTTGCCGACCCCTGTTATAACAGTTTTCTTGTAAACACCACTACATTTGGGTGACAGCCTCAACTCACTGGTTATGTCATAAACAACCACAGCAATGGTAGAGTCACGGATGTAGCTTGGAATTAAGCTACGAAAACGTTCCTGTCCAGCAGTGTCCCAAAGCTGGAGTCGAACCTGAGGGTTGGAGTGAAGAAGAGCAAAAAGACAAAAAGGGGGAACACATGAGAGGAGGCAAAAGGAAAAACGTGAAAGTGGAGACCAGAGCAGTAAGGTTTCAGAAACCAAGCAAAGATGGAAATTGATTCTTGTGGAAAATAAGCGGAAAAAAATAATAAAGCAGAGATTGGGAGTTTTATGCACACAAGAGGTGAAAAAACCCTAGCTGAATAAAATCCAGGTACCATATATCTTCCAATAGTGGCTGGTCTCTAAGGCCGGCTTTACACTGCAGATCTTGATGCCCATATCAGATTTTCTGACTATATCCGAATTTTTTGACGACCCGCTTACATCATATTTTAAAAGTGCCCCGTATCTGATTTTTGCATTTACAGGCGACGGAAGGAGGCGTTGCCCTGGCGCTCCTGAGGGGGCCATGGGGGGGGAGTAAAAATGAGGGCTGGCCTGCTCGGCCGTCTCATGTTCTCTCTCTGAGTTTTGAATGAGGAAGTGTTTGCAGACGTGCTGTACTAACAGTTTGATCCAAGTGTTGAACCTTTCCTGCGCGATGACTTCTCTTTTCTGACCGTAGTCAGAAACACACGGGAGATTTCCTCGGGGTTCACTTTTCCGTTCTGAACCCTCAGCCTCCAGAGTGGGTTAAGAAAGACTCCAAAACTTTTGGGGGAGACACCTTATTTTTAATTTTCGGTTCTACGACAGTCCCCCGCTCCGCGCTCACACCCCCGCGCTCACAGGAGAGAGGGGGGGCTCTCTCCTTACACACACACACACACACGCAAGCACGCGTGCGCGCGCTCACACACACACACGGTCCCCATCCTACACGCCCCCCAAAGAAATAAACGGCTTCTAGCATGCTGTTCCATAGCAACAGTGTCCCGCTTCATTAGTTACCGTTTGCGTCCGGACCGGACATAACAGCGGTTTCCAACTACGGTCTGAAGCCTGAGGCTGAAAGGTAACAGCTGACAGCAACATCAGCGCACAAAAAGCACCTTAATAAGTCATGTGATCTCAGTTGGTGGTGTCCTGAGTTGACGTCACTGACATACGACTCGCATTTACTGGGGAATATCCGATTTGTCTGCTTACATGGCACACGCAAATGCACGTATCCGATTTGTTTCCGATTTATTTCCACATATGAGAGAGGCCTGATTCCGATCTGAGAAAAACGGAATCCATGCGCTTTTGTCCTGCTTACACATTCACCGATCATATCCGATCTGTGCCACGTGAGACGAAAAAAATCGGAATTGGGTCACTTGAACAATGCAGTGTAAAGGCGGCCTAATTGAACTAAACTCCGATACACGCCTAGTTTAACAGGTGCTTGTTACTTTAGACGCCGGTCTCTAAAGTGGCCGGGCTCCTTTAAGAGCCCCCCCCCTCCCATATCTGTGCACAGTCGTGCAGACGCCGGGAGTCTGTTATTGTCAGCCAGTGTAGCGATGGCCAAGAAAAACTCATTTGATCTAAATTTTGTGCGTAGGCATCATAAGCCACAGAACATTCTGGTTAGGAATCTGTGCAACATTTTGGGGTGGATCCTAAACGTATCCGAGAATGGCGCAGATGTATGTAAGCAGATGTATGATACTGAGAAGACGGAGGCAGAAACAAGCTAACCAATTTCCTGGTGGAGGTGCAAAGAGAACAATAAGAACTGGTTTTAACTTATTATTGAGCAAAGAGGGAAAGGTGTGTGTGTAATCCAGGAAATCCTCTTCTCATGAAAGCCAAGAGGAATTTTGATATGGAGATTGATGACGGTGCAAAGACATAAGAAACGTTCACAGCCAGTGCTAATCAGAAAACATTATAGAATATTATTTAATTAAATCCTTAAATGTTCATCTGGAGGTGTTGTCCTCATTTCTTGACTGAATTTCACCACTAAATAAACCCATTAGCCATCAACCTTCTATGTGTTTCAAATAGATGCCCGTCTCTAATAAACGCCGGGCTGGCTACCACATACTTGGAATAAAGCCCGGGGCAACTATTGGAAGATGTATGGCAGTTATGAAGAATCCCAGCCCATAAGGCAATATAGTATTGGGTCTAACGGCCTCTTATGTCAGCATTATATAAAGCACAGGCAGATTTAGATGATGCTGGAAAAGACTTTTCCACCACATCTGATAGTCATGCCATCTAATAGGGTTTGCGATGCAGGTAAATGCTTTGATTTGTGCCCTTCCACATGTTGAACCAGGACATGGAGTTGAGGCAAGGCTATGATACCTACTGGCTATGTCATAAACCACCACAGCGGCGGCTGAATCTCGGATGTAACTTGGGATGAGGCTGCGGAAACGCTCTTGTCCAGCTGTATCCCAAAGCTGTAGCCGGATCTTTGGCCGGCCAAGATACAAATGTTGGAACAAGGGGAAGGGGGGCATTTTAACGTCCAGCAGGGAGTGGGGTGAAAGGAAAAAATAAAAAATAAGGATGGGAGCTAAAAAACATGAACACATCTTTATCAAAATAAAAGGCAGAATGTAGATCAATGTAAAAATAATAAAAAAAATAAAACACTGTGAAATAGTGAGAGGAAAATGAATGGTGCTCATTACATACAAAGCACATGCATGCTCTTTCAGCACTTTAAAAATGACAGTGATTAATGACAGCACCAGGAAGAGAACAGACTTACCGTGCGATCTTCTAGGTACATGGTTTTTGACAAAAAGTCGATGCCAATTGTTGCCTGTAATACAGAAGTTGGAATGAAACTTACTATACAATACATACAGCCCAAGGTGTTGAATGCAAAAAATAAAAAAATCAAAAAAGCAGAAAAACCTGCTTTATAAATGAAAATATATGCATCTTCAAAATAACAAAATATTGTCTTTAAAAACTCTGATATAGCATTAGAAATATTTAGCTAGTAAATTACAAAAATAATCAGATGTTGTTCTTTAATGTTCAGTTCCAAAAACCTGATTCAGGACAAAATCATGATCTAATCCAGGTATGGAGATTCACAATTGTGAATGTTTAATATTAGGAATCCTACAGATTCTTTTTAGGATAATTAGACCCTGTTGTGTGACAAAAAGCAATGAATATTCAACTCAAACAACTTTCAAGAGAATTCTCATATAAGATGCATCTGCAAATACAGTTGTAATTCTACATCTGTTAGGGGAAAGACTTGGTGGCATTCTAAAAACATTTTTAGAATATAGAGAAGGAAAGAAAAACATTGGATGGCAGTCCCAAAACAATGGCTTATTTTTTGCATTATCAGGTAGCAGCGGGTAAAGAAAAATGAATAGGAATCCCAATGCACAAAACAAATGATGCTGAAAGTTCACACTGAAAAGGAACACTGAGATTTGACATAATGTTTTACCTGATAAGTGTTGTCAAAACTGTCATACATGAACCTGGTAATCAAAGAGGTCTTCCCCACTGTTCAGACAAAACAAACATTCGTTAAAATACATTTTGACAATAAACAGCAATGCTCTGATTTGTTAATACGACGAAGTACTAGGTTATTCAAGGACGGAGTCACTCAACATGTGAGTAAAGACTCATCACTGAAGCAAAGTAGACTGATGAAGAAGAACCCACACGCTGAGCTGGCAGTCAGGGCGGAGCCACAGGTTTTGGAAATTTAAAATGTCTACTCTATACATATCGTCCTGAACCCAACACTTGAATAGCCAGACCAAAAAATTAAGTTGGCAAAACACATTTACACTTAAAAGTTCGGGTTACAATGACTAAAAATAAAAATAAAAAGCTGACTGAATCCACTGGCCGACGTGGCTCTAGCTAGCTAAGTTGCTAGATGCTAAAATGACTAACCTCAGACTTCACAGTTGGAAGCGAGAATTAACATAAAAAGTATCACATTTAAGTCAAGAAATTACACATTAGTACAAGTTAACATTCACACATAGCCTGAAATATGTGTCTTTACTAGTAAAGAGCGAGTTCAGCTAAGTACTACTAATTCTATCTATCATGCTATTGCTTCTATGGATGCTGATGCTCATCATGCTGCGGATGCAGATACTTAGAACCTAGTCACAAAACTAATTGATTCAATTGGACAACAAGCCATATTCCAGAATAACTGTAAAGCAAAGTCCGCGGCGAGGCAATTTATAATTTTATTTGCATTTATTGTCAAACAACGGAATGTTTTTGACTAGCTTAGTTAGTAGCAAGTTGCCGCTAGCTCACGACAGCTCCCTCATGACATCATCGCTACTGCAAAACAATGCAGATAGGGCTTTAAACCAAATTATTCCCAGACCTATTTTTTAAAGTCGTCCTTTTAATTCATTATTTTATTTCATAGCCGGAACCGTAAACCTGCCTACAGAGCTACCCCGATTATCAATCAATTAGCTAGTCGACCCTTCCTTAACATTTCCTTCGGACACCGGGACAACATTAACATTTCTTCGTAGAACATCATAAACATCTTACCACTCTGTTCACCCAGAAATACGAGTTTAAACTTCCGTAGAGGGTTGCCAAACTCTCCGCCGCCGGTCGTAGTTGACATTTTGTCAAAAAAAGATACAGCTAAACTAGCGGACCTAGCTAACGATGTGGAGTCTAGACTGTAGAGAACCAAACGGAGCAGCGATCTGTAGCATTGACCAGCGCTTTTGTTATCTTAGGTAGAATGTGATGACATAGCGCCACCAGAGAGCTAGCTGACGAACTGCAAAGGCCACCAGCTCAAGAAAGAAATGCTTTTATTTTGTAAAACTGTTCAGCTTCCTTCCTGTTTCTTGAAGCTTGTATGCATTTTTTAAAAACTTTATTAACAAATATTGCACTTACAAAATACCAAATACCAAATATTGACACTCCACACCATGTTCTTACTGTTCTCACACATTTAGAACTTACACATCTTTTTTTGCACATATATATATATATATATATATATATATATATATATATATATATATATATATATATATATATATATATATATATATATACTCTATATATATATATATATATATATATATATATATTTAATGTGTGATATATATATATATATATATATATATATATTTTATTGTGTGAATTTTCAGTTTCCTGTAAACGTACAACTCCTATCTTTATTTTATTTTATTTAACCTTGGCACTCTGAGCAGACAGCAAACTAAGAATTTAATTGTGCAGGGAAACCCGTTTCTTACTGTGCATATGACAATAAACCCTTTGAATCTTGAATCTTGAATGTGCAATAGAGAACATTTCAACTGTTTTTTGTTGTTGGCATATTTACACTTGTGTATGACATATTTAGCCAAAATTATAAGTGAGTTAACTGCATATTTTATCTCTGCATTAAATCTCCCTTGTGTAAAATGTCCAAAAATAATATGTTCATAGAATAATTTATAGTCTTCACATTGATGTGTTCTTCTAAAATATGTCAAATCTTTCCAAAATGCTTGAGTGAAAGAGCAATACCAAAAAAGATGAGGCACAGTTTCTGGTGAGGAATGACAAAATTAACAGTTTATGTCCAGATCTTTTTTGAAATTTTGTTAAAAAAAGTGTTTCTCTGGATAAAACTTATGAAGAATTTTGAAAGAAATTTCTTTAATTTTATTGCTGATGAATCTTGGAGAACTGACCGGTATGCCTGTGCTAGTTGAGCATGTGCATGTACATTAGGGCCATCCTGCATTTGATTAATAGTTTTTAAGAGAAGACCATTTAGACAATTAAAAAAAGAGGTTTTTCCTCTGTACTCAGAATTAGATATATAAAAAAAACCTTAGAAATACAATGAATTAACAAATATTTTGAAAATTCTATGTTTTAAGGAGTGGAAAAATTCTACAACGATTCAATTATTATCATAATTTGTGGTTGCTGACTTTAATTGACATCAGTTCATTCTAAACTATCCGATGACCCAAAATCGATCCAGGACATCTTTAGCCATTAAGTTCTACCAGTGTGACTCAGAGATAAATACCTGGTAATGAACAGAGCAGGTGAAGTTTTCCTCATTCCTTCTACTTCTTCAAGATAATAAAGTGTAAATTAAATAAGTGAACAGACAAACAAGTAAACAAGAATTAATGACAAATCCATTCACATTTTAGTTTCCTAAAGTTCAGCCCACTGTTGTTTATCCACATCAAACAATACAAACAGAACATGATTAGAAGTTTATAGCACACTGTTTGGTCACTTGTCTTTGCTGAATTCCAAGTGTTTCCACACACTGGACTGGAATGATGGTTTGATCATTTTTTTGCTGTCATCGCATCTGTGGTTGTTTTTACATATAAAAAATGAACCTGCTGTGTCTCAATAAAAATTGTATTTTCCAATGTTAATATAATCAATTTATTTAATTTTTAATATACATATTTAGGTTGATTCGATTAACAACTTGCCTCAGACAGATTGATCTGGTTGGATTGTGGAAATATAAATCGATTCATCAATTGTTGATTATTCGTTACACCTGTACTATTTTTCTAATCTACTATTTTTGGTGTATTTAAATAAAATCTGCAATTGTTATTTAGTTCAATGTTTGATCTCAAGTATGATAAAAGGAAACAAGAGTGAGTTATTGACCTGAAATCGAAACAATAATTTCCAAATGCTGTTTTGTGTTGTATAAACAATATAATAATCTTTCCTTAATTATTGAATCCATTTAAAGCCTAAAATGTTGGTTGAAAACACAACAAATGAGGACATATAGGCTTGTTTTTGGGCAGAATTTTTATTTCATTGTAATAAAAGACAGTCAAAACTTAGAGAATATTTGTTCCACAGCAGTAAGTTCAGTCAATATCCCTCTTTTTGTCTTATGACACAAACATAAATGAAGAGTAAGTTAAACTCTGCAAGCGTAACCTAACAAAAAAATTAACTACCTTATATGCTTACAGTTATTTCTTTTAGAAAATGTGCTGTACATTTATTCGTTGTCATTTAATAATGAGATTGACAGTATAATTTAATACTCACAGGCCTTTATTTTACATATTAAAATGAACATTTTTGGAAAAATGTAAAGACAGCAGTGACTGTATGGAACTTTGTGTTTTTTGTTGTTGAGTTCCTCAGTGTTTCCTTTTCAGCCCTCTGCAGGCTCCATGTTGACATCTGTCCTGTAAAATGAAAAACACATTTTCTTTGCAACATATGGAATGCATTTTTTAAATGTTTGTGAGAAGTATAAAAAAAGCTTAAAATGTATATTTCAAATGATGCTTTTTTTGGACACTTTATTTTTTCTTGTTTTAAAATGTTTTATCATCTTCTGAAGAGTAACCATTTAAAATATGGTGAATATGAGCTTATCTGGTGAAAATAAAAGCTTAAAATCCAAATGTCTGGTCCACAAACAGGGAAACACAGACAGAAATAGCTTCAGCATGTCACTGAGACCAAAGCATGGGTGACAACTTTATTTGTGCAAAAATGATTTTATACTTACACTTCTGTTCATCATAAACGAGTGGCATTAAAGAGTCAAAAGCAGATAAATATTGTACAATCAATTTAGTAAGAAAAAAAACCCAAACATCAATGAAAAAAAAAAAAACATTTTTGGGACATTTGAATAAAACAGCTTACCTGCAGGTTTTGGGGACATCAGGGTTACAGGAACCTCCACAACAACATCACTAAAATTGTGAAAAGAAAAAATACAATTGTAAAAACAAAACAAAATGACAGTTGAAGGAAATGTTCTAAACAAAGATAAAATGTTGCAAGAAATAAAGGGTAATTGTTTACCTTCCTGTGAGACCACCCAGCATTCTTTGGGGAGGAAATATCAAAAATGCAATGATTACAACTATCAAATGTGCTGCAGAGTTTTAATGTATCATCAGTTAAAATATGCCATGTGGCAAAAACTCACCCTCCTCCAGACACTGTAACAGTAACTTTGACTTTATAAGAAACCAGAATTCCTTGCAACTCTCTTTCGCCTTGACCCCTATGAGGAGACAGGAATAGTTTTCCTTCAGCGCTGTAGGATTTGGTTTAAGACACAGTAAGTGGATGACACACTGTATAGCTGCATTAGTGCCACTCATAAAGAGGATGAAAGCCTATCCTGGTCTCACTGTAAGCTCTTTTGGGAGCAGAGAGAGTAGATAGCCTTACAGAGTGGTGGATGCCAAGTTGGTATCCTCATCTTTCAGCCGTCCGTCTACAGCCAGACCTCGCTTGTCTTTGTTGTCGGCCAGCAGGGGCACTACTTGGAAGGCCTTCTCAAATGTAGAGTTGGCGCCTACAGTCTCTCTGTGTATTGTAAGAGGAATCATTAGAAAACAAATAAAGTTTGCATTTCATGTCATAGCAGTTAAGAGTTTGTTTACGCTCTTGTTCATTCCCAAAAGATACAATCTATTACGTGTGTTACTGTTGATCATTTTTGCAACACTAGAAGAGATTAGAGTTGAAGAATATTTAAAACAAACAAAAAAACTATTCATCTTGGCTGATCATTTGCTTTGTGGATCATTGCAAATGGAAAATACTGTAGTCTCACCCAAACTCCTGAGCGCAGACCTCCTTGGAGTAAGTGTCAGATGAGTACAAGACAACACTTGTTAGCTGCTCAACTAAAAAACAGAACCAAAAGTTTAATCCAACATTCCTATGCCTTATGTGTGTAAACATCAATCTCAACATTGTGTTTCTCACCAGAGACTTTGATCTTCTTTACAGTTTTGGTGGTTTCATTGTTGATTTTTACGTTAACTGATATTGGATCACCGTGGTAGTAAATCTAAAAAAAAAAAAAAAAGAAATGATTCGTCTTGATAATCATTTGTGGAACTGAATTTTTTAAAATCATGTTTAAGCAACCATAGACTCCATCACACCTCCTTTTCAAGAGAGATCTCAACATTGACTGGCTTGTCGGTCATCATGAACTGCTTTGAGATCTCTGCCTTGGGTCCAGCCTTGTTGTTAGCTGGTGCGAACTGTATTTTACGAATGATCAGACGGCAGGTATTCCTGAAACCAGGAAACAATACCCAGTGTAAGAAATAAATTAAAGCCCATTGTTTACTCTGTTACCCTTCAATTTTGGCTCTGAGTGTACTTTTTTTCAATGACTTCATCTGGATTGTCAGCTTCATCGGCAATATATGCTTTCACCTCAAAGTCCACACCACAAGCCTACAAATGAAAAATGATAGAGACAAGTTAGAGCATCCTACTCTGTTTACTTTGTTTAATAGAGTTAGAAGAAATAAGAGAATAATAAAAATAAAACAAGCTGTTTTTGCACCTTGCCAGAATCCCCTGTCCCAGGCTGTAAGGAGACTGAGCATGGGAGATTGAGGGGCATCTGAAACCGAAAAAGATAAGTGGTTTGCGCATATTTGGTTATGTTACTACTAGACAAAAAAACTGAACCGGTGTCTAACAGGTAGATTACCTGAAAGGTAAAGGGACATCCTTGATCCCCAACCTTTTTTAGAAGAGATTCCTGCAAGGGAGTTGAAGGTGCTTTTGCAGCAGGTACTGGATACACCTGAACTCGCTTTATCCATATGTCTCTCCTGAAGGAGAGTCCAATGACGTCCAAGTCGTCGCTTCCATAGCGGAAGGCACAGGCAAGATAGACAAACACTGTAGTGAAAAAGAGACATCTGCATTTTAGTTTGCATGTTGATGAAACTAAGGGTTTTCAGACACATTTTTGTAAAAACAAAAGTACCTTTTTTGCCATTAAGACCAGCAGGATCCACTTTAACCACTCCATCTATGAACAGAGCAACAGTTCAGAGCTTCATTTGAGTCAGAAGCACTAATGTTAAATTAAAATGTTGTCCATTGAAATACAGTTTTTTTTTTAAAAGGGACCACGCACCGACTACTTCCACAGAATCCACACAGTCAACAAAGTCTCTTTTTCCCAAATACAGGGCAATCTGAGGAAAACGGAAGAGGGAGAGAAGTTATTCCTCCACCCAGGTTACAAAATGACAGGAGTTATTTCTGGGAGTTGGAAGAGCAACATACAAATCACACTCCGCCCTGTGCCAAAGGGCTACCCTGTAATGACTACATTATGGAGGCCACTTACTGTTCCATTCCCGCTGGTCTTCTTAAATACTCTGAAAAAGACAGAAACAAGAAAGCCATGTTTAACTGTAAGTTTTCAGGAGGTAGAAAAATTTATATTTCACAGTTTATCCACACTCCTCCCACGTAAAGTCAGATTTCTCAAGTGTCTCAATTGAGTATGAGGATAAGATTATTCCTTTGAGTATAAAACTCAGTTTAGTCTTTTACCAGAAAACTGTGGACAATAATTTTTTATTTCCTACCAAAACATCAAAGCAATGACATTTTCCCGCAGACTCAGAATAAATAGCAATTAATTACCATGGAATATGTCAAGGGTTGTATTAGTATGCAAACACAGGATGCAAGTGTTATTCAATGAGTCCTTTTGTTCTGTGCATAAAAACAAATTTGTAATCCTCACTGGGGTTACCTCTTTCAGGTGTTTGCCAAATAATCCCTATTAATCCTTCCCAGTTGTCTTGTAAATCTTTCTTCCAAGTTTAAATCCTCTAAGTCCAGCTTAATAAGGATTTATCTGCAGCCCAGATAAAAGATTTCGAAAAGCGTTAAAACACCAAAAGCTTGCGCAGGTGTCATAAATTTCTGATTTGAGAGGCAACTTTTGTTTATTGTGATGAAGTAAGCACTTCAATCATGGCATTGGTAGCTCTTTGTTTGCATTAAACAGATAACTCTAAAAAAATGTTCAAAAACAGTCATTACTTTTATGATTGAATTTAAACTGAGATGTTTTGAATACAAAATTACTATTTCTTTAGGTAAAATTATAAACAAGTTTAATCTCTACACTTAATCCAAAGCTTTTCACAGGATTGCTCCTGATGAAATTATTACAACAAAACAATTTTTACTCACTTTGCCATGTTGACAGCAGTTCTTTTCCCAGACTGTAGAGGAAAAACAAACAAAAAAAAACTTATTTGAAGTAGCTGAATTCAGATTCCTAATCGTAGTTGTTTCTCATCTAAGACTGACATATTGGCATTAGAAGGAGGATCAGCTGACTTACCGCTTCGCCTTTGGTTCTGCCAGTGAGTGTACTCTGCTGCTTCCTCTAACCTGTCACTGCTGATGGAGAGAAAGAATGCCAATCACTGCCTCCCACCTCTCTTTTATACAACGAAGCACCCCCCGCCAACCTTGTAGCCCTTCCTCCAGGACAGCAGTTCAAGAGAAAATCTGATTAATTCATTATAACTGTACTGTTTTTGTCCGCAGCACGTTCCAAAATAGAGCTGTGTATTGTCTGTCTTGAAAAGAATAGCCTCATCGTCACCAGCAGCACTAAGACTTGAGATTTAAATGAACACAGAGGCAAAAACAGGTTACGTACCGCAGGAAAATTAAGTGTGTAATTTTACAAAAAGGAATTTCTGTTTTTCTAAATATGTTCATAAAGATAAATTAGCAATTTGATGATGCCAGCTGCGCTCTTCTCAAAAGTGCTTTATATCAGTTGGGGCTGCAGCTATCACTTACGTAAATTTACTAATGTGAAGTTTGACTGCTTCTTGGAATTTGATAAAAATCTGTCCACAAATAAACAAAGAAACAGATTTGTGCCAAATTCAATCAAACCATAACAATTTCCAAGATCTCATTTTGACGATGAAGCCACAAATATGCTGCAGTCTGTAAATGATGCTCTGTGCTTGCAACTGTTAGTTTTCATGCTGCGTCCATCGTGCAAAAGCAGAGAATGATGAACAAATATATGTTTATTGCAGAATTCAATAGCTATACATGTGGGTTTGTAAAAAAAACCTTCTTGTAAAGGTTTATACACTGACTGACTTAATGATTTTTTGAGACTGGAGTATGGATTAAAAACACTTAACTCTCCTGCATGTGTTCGCTTGATTTCACTTTAAGGTACAAAAAATTACCCATTCTATTAGATCAGATCAAAAGATTTTCTAGCAAATCGACTTTAGAGACGTCTTTGCTTGTAGTTTAGGCTGAAATAGAGTGGCATTAGTTGGATTTCCCTCCTGGTAGCCATCACGACAGATGGCTCTTTTCCCAAGCCTGATTCAATCTGGACTCATGGACGATTTACAGAAATCTGAGTGACCTGCTGACTTGCTGTTGTGCTACCAACAAGGATTTACAAGATTTACTTTGCAGCAGAATCATCCAGCCAATCTGTTCTGATTAGGATGGAATTCTTTATTTAAGCCCTTTTTTGTTAAATTGAAAAACATGATTCTTTTACCAGACAAAGATGGCGAAGAGGGACAGTCAGTGAAGGTATAAGGAGTCAAGGAGTGATCAAACTCTGAAATTAGCTCTCTGGACGTTCCTTCCAACAGAGGCTCTCATGCAGAAAACCTGAAGTGAAATACCGTCTGTTCTCTGGCAATGTTGGAAATAATTTAAAATTTCCACATGAGAAAATAGTTCTGTAAAGCTGTACTCTATTTGAGGACACGTCTGACTGACACAGTCTTAAGGTCTGTCAGAGGATCTGCAGTTATCTGCTGTGGCCCACAGAAGCTCAAGGCTCTGAAGCAGCACAGAGCTGCTGGTAAATCCAGCCGGGGTCAGAAGTGGGGGTTACTGACAGGGGATCCTCGCATTTGCTTAGCTCAGAGTAATTGTTTGATTAATTGGATGATTTTGTATGGATTGTCACACCTTTTTGGGTCTAGGACAATTAATAAGACAGGTGTAGGTTTGTTTTGTTCTCACTTCATGTGTCACAGACACAGGGCAGACTCTGAGAGCTCCTTAAAGCTTCACGGATGAGACGGCACTGGTGTGAATTACTACACCAGATCAACAGTGAGAGGCGTAATCTCTGAAGGTTTACGCTCTCCGGATCAATAGACATTAATGCTCTGTGTAAAGCCTGTCCTCGGGGTGGACTTCAGATTAGAACGTGTTCCTCTGGACATGGTGGTTGGAAAAGTGCCAGACTGTGTGAATGCAGGCTTAGACCAATTCAAGTATAATTCTGAGACCAAGTTAGCAAACCTTTTCAATGTGGTCAGTCAACTGTTCTTTAGGAACTTTGAATGGTACATTTTGAGATGGTGGACTAGTATGCTACTCTGGCTTCGTCCAACAATCCAAAAACATGTGTCATTGATCAGCTGGTGATTCTGATCAATCTGCTGTGTGAATGTGAGTGCGTGTGGTTGTTTGTCCCTGTGTGGCCACGCGTTGGACTGGACTGGCGAACCTTCCAGAGTATACACCCCACCTTCCCTCGACAGGAGCTCCAGCATCCCCGTGATTCTGAACAGGAATAACAGGGTTTAGTAGATGGATGGGTGCAGATACATTTATTTACTTTGTGTATGAACAAAAAGAAAAACCTGGTAATTTTTAAAACTTTGAGTTCGTCTTTATTTGTTTAATGTCCTGTTAGCTGCTATGTACCTGGGTGTGGGAGACCTGTTCACTATCCCTGGAGGACTGGTGGGCTGTAGACGCAGCTGCACTTGGGATCTATTTGGTGGTTTAACCCCCCAATCCAACCCCTGGATACTGAGTCTCAAGCAGAGAGGCAATGAGATCCAATTTTTAGCCTTTGGTATGACTGCCTGGATTTGAACCCACGACCTTCCAGTTTAAGGGTGGACACTCATCTACAAGGCCATTGAGCTAATCAAATGTTTAAATGTAAATGCTGGTTAAATGTGTTTTTCCTTTTTAGTCACAATTTAAGCTTGTTTAATATCTTTAGCTCTTTATATATCCAATCTACACACATTTGAGCTTTTTTCCCCCCAAAATTGACATGTTGTCCCACTGCGTTAAGGGCCGTACACACCGGGACGAAAATCGGTGCACGTTATTCGCCAGCGTTTTTCAACACGTTTTTTGTGTTCACACCCAGGCGATTTTCGCTAACGATGAGCGGAGTGAACATGCAATTTCATTCCCTGACATTAGATGGCGCTTAATGTAAAACAGAAATACTCCTGTACACAAGGTGGCGCTGCGCAACTTTACGCTTCTTAAACTCGCTTTTCACTCAGAAGAAGAGAGCAAGTATTTACGCGCTTGTCAGAATCATGCAAATAAAACATGAAGATTTCAAGCACCAGTAGCTCCAGCTCCAGTTCCAGCGATGAAGAAATTATTATTCTGTTAAATGATGAAAGACGCCGGAAAAGACGCCGATTTTGGGTACATCCCATAGTTACGAGAAGAGAAGAGCATGGGGAGTTTTATCGACTGAATTTATCATGAGTGTTTTCGGGGATATTTTAGAATGTCCGTAATTATTTCTTCGCGGCAGTGTAGCTGCTACTTGGCGTCTATCTTCTTCGCTGGTATGTGTGCTCAGAAAGGCAGTTTTGTGTTTGAGCGCCCCCAAGTTGTGTTTTACTTTAACTTCATAAGCTCCAGACACGTGTGCAAAAGTGCCATTTTCATTGGTCGTATAGTTTTTGACGCGGCGTGTCAAAGCAAAAAAACGAACCCGAGGCGTCTTTTAAAAAATGACGCTTTTATGCGTGGCGTTTTTTCGCGTCGGTATGCACACTCACATTGGTGCCCTTTGTTTAGTCACGAGGCTTTAAACCTCGGGGAATGTCGCGCACGAAAGACGTCCCGGTGTGTACGGGCCTTTACTCGCACTATTTTCTTTTTTCATCTTTACACAGGTCATTATGAACGGAGGAAATATCATTTGAAACTAACAATCTGAAAAACCTGAGGGTTTGTGTTTCAGTCGGACTTTGTTTTTTCATCAGAACAAAGCATCAAAAGTTGGAAATCATAGAATAAATTCATGGATTCCTGTAAAAAAATGAGAAAAAGACACAACAAAACGCACACAACAGTTTTGCTTGATTAAAATATAAAAAAATAAATAAAACAACAGGGATGTTTTATTATACAACATCAGACTTCTAGACAAGTGACAGCCAGTAATTCAACTTACCTGTTAACCCATTTAAAAGAACAGATAAAAACATGACAATCCTGACTCATTTACTTTTCAGCTACAAGATCATTATGTTTTTACGAGTTTCTGCCAAACTCCAGGGATTCCCCCCAGATTAGCATTTAACCTTAGACCTCTAAGGATTACTGAGTTATATCATTTAAACTTTAAGTCTTTCATTGTTTTGTAAACAGCTTGTCATTATCTGCTAGGATAAGAGACTTACATAATTGTATTTCATGATTCTACCATCTTAAACAGCCTGTTATGTCTTTTATTTGACCAGTTGCGGCTGTGCAGGACAACATAGTCACATAAGCCCCTTACAGTTAAGCTGGTCCCCTTTTAGGTAAGTACTTTAAATAGACAGTCAGTATAGTATCTAGCACACACATAGCTGGTCCCAGGGAATAAGAAAATGATGAGATCACCTCTTTGAAACAATGCAGTTAAGTACGCTTTTATTGTGAGGGAAGCAGCTTTGAAATTGACTTTCAATGTTAAACCAAAAAGTGTTTAACAACACATTCGTAAAACATTTTTTGGTTTAACACATTTAACAAACTATAAATGTATAAATGATTGTTAACATAAGTTTTTCCCTTTTTTTTCTGTGAACTGCAGATGAGATTATCAGTTGAAAAAATGTATTAACTTAAAGCAAATTGGACAGGACAGGTTTAGGTGATACATGTACTGTAAATAACTGAAGTTTTTTAATTAGTTCTTCAGGAACGTCGACAAGAAGGGCTTTGTTTTGTTACTTATTCCAACTTTGCAATTTAATTTTTAATATATATATATATAT